>JAQAHW010000051.1:2405000-3005000 GCA_027580185.1 Tuta absoluta
GTTTTAAAATGTGGTATTCAATATATACATACGTACATAGAAACACCCATACTAAACACAAATATCTGAAAATTACTTAACAAATACTTGTGTCTTGTGGGGATCGAACCCACAACCCTTGGTGTAGCAGGTAGGGGTACAATCCGCTACGCCATCGGCCCTTTCAAATATTTTTTAGTTATTGCCATACTCACCACGCTTGGCAAATGAATTATTAAGTGCAGTGCGAGATGTTGCAGTATCGCAAAAACCCCTTTACAACATATACTTCCATGTTTTTTTAATGTTATGTATCTAGAATTAAGCTCGGTCAGTATATGGATAGGTAACCTAAATGTTATCCATACATATATGTTATAAGTTGTTAAATCGTCTGGAAGGAATTGGGTCAGGTCAGGATTAGTTTACAAGATTTTGATCCCAAACTCCGTCTAAACTTTGTAAACAAAGACAGTTTGATGAATCGATAGATTGGATACCATAAAACACTTTGATCTACACAATTAAAGGAAACTTGCAATAAAATTATAAGTTTTTGGATAAGAGTTTGAAATTCAAAAATTCCATTATGGCCGGAACCGCCAGTTCAGTCGTAGTTTTTTAGACAGCATAAAATATATGTCCTCAGAGAACGTGTTAAGAATATGTGTGGAAACTTAATAGGCGTGGGCAAAAAGTGCACAACCAAGCCTATTCTCTTTCCACACAGACTCTAGTACTATTCAATTTATAGTCCGGTTTGGATGGTATTATTTTGAGGGAATTACTTACAAAATTCTAGATTTGCAAATTTTTTGTATGATTCCGCTTTGTGTGTCTGTAAAGAACACACAATTTTGTATAATATCCCTGAAATAATAGGTTGTCGGCCCGTCGCCTAAAATTGTAATACACATGAAACCATAGAGTCTATTTTAGTCGCCTCTTAGATACAACAACATCCGCCGGAAATAACCTATATGTAAAAATAAATGACTGAATTTTTTTGATTCATGAAAAGCTAGCCTATATTGGGCTAAAATATATTTTATTACATATTTTTTTAAAAGCTTTTGTTTGTAAAATTTGTGTTTGTTGGTAAATAAAGATCTTTTTATGTATTTTATATATTTATGACAACTGTATCAAATTATCAGTGGAAAACTTTACAAACAATACTACTTAACGTACCTAAACTGGGTCACAATCAAAATTGCATTGCAAACAAACATGAGACACTATTCCTGAAACTGCATCTTCGGAAACTTTTGTTATTTGCAAAGATTGCTATCTCTTTCTTCGGGGGTAAAGTCAAATGGTTATTCATAGTCATTTGGCACGTACCCCAATATTTTCGTACTCTTGCCACAGAATATAGAGTTGTACTGCGAACGAACGTGTAAATCAACACCCTTGATGTGATTTTCTAGTTGTTCATCTTAATGGCGGATTTCTTACTTGTCGTCCGTCGCTGCGGATGTTTAACGGACTGTAACGCATGTATCTGTCAGACGAAAGGAATTTGCCGATTCCGATTTAATTTCCATACAAATACGGCTACGGTGCGTTTACTATGCGTTAGGTCTATGGATGGGTGCGTCAAATGACTTGACTGACGCCTACGTATCGACGGATGACAAGTGGGAGAACCACCTATGCCTTTTACGTTGTTGTATTAAATGATACTCAAAGTTAATAATAAAATATGTACATACAATAGTTGTTCGAAGGATAACAATAACTAAAGCTTTTTCTTCTTCAGAAACAGACAAAATTCTTATGGCCTATTCTGCAGTAGGTAAGCTTCAATATAACTGTTAATATGAAGATTTTTTGGACGTAGTCTTAACTATCATGTTCTTTTTACTAAGCTCCAAACCCAAGCCGTCTCCATGCGATATTGCGCGTCCATATCTATCTTGAACAATAACATCCACACCCTTTGACCCTCCATTCCAGTAATTGTATGTGAATAGATCTGCGTGCAATCTTGGATTTCATATTGGGGACGTTTTTAGGTTTTTGTCTACAAGAAACTTTCAGCATTTAGTCAACTCTATCTGTTGATTTGTCTTTGTGCCTGGTATTTGTTATTTTTGCACCTTTGTTGTAAATTTTTGGATAAAAGTAAGTATGAGTTGAAATGGAAAAGGTAACTTGATTTAGGAAATAAACAGAAAATTGAAAATCGTTTGTTTTTGACCTAAATAGGCACAATTGCAAGGGGTAAGGTATTTTTGAATCTGATGAACTTTATGTACCTCTTTTAAGTGGTGGAAACCTTGCAGGCGTGACCGACAGGCTCTTGGCCAGATTTTTACATACTCGTAATCACAGTTTATCACAAGGAACATGACACTATTATTATTCAGATTTATTTCGAAAAAAGCTTTTCATTTTTCCCTTAAGGAAACAATCCAAAGTTTATTTCTCCTCCATCCATAAATTTGTTTCTATAAAACATGCAATAAGCAATTTTCGCAACAACCATTTTCAAATTTTATACTCGATAGGGTGAAAACTCTTTGCCATTATAACTTTGTACCCTTCCCATAATAACACCCTCTACCGACAAAGTACACATAAAAATAATAGTGTTCATTTTATTTTATGGTTTTATACTTTTATTTTCTAAGATATTTATCATTTTAAGTCCCCCTTGAAAATATTTCGTAATTTACGTGAATGGGGTTGCGAAAATAGTGACAAGATGATGTATGGTATTGCCACATGGGGACTAGTTATCCTTAGATAGGATTCTGTATATATTTCGGAATCATGAGCTTTGGATTGTAAAAATAAAATAGGATTGCATTTTCTATGATGGACATTAAATTTTATGACAGCAAGAAAGCAATTCTAAAGAAACTTATGAAACTAGGTATCTATCAAATTTTGACCCAAAAATAATTTTCTAAGAAACAAAAATTACTTATTGTTTGTACAGATGAAGCATACTTAATGTATTATATTGTAAAATAATTCTTAGGAAGATGACTGACATGACAAACTTGGAATAAAACTGTGGTTTTACTAACTAGTTCGTAAATATCGAGGTAAATATGAGAGTAGTCCGTTTTATTCAAAGTGGGGAGCAAATAAATCTTACTTATATTCCTGAGGAAAATTTAAGTCAAAAATATTTTTCTATCGAATACCAAGTTTTAAAACACTTCCCGTGTTAGGTAGGTATACAATTTTTTTAAACTTGCAAAATTTTTTAATGCTGGCAGGATTTGAACCTGCGACTTTCGCATTACTAGGTGGCGACGCCCCTTCCAACTGGGCTTCCGATGCTAATTCCTTGCCCGCTAATTTTGCAAGTGTATTTTAATGATTGAAACGCGTGGCACGGCTCCATCTACCGGGTATTAGTTGCAAAATTGTTAAAACTCTACTGACAAAATATTTCATAAAATATTCAAATAGAGGTTACTTTGATATTTTTTCCATCCAGTAAAGTTTGTCGAACTGTGTTACTAATATCCGTTATCTGTTAGATCTTCGACAATAACACATTTTTTTAATAATTTTGTGTCTGTAATTGTCTCAATAAAACCAATCATAACTCTACTTTGCACACTATCGTCGCCTTAATGACAATCCACGCGGAAAATAGTGATGTCACTTTCATACAAACCGAAATCGTGTTTTATCCCTTACATGTAAGTAAGCGTTACAAATGACGTACCTTTTCTCTAACCCGTACCTTCAATATCAAGGTCAAATCCATTATTCAAATGTCGAGCTTGGTACATTTATAACGGCAATCAGTGAGGTGCGTTCCATATATCTCATGAGCTCTTTGCCCTTTCTGCTGTGAAAAAGAAAAGAAATAGATAGAACACCAGAAACAAATACAACGAAGCCAGAAAAACTGTAAAATCATGGGCGCGTTGACTCCACGCATTCACGTTATCTAAGGGAAAGATAATCATGATACATTTAAATTTTTGCCTATTTTTTATAACTACTTCACCATCATAATTTTAGGATAATAAACAAAAAAAAAACACAATTGTACGAACGTATATTTGAGTCGTGAAAATCTTACATTGCTGGATGTAAAACAAATGTCACAGAAAATCTTGGGTGTCGTATTTATTTGAGCTTTTTACACGAGTGCCCAGCCAAAAAATGAGTGTAATATTTTTAGAGTTCATGTATGTAAGTACGTATGTATGTATGCATATATTATGTGCGATTCTTTGAAGGGATGAAACTTGCTTACCACTGAACAGATTCGAGATGTGTGAGAGTATGTCAGAAAGCAATCGTGTTTAAATAATTAAAGTATCATGCATGTTTAGGTGTGTTTAGGCACTAAATCTTGTGCTAGTTTTTACTTACTGTTCTAAGAAATATGGTTACATGTTTCAGAGGGTTCGTTACGACTCCGGTTCCGGTTGTTTTCTATGATAATTTGGCGATGGTCGTTACAAGAACATGTAAGAGTCATACAACAGAAGGGTGTTGTTTTTTTAGGTAGGTACAGCTCCCTCTAAGAATAACTATAGATTCTTAGGTCTGAGTTATTTCAAGCGATGTATTGGAATGCTCCCCGAATCCTCAACCGCGGTTACCGTTAACAAATTGCCCATACCTCACTCTTATTTACGTGATGCTGGTTTTGAAAGTAGCCAAAAATTACTAAAAAAAATATTTGTTAAAATGTTGATGTGGAGTATTTAGTAATATATTGTTATTTAATAGCCTGTTGATAAGATGTATAGGCAAAGAATGGTCTCCACTGATATTTTCCACTACAAACGCATTAAAATGCCAATGTCATGCACTTTTGTTTAAAAGCGTCGAGATTGTCACGTCTTCCATTTTATCCCAACGTTCTTCCTTCTGCTAATTTATAATTTTACTCTCGTAGCTGGGAAATAGTAGTCCAACATTCAATTTCATTATCCTATAATATTATAAATGCGAAAGTTTGTATGTTTGTTTCTTTGTTACTTCTTCACGCAAAAACTACTGAACCGATTGTAATTAAATTTGGCACAAATATAGGAGGTAACATAAATTAACATATAGAATAGTTTTTATAACCATTCTATCGAGGGTCTGAAGTACTTAAAATAGACCTCCAGGTGCACCACCAGGAGCCCACGGCAGCGGCAAACAACGCCGCGGGTAACAGCTAGTACAATTATAAGACGCACTTCATCTACTTATTAAATTGAACAAATCACAGTCGTTCATGTTAAATTAAACATTATGTGTTAAACTTAATATTTAAATCCTTTAGGTCCAAAATGTTGGGTTCTTAAGATGTTGAATTTTCATACTGTCTAATTCTCAAAATGTTTAATTTCCAAACTGTTATACTAAGATATTTAATAGAACATCGTTACCCTTAAGGACCGTAGTATAACGCCTCATTACCTGAATATGATTTGATGTTTCTTTCATAACCTAACATTTGTCACGTCTATCATTAACTAACTTTATCTTTGTGCATGCAAGATTATTTTAACGCTTTGGCAAAAATGTGACGTACATAGAAACTTACAAAGATGTAAAAATACAAGTAAATAATATTAGTTCGAAAAAGTCATATTTCCAATAAGTTTTTAAAAAGACCCATATTTCAAAAAATACATATGAAAAATATCCGGCATACCGCATTACTCGATAATCACTCCCGCTAAGCACCAAAAGTTTTAATTATCACGAATGAAGTAATCTAAAAAGTAAATGTCATTTTCTGCGAAGTTGGAAAAAAGTGCATGTTGCATTCAGTAAATGCCGGTTCGCGTGTTCTGTAAATTGGCTCAAGTTATATTGCAGTTGTAATGGCATTTTTTGAATTTCATGCCTTAATGAGTGCTCAGATTGTTACGTGTAAGTTAGAACCGAAACACACCTTTAGGCACATACTTACTTTATCAAAATGTTTTTTTTTTCTTTATAACTATTTTTTTTCACAAAATTACTACTACTTGCCTGCTACTTGATAGTTCAGTCACAAATATCAGAGCTTTTTGAAAAAGATATTAATGTCGCAAGTTGTCATCTATATACTTACATACATACATAAATCACGCCTATATCATTTACGGAGTAGGCAGAGCGTTAACGGCCGTAAAACGGATATTAACACCACGTCTGACAAAAGTTTGAGGGTCAATAAGATAATTGTGTATCACTATAGTGACAGATTGTCAGCCCATCGCCTAAAATTGCAATACACAGTTAACCTTCGAGTCCCTTACTCGCCTCTTACGACACCCATGGGTAAGAAATGGAGTGATGCTATTCTAAGCCGGTATCATACGGCAAATATCTCATATGCCATTGAATATAAACCTCCGCAACCTAGGCGCGAAGTCTGCTAAATGAAAATCGTTTCAGTTGTGTGTGTGTCAATGGCCTGTCACTGGTTTTTTCGAATTCTGCTCACAGTTTGCAATATAAAAATTACTGTGGCATTATAATGACAGTGGAGTGTCGTTGGCATTGAAAAGGTTAAAATAATCTTAAGTAACATCATTCACTCCGGTCAGATGGACCCATAAACGAAAAAATGAGGCTGGTAGCGACTGGATGGCGTAAACAGGAGAAAGCGCCTTCAAACTTTAATAGTACATTGTTGTCGAGGTATGGAAAATAAGACTTTGCTGGACGAGTATAGTTTGAAGTCCGAGCCGCAGGCGAGGACTTCAATTATACAAGTCAAGCAAAGTAATTTTCCCCGAGGCTTACATAGTGCTTTTCTCAAAAAAAGTCTAGGAAATGAAAGATTGTACTTCTTATAAAAGTTAGCTAGCGACCACAACACAACGAAACAAATATAAATTTACAATTTTCCCACCAATTGTAATTTTTTAAAATAAATTCGCCTGTAAGGCACAGTATTACGTAATATTCAGCCATACTAAATGTTTAGTTCATTCTTTTCTTTTTTAATTCTGGACAGGCAAGGGTCTTCACATCATATAGCCTCGTCTTTAGTTACCTGTTTCATACAAAATTACGTTCCGTTTCTATGAGAGTCATCGAGATAATAATTGAAATCAAATTATGTGGGTTTAACGTATAACGAATTTATCTTAATGGACACCAGCAAAGGATTTCCATACAACTTTGCTGGCGTGATCTGAGACGTAACAAACAATGTGAAACTTCGCGGTTTCTTTTTTTGAAAGAAATGAACACATTTCCTAGCATGTTTGAGAAAAAATATATATATTTGTGTTATATAAAACAATCTTTAATAACCCAATCTGGTGAAAAAAATTAAAACTTTCTGTAACTTTGTTTAATGAAGCTTCAAAACCGTTCTCGACCTCTAAAACTTTATTCACACAATATAAACATAATTCAAAGACTGACTTTTTGACAACTTATTAGAGTTTTGAATACTTATATAAGTTAATAACTGCTAAAGTTTTTTACTATTCTTAATAGTTTAGTATTGGTAAACACTTTAAAATTCATGGGATCTTAATCGATATGTTTAAGTAAGATATTATAATAAGGTTTTTTACTCTATTTCTGCTAATTGACCTACTTTTGCGAATAATTAATACAAAGGTCGTTCGGAACTAAATAGTTTAATTCTTTAGACTAGGGATGCGAAAAAATATCGTAACTTTTAAAATACTGTTTTTATTACAAAACATCATTTTTATCTGACAAAGTTTTATAGTGTTTTTAAAATACATTAAAATAAAATTGTTATTTTTTTTTATTCGTTCAATAATGGTTATAATAGGTTTTCAAGATTTTGTATTGATTTTGCTTAAATGAAAAAAAGGACTTGTATTTTGTAATTTTACAAAAGTTTTACATAAAATAAGCTAACTGTCGCTTATCAAATACTATAAATTGAAAATCATTTGTAAAAGTCACATCCTTACTCAATACCCCTTGGCCTATCGAAGTACAACTTATACGCCGAAATCCATTGACCACAGTTCGTCACGCAAAGGTTCACTTAAGATTTTTTTACCATTCGTTTCGTAGGCACATGTATTTTACCGTAGCCATTTTACGGAATACCTGACATGGAATCCAGCCATTAGATTTTTGTTGATTGCCCGTAGACGTTCGCTACGTGCGTAGTAGTAATGCTACGAAGTTTCCTTCCTACGATCTTTCCAAGGTTTTATGATTTTTAATTTGTTATTTCTTAAATAATTTATTGTGCTATGGGGTAGAAGAGTGTTGCTTGCGTTGTGTCGTTGTTGAGGCAGCCTGACAGAAAATATGAGAATCCAGCGCTGTGTTCCACGAAAAATTAGTTTTTAAAATATTATTTTCTAAAAACATCATATTATCGGATTTTATAAATTTACCACACCTCCCGTAAAAAATCTTATTACTTTTAAATCAACGCGTAAATGAAATTGATTTTATGCTAAAATTGAAACACAAACTTAAATTAAACGATAAGCAATCCTGTTAAATTTCCCACGACTTATCTTTGACCCCTATTGCTCGGAGAAAACTTGTATTAAATATTCAAATAGGGGCAAATGCGACCTTGCACGCGACTCGGGCAATCACGGTCTACGAAAATATTCAAATAACCAAACTTTGTTGTCATATTTAAGTCGCTTACTTAATCGTGGTTAATATTTTGTATTTCAGATACATTCATATCACGCCTTTTTCTCATGCAGGGTAGGGAGAGCGTTAATGTCTGACAAATACTTGAGAAACGTTTTAGAAAAATTGTGAATCACTACAATGACAGGTTGTCAGCCCGTCGCCTGAAATTGCTATACATATGTAACCCTCGAGTCGCTTAGTCGCCTCTTATGACTCCCACAGAAAAGAAATGGGGTGATGCTATTTGAAGCCGCCATCAGAAGGCAAATTCTAAGCCGGCATTAAATGGCGCATTTCATATCAAATTCAAATTTTGAAAGCCCGCATTATACTTTTAAATGGTAAAACCGCAATAGTACCTAAATAGTTTTGATTAAAATAATAAAAACAGCGAAGTGTTAGACCTTAGTGTAGCTATAGTTACCTTATATTTAATTTTGTATAAGTAACCTAGTTTTTCCTATCTATGAAGAACTACTTGTTTAATGTGTTTTATGAAGTTTAATAAAAGTAAATATTTTTCAAGTATAAATAAAGGTATTAGCCACGTGATGCTGGCTTAGAATAGCATCAACCCATTTTTTCCCGTGGGATTCGTTAAAGGCGGCTAAGGGAGTCGATGGTTTAATGTGTAGGTATTGTAATTTAAGTGACAGGCTGCCAACCTATCACTACAGTGATTCACAATTTATCTGAAATAGCCATGAACGCTCTGCCTACCCCGCAATGGATAAAGGCGTGATATATGTTTGGTAAATTAAAAATATTTTTTTCCTTATTAATTAAATTTACTCGAGTGATTTTCCAGATTATTTTTAGCAATCTTGCAAATAAAGAAAAGAAAATTTATACCGCAATATTGTCTTCACAAAATACGAAGACATAATATAACAGTCGATAGAGCAATCTAACCAAGTAATATATTAGTAACAAAGCAATGAGAACACACCAGCTGTTCATCCCTTTGAATACAGTTCATTGACCTCCCCATCAACCCCTAAAACAATGACAACACGCGATCAGAGAATCGTGTCTAGAACATTCTGGAAATAGACATCAATTCTCTTCTGTGGTAAAAAGAAAGTTGTATTATTTTCGTTATTTTACAGTTTCTTCAGAAGGCGGTTCTCCTATTATGATGTACTGACTGATTTTTGACGCATCTGTCTGTAAGCCAAAAGGACATTTTACAAGATTTATCCCGTTGAATTGCTGTCATTTGCAATAATAAATAGAAGAGAATATTTTTTTAATAAAGGCAGTGTAATTTGCTTGTCTCAAAGACTGCTTATTTTATTATTAGTCAAAGAACAATCTGAACTTCAAGGGCCGGTCCACGCCGTTGGGTTTTTGGCTCGAACACTTTTCCGTAGAAATCAGAAAAAAAAAATATCTTTTTTATTAAAATAAACTTGACATTTGCCTGGATGGCAAACGGCATTCATGAACGCTGGAACCGTT
The DNA here is from genome assembly GCA_027580185.1 of Tuta absoluta. Taxonomy (NCBI): domain Eukaryota; kingdom Metazoa; phylum Arthropoda; class Insecta; order Lepidoptera; family Gelechiidae; genus Tuta; species Tuta absoluta. The sequence continues at coordinate 2,415,006 of JAQAHW010000051.1, forward strand.
TACCATTCCAACCAATATTGACTTCACTTCAATTACAATACAGTTCATTTTCGAACTGCAATTTTAGGCGATAGGCTGACAACCTGTCACTGTAGCAATACACACTATTCTGAATGACCCTCAAACATTTGTCAGAAGTAGCGTGAATGTCCGTTCTTGCGGCCGTTTGAGCTCGGCCTGCTCCGCAAGGGATTAAAAGCGTGTTATATGAGTGTGTGTGTCATTTTCGGATTTTAATTTGAACGGCAAATTCCCGGTCGGGCGCTCTAAACATCGCTGGGCCAACGAAGCAAAACAAGATCTCCTGCAGCTACAACAACCTGTCTGTCCAACGGCAGGCCAGAACCAAGACAGTTAGCAACTTCTGGTGACGAAGGCAAAGATCTTTGAGTCACTGAGTCACCGCAGTAAGTATTGGAAAGTGCGCGCCAGTCGGCCGATGGTGTGAAATAACCCTAAAACTGACCAGAATTTCAGTCCAATAGCGACCAACCAAACACAACCACAACTTATATTGTATGCGAGCTTGCCAAAAGTCACGTCAAATTGATCTATTTGTCATACGATAAATTAATAACAAACAACAAAGTCACATCAGTTACATTCGCAAGGCTCCATAAATTCTAAATACGTGACCTGCTTATCACTACTAATCTAGATTGCCTAGAACAAAACAACTTTATTACTAAACCTTGAAATACACGACATATTTAAGGGTTGGAACTCACTTCTATTTAGTTTAGTCCCTAAAAATTTGTTATTATTTATTTATTTAACCATTTATTGTACACAAAAACATACACAGGAACATTTTACAATGAGACAAGACACAACAAATATAACATTTGTTTTTAATAATTCACTCTTAAAATTTTAAATACTAAATTTAATCACTTGAAAACTGATGTAAGCGCTATTAATCCACGTTTTACTTCACTACATATTGCATACATACATATATCACGCCTTGCGGAATAGGCAAAGCGTAAACGGCTGTAAAAACGGTCATTTACGCCGAGTTTTACAAACATTTAAGGGTTATTCAGAAGATGGTGTATCACCATAGTGACAGATTGCCTAAAATCATAATACACATGTAACCCTCTAGTACCTTTGCCGCCTCTCATGACACCCACGAGAAAGAAATGGGGTGATGCTATTCTAAGCCGGCATCACACCACATAACATATTGATCTAGATTTGAGATCTTCTTTCCTCTTATTGATAAAGTCGCTTTTTTTATATACCAGCCTTCCTTGGGCGCTTAAAAGCTACCAAATTCCAATTCGCATTCCGAAATGTGACCATAAGAATGTGTTATGTTATGAGTTTGTTTTCTTCAGGAATTAGGTCAGTGGGTAGGTTAGTAGATTGTGCCGTACATTCAATGTTACTCTTATCGCTAAGATTATAATGCTAATAGGAACGAAACATTGGCCTCATGCGGTCAGTGCTATGCTGCGGTTTAAGCTTTATAATGGCTATCACAATACCCTGCTAATAGGGATCGATTAAGCATACATTGCTGATTCTTCCATGGGTGAAATAACAAAAACTGAAGATAACCAGCAATGTATAACGAATCAGGCACCGTTGGCAATGTTTTGCTAACTTGAAGAAAATAGCGCTTGTAGACTTCTATGGTCTGCTTCGCTTAGACATTTTATTGCATGAAGTTGTATCTAGGTATATTTTTGCTACAGATAGCACTGATTGTATTGCTAATTTGTAATTAAAATCAAAATTATCTGTTATTTTATTGAAGTAAGCTGAAAATCCCGCACACGTGACGATATTGCGGTATGTGACAGCCACTATACAAAAGACAACCTGTGGCAGCCGCAATTTGATGTAACTATGTGTAAGAGACCCGGTCCCTAAATAACTTTCGTCAGAAAAAAAACGCATAGGATCAAACACCGCAAAATCATGCAGTCTACGCCTTTCTAGAACATGAATGAATATGTCAGTCAACTAAAGAATTTCTTAGCAAGGGCAAGCTTTACTGGACTACTGGCTTCTGTACCAAAAGTAGAAACAGATTCTTCCTTTTCGTGTGGGACACCGAGTCATCCAACGACCCGATGAACCCTGGTGTCCGAGAAACAGGTTGTATGCATATACGAGTATCTACGCTGCGTATTTCGTAATATTTTGTAAGGTTAAAGAGTTGTTATCCAAACAAGGAAATGAAGAGTAAAGTTATATGTAACTATGTGTTATTGAAAATAACTATAATTCTGCAGACAATATGTCAAAATTAGAGAGTTTGTCTGCCAACAAACTGCTCTGCAGTTTGGCAGGTTCTTAGTTTATGGTGCCAGTTTATTCTAGGAAATAAATGATTTAATAACCTCTCGTATGTGGGCTTGCCTTGGGGCGGCATCACAGATATCCAAAATGGCGGAACAGCCTGTTCCACTGTTGAAAGGTTATTATTACACAACAATTTCGTCTAAATTTTCACTGAAGGAACTTGACAAACCGAGAGCCATTCAAGGGTCTATCTAAAAATAACGCCATCTCTTATCTGTAGGCAGTATCACTTCACAATGACACAAGAGCCTTCTTCTTGACAGAAAATAAATAAATAAACCGCTCTCCCATCGATCGGCGGTTCTTCAAGGGCGGTTACGCAGTAATGGGTCCTATGGTAATGGCTTAAAGGCCACCCGGAACAGTTCTGCGGGGGTGGCTTAATCAAATTATTCAAATAGAACCTCTGGGGATGAATCTAGAGAAGAAGGAGTTCGTAAAGTGCAATGAGTTGGATTGTTATACGGTTTTCTTCTTTACGATCGCCATGTTGATGTGTGGTTGAGTCGTAATAGTATTATATGAGTATCTCTCAAAAGTTGATAAGTAGGTAAGTTTAATTCGAAAAATAATGAATGTAAAAAGGCCACCTACGTGCCTGGTCGGTAGTTTGAACATAGGTTTGAGCAAATAGATTTGAAATATCAATAAAATGCACTTTGCGTACGCGATATAGGTATCTTAGATTGTTTAGATGGAATTTTTGTTTTGGACGCCATCTTCGGGATGTGTTGGGAACTTGCGAGAATATAAAAACGTCACTTGAAGGCCTTCCTATAATAGAGTTTTTGTTTTTCATGTCCAAGCAGACCCAACTCGCCCCGCCGGCGCCGGTATTCAACAAATACACAGTAGTATTAAGGGTAAAGCAGTAATGCAACGCAACCAGTTTACACTGTCGGTTAAAGCGCAAGGGTTAAGAACAGAACCGTGTGATGCCGGCTTAGAATAGCATCACCCAATTTCTTACCCATGGGTGTCGTAAGAGGCGACTAAAGGACTCGAGGGTTAGATGTGTATTGCAATTTTAGGCGATGGGCTGACAACCTGTCTCTATAGTGATACACATTTATCTGATTGACCCTCAAACTTTTGTCAGATGTGGTGTTAATATCCGTTTACGGCCGTTAACGCTCTGCCTACCCCGTAAGGGATATAGGCGTGATTTATGTATGTATTTATGTATGTGAAGAACATAGATGAGTTATGCATGACTCATACGAAAAACCAACAGCAAAGTTTGTCTTTGTCCAAAACCATTGGAAAAAACAAACTATTTTTGAAAAGTATCTACTATTAAATTTACAACAGAATTTTACTCTCTTTGCACTTGTTAGGTATAACTATTCTAATTCAAGTTCATCGTTTCTAGGAGAGTCTTTTTGAAGTTTTGTTTCTTCATTCACACAAACATACATTATCACGCTCTTAGTTATATATGTAAGCAGAAAATGCAAAAATCGGACCATTCCTGACAAAAACTCGAGGGTCATTCAGTGTATTTCGATAGCGACAGGTTGTCAGCTCATCGCCTAAAATTGCAATACAATGTAGCCCTCGAATCTCTTAGTCGCCTCTTACGACACCCACGTGAAAGAAACGGGGTGACGCTACTCTAAGCCGTCATCACACGGCATAAAATTTTCTTACTGTTACCGTAATATTACTTACTGTGACAAATAAGTACTTGTGTTTGTTGGAAGACAACTCGTTCGGATTGCAATCCGCTCTGTGTACGCAAAACGTTTCCATTGTCCATCTCTTTTCCTCCTTGACATTGGGATTGTCAAAATGTGTGTATTTTCCGTTTTGTTTGGTTAAAGAAAGCTGGGTCTTTTAAGTTTATGGTGTATCAAACTGTAGGTACAATTTTAACGATTTGTATATTATTAAAATTTGTTACTAAGTGTACTACGGTTTTATTATGCACTCACAGTCCAAGCAGTGGAATGGTACTCCACGGTCCCGGGTTCAAGTCTCGTCGGGCGCTGATGTTTTTTCAATTTCTTATTTTCATTTGTTACTAAGTATCGCACTAGTTAGGTATACAAACTGTTACACAAAAACCCGAAAAATATTTATATTATCATTAGTCGATGAAATAATCACATTACTAGTCTAGGTCAATAGTGTAGTATTAACACTTACTACTTAACCTATATGATTGTACGAGTATGTTTCACTCATAGTTTTGGCATTAATAAAACGCTTAAGCGCCTAAACAATTCAATATAGCAAACTTTTCTCAAGTAGAGTTCGGCCATATTTCACAGGTACAAACCAACAGCTACATACAGGGTGTAAAGGACGATGATCAGACGATGAAACTGAACAACTTTCACTATGCAGCCTATGTCAGAAAACGACTTTATTTTTAGTTTTTATACGAAGTCAGTCTGCTGATCGGGTATTTTGTATGGGAGGTCGTAATTTTTTCTCGATTACCAGCTTCATGGAAAAAATTAATCAGTTTCATGGTTTAATCCTGCCTGCAAAATTTTTGGTACGGTAAGCGACGATCCCTTACACCCCGTATTTATTGCAAAATGATAAAATTATATTCGAGACTGAAGACTTAATTTCGGAATAAACCTATTTCTAAAAGTAGGACGGTAAGGGTCACCAACTATTCGTTCATGTCACGAAATAGAAATTTGCTGAACTCGTAGAAAGGGTTCCTTTGAAATTTTATTGTAATCGGCCCTTTAAACCCTTTTCCTCATTCCCATATTCGTTCAAAGAAATGAACGTGAAAGGTGAATGAATGTTGCGAAATTAGGGTTTTTTCATAGTGGCGTGAAAAGGAGTCGAATCACTAATTTGAAAAATAGCAAGTTTATCATGGCTCAAGTGTAACTTTCATCGTGATATTCTGCTATCGGGAGAGACGCCGAGTCGACAAAAGACCTGATGAAGCCGAAAAATTACTTTTTATTTTATCTAGGTAGGTTCAGACTACAATGAACTTCTATCCTACTCTCGAAAAATATGTGATGTCGTATACTTTGTATCCAATTTCTAAAGATCTGTAAAAGTACCTAGAAGTATAATAGTACAAAAAATTACTACTAACATTTTAAGTTTGGTTGTCCTTTTAATAAATTTGGATACATCGCTGTTATTTATTTTTAAATGATTGATACATTTCATGATTTCTTAATCCTACATTTTTTTTACTCACTGTTCAAAGATATAATTAGTAAGATAGGCAGGGATCACTTTTGACGTCCATTGCTGCATATTTTTTAACGCGGCCGTATCGCATGCATCTGTCAGACGAAAGAAAATTGCCAAGTCCGATCTTATTCTCATACAAATACGGAGACAGAGCGTTTACAGTGCGTTTCATATTTTTTAAGAACATAAACTTGAAAAAGGACCTTGGATGCTTAAAGAAACTAATTACCGACTCTCTCCATAATCTAGTGAGGTATCCACCTGGGTATCCGTCCAAAGCTAGTTTGTGGCCAAAACGATACAACCGCAGCTCTCAATTAGGAGGAACTAATTCTTTGAAAGCTTTGCGATGCCGAGGCTATGCGATAAAATGGTCTCTCCAAATCTTACCACTACTACTTGTTCAAAAGCATTTTGGTGGTTTTGACTGAAAAATCTTAGTGTATTTTACCTCTATAATATTGCAGGGCAAGGGATGAGCCGCGGTAATCCAGATGGAAGAGGCGTTGCCACTAGTGATGGTTGGTTAGTGGATTAAATACCTGACATGGAAAGTTTTGAAAATTTGGTATTCATTTTATAATAGATTTAATAATCTTTATTATTTAATAAATATTTTTAATTAAATAATAAAGGTAACTCGACTAGCATCAGCATATATAATTACCTATTGCGTAGACCTACAATACAGAATAAATAATAGTATGAGGTGGCTTATTTTATAAATAAATTTTCATAGAATTTATGATATTTCATTTTTTATTATTGTTATTTTTTCTAAAGGATGAAATGCCTTGTAAAATTATCATTTCATGCAATTTCTTGATGTATAATATATCTTTGATGCTGGACGTGGGTAAGTTTCGGACTTTCTTCTTTGTGTCACCATGACATGTGCTTGGATTTGAGGCTCAGCAATGAGGCTTAAGACGGTAATCAGGATCACATTTGACGTCCGTTGCAGCGTATTTTCAGCGCATGCGTTGCGGATGCATGCGGGGAACCGCCTAACGCCTAAAAAGGTGCGTTTACTCTATTTGCTTGTTTGATTGAACGTCATAATAGTTTACAGAAACAACTAAAAATTGTATCAATTTCCCACTAAAGTGCGTTTACTAAATGGGAAAGTCAACAAATATTTGTCGCGTATCGAGTGAGATCTTATAGTACCACTGAAAGGTAATCCAAGGGGCGTGTTCGTGAACCGGGTAGTCTCTGAATGCACTCCACGAAAATAGATAAGTGACTGAGGATGTGAGATCTTTTTAACCGACATTGGCAAAAAAAGAAGGATTACGTTTTAAAATATTATTATCTATGTCTTTATGTCGCCGGAAACATGGTGAATGGAGCGTTGCACGCTTTTATGAACAGCCAGAAAGTCTCTGATAAGGCTCGTCTGGCTGTGCATAGAGGGGTGTTAGTTCCGACACTTATGTATGGGAGTGAAAGTTGGGTATGGCAGAAAAAGCATGAAAGTAGAATAAATGCAGTACAAATGAGAGCGTTAAGAAGTATGATTGACGTAAAATTGAGTGACAGGATAAGGAATAGCGTGATAAGGGAACGTTGTGGTATAAAAGAAGACGTAGTGACTGGTGTAGAAAAGGGTATGCTTAGATGGTTTGGTCATGTAGAGAGGATGAATGAAAGAAGATTAACGAAAGAGGTGTATATGGCAAGTGTGGATGGGAACGTCGGAAGGGGAAGACCTCGACGAACGTACCTTGATCAAATCGGGGACGTCCTAAAGAAAGGTCAGGTCAAGAGTACCCTAAACCGAAGAGCATGCATGAAGAGATTGATGAATGTGGAGGAGGCGAAAGTAGTATGCCAGGATCGTAGTAAGTGGAAGGAAGTAGTCTCTGCCTACCCCTCCGGGAAAGAGGCGTGATTTATGTATGTATGTATGTATGTTATGTAACTGATAACGGCAAGAAAAGTAGGATAACTTTCTAAAATACTATTATTTAGGGTTATTTCTTAGTGTTTTTATTTGGGCAAGTTAGGTTGTAATTTTTTTCTGTCTATAATTGTCAGCACATAAAAAACTACTAGATTATATTTTCAAAATTTCCTAACTTCTGCCGGTTCCTGATAATTCAATCAATGCAAATCGTACTAACCGAGTACCGTTGCCGAGTACCGGCTTAGAATAGCGTCACCCCATTTCTACCCGTGTGTGTCGTAAAGGGCAACTTAGGGATGTATCTGTCGTTAATATCTACAACACCCTGCATTGTATTCCAATCCACCTGCCAATAGAAGGAAGCTCTTGTCCAAGCTGGACTCTTGTGGCTGTCGTTGTGTACCTGTGGATATGTAAAAGGCAAAACAAAAAAATTCTACAAATTTATTTATTACTCTCATTCATCATAAGTATTTGAGATACAACATAACAACACAACATAAATTAGTAGAAATACACAACAGCAACGAACACAAAAAATAAGCAAAAAGAGCTACAAAGTACAGTTTAAAAAACTCAACTTTTGTATTTCATATTAACACAACATTAGGCTAAAACAGTTTTTGTTAAACAGGATTGCTCAAGTATATTTTGTAATTCTTTTACGCTAATAATATTATAAAGAATAGAGATTTGACTGCTTTTTTTTTAATTACATAGATTCCAAAACTACTGGACAGAGTTAAAAAAATCTTTTACCATTGGAATCCAACATTAATCCTGATGAAAATGGGCTATACCTATTAAAAGTCTTATTCCCGCGGGTCAACGGTTAGCAGCCGGTGAAACCGCTGGGCAGGCTGCTAGTCCTAAATAAAATAAAAGTTTTTACTTTTTATAACAATAAACTCACATTTTGTGCGCAGTTATAACAGTATATATTTTTTTTTGCAGTCGGGTCAAAGTTTTTCATTAGTCACTTATCTCAAAGTAACGAAATGTCTGAAGAATCGCAAGGTAACTGTGATTTTGCGCTTTTGTGCTAGAATTGAATGCTATTCAGAAACGTTTTAGCTGGAATGATTATTTTAGTGAATTTTATATTTTCTTAAACGTGTTCGGGTATTGTGGAAAGCCTGTCTTGGAAATACTTGGTACTATTAGTAGCAGATTTTCCTACACGTTGGATGGACTAAGTTACGCTACTTATAAGTAAGTACTTAAAACTATAAGTATGATACCTAAAACAGATAGGATGTGTTGCTGATCCACTAAGAAGATCGCTACCCTATGATATGAAACTACAGTCTACAAGTCCACAGGTAAAATTCTTAATACATTGCGTAGCCGGTTAATATTCCTGGTATTAATGGCTAACCGACTACGCAATGAGCAACATATTTCACCTTTAAAATTGTAGCATGTAATTTGATAATATCGGACACTCGTCACACATCGTGGGAATCTTGTAAATTACCGGCACATGACATAGTAGTTGCCGTGTGATGCCGGCGTAGAATAGCATCACCCCATTTCTTACCTGTGGGAGTCGTAAGAGGCGACTAAGGGACTCGAGGCTGTGCATTACAATTTTAGGCTATGGACTGACAACCTGTCACTATGGCTGTACACAATTTTTCAAATGACCCTCAAATAATTGTCAGACGTGGCGTAAATGTACGTTTTTTGCGGCCGTTTGCGCTCTGCCTACCCCGGAAGGGATTATAGGCGTGATATGTGTATGTGTATGTATGTATGACATAGTATTGTCAATGATCATCCGTAAAAAAAATCTTTCCGTGCCTCAGATAACGTCGGTTTCAATCTTATTAGTACCTAAGTACTAATGACGGTTTAAGCGGCTTTTTCCACTTGTCGCCTGTCACTGAGTATTTCTAACGCACCGTAACGCAAGCGTCGGTAAGACGAAAGGAAATTGCGAATTCTGATCTTATTCCCATAAAAACATGGCTACGGTGCGTTTACGGAAGCGTCTGTCAAATGACTTGGCAGGCGTATCGTCGCAGCGACTGACGACAAGTGGAAGAACCGCCTTACCAACATTGTTACCTATGTAAGCCGTCCAAAATTCGTTCGTGTGTTAATTGATCAGACCGTCTTTAGTAGTACCAGACGACCGATGTGGCGCAGTGGTAGTGCGACTGCCTGCGACACAAAGGTTCCGGGTTCGATTCTCGGTGGGACACTCACAAAAAGTTGATATTTATCTCTTTGTGAATTTGTTCCCGGTCTGGTTAGGACGTTGCAGGGTGAACCAACTGATTGTCCGAAAAGAAATGGTTCCGTGCTTCGGAGGGCACGTTAAGCCGTCGGTCCCGGTTGCTGTCTATGATTACTTAGACGGCGGTCGTAAACACAACCATGTCAGAGGCCTACTAGTGATAGTAGGCGGTTGAAAAACTCTGACACCAGGGTTCATCGGGTCGTTGGATGACTCGGTGTCCCACACGAAAAGAGAGAAGAGAGACCGTCTTTAATTATCGGCCAGTTCCAATACGCTCACAAGTAGAATCCACAGATGACAATACGTCTGCAACGTCACATCATCCGGCCTCCACGAGTCATGCATATAAACTGCATCAATTAATATACGTCAAGTCTTTGTCTCATATGCCGGAACTAAACAATAACTAATTGGACCACCTGTAGAAATGTGGTTAACCAGAAAATCCCAGTGACGAGGTGTCTGCTGTGTAATTAAAATAGCTATTTATAGTTTGGAAAACATGTTTATTTTAATGTCAATTTAAAGCTTAGAACTAACAGTCAAAATGTTTTATGCTAATCTTAGGATCTAAATGCATTTGCGTATAATTCAGTAACGGCATTTTACATAGATGAAGAATTACAACTTGCTCGTAAAATCTTAATTGTAATTTACTGATTGTTTGAATATGACAATAAAGATTACGAACCGTAATTCCGCAACATAAATACACGTACCTGTCTTTTGATACGTATTTAATATGTGAAAACAGTCACACCCATTAATTGTAATACTTACTTATACTCTATACGTATTTTGCAACGAATAGCCTAAAATATCACAAATTGGCGCCTTTCTAGGCTTCTTTTAATCTTTTCATTTCCCTCAACCTCATAATAAGTAAATTAATCATGTTGGCGCGAATAATAAATAAAATGTTGGTGAGAACTAATGAGATACTTTTTTATTTATTTTGCTTAGTTTCATGACTAGCATGTCTGCCAAGCATCTTTTCCAATACCAATTAATATGACCTCTTTACTTGAGAGCCAATGACTTATCATAATTAAATAGAGGCTGCAATTCAAATAAAGATCAACCTATCATCCTACCATGGATGGATTCAGACGTGCGCGGGCAATACGCGTGTTATATGCGGATTAGAACAAATTGACCCACAAAGTCTAGGCTTGCACAGGCGCAAATCACAGAGTGCCTATGAACCCGCCTTAACAAAAGAGGCACTATCTTATTTGAGGAACTTATTTCGGCATTTACCTCGACGACTTCATCACTTTATTTTCTTCACTTGTTGTGCGTTCCTAGTCAAGAGTGTCTTTACGAGTTTGTTGAATGGTGCTTCGACCATTAGACAATAAGGAATAGAGAAGATGAACGACAGGACCCCGATTCCGAGGTACAAGACGGCCTGTAAACAAAAAAAGGTTACTGTAACAGCTATCCCTTTCTAAGTAATGGTAAAATTCACCAAAAACTTCATACAAGCAGGATTCGAACCCACGACTTTCGGCGTAACATGCCGACTCTCCATCTACTATTGAGTTATTTTTTTTTGAGTTTGTACAATTTGCCTGGGCTGGATTAGACAGTTTAGACTTTATGCCGTTCTTATGCCGCGCGAATAAGACTTACATTTCCGGTCGAGTGTCTAACCGGACGTGAGCTTGACTGTACTTGCTTCAATGTGTGACATTAGTGTCATCTGCTTGAACTTAAGATCTTTTTTTTGGGAAAATTTGGGTGTTTGGTAGACTGAATCAACCCATGAAATAGTTTAAGCAAATTCTTCTTCTTCTTCGTCGAGTCAATGGAAACAGTAATTATAAACAGGATCACAGTAATTTGGACCAATGTGTTGCTACGGCGATGGCCTTGTCGTTCGCCTCTTGCAGATCCTTCAATGTACAAGAGCAGGGGTTTGTTGGGCAGCTCAGTAGATGCGACATTGTCTGTAGAGCGCCACAATCGCACCAATCGTTGGTTGAGCGTAGCAAATGAGTGTAGGAAATGTTTAAATTGAATACCAAATTTTAATAATTTACCGTGACAATTTAGAAAACTTGCAAAGTTTTCTGACGCGGCGGGCAGGATTTGAACCTGTGACTTTCACCATCACTAGTGGCAACGCCCCTTCCATCTAGGTTACCGCGTATTTTGCAAGCGTATCTTAATGCCACAAAGGTATAACACGGCTCAAATCCTGCCCACGGTAGAAAATTTTGCAAGTTTCCAAAAAATATATATTATACGAGTTTATAAAACTACTTACGTGGTGAAGCGAGGAGACGTGCATCAGCTGAGTTCGTGATCCAAACAGACTGATAATGAAAAATGTGTGGATTAAAGAGATACTGTAAGTCAGTCTTCCAGGAATTACCCAACCATTCCACTCCATTAAATTTACCCAAAAATCTGCAACAAAATTGAAGTAGATAAGTAAAAGAAGGTCAATGAACGGAACCCTCTTATAGAAAATTTGGTGATTTAGCTTGCAAAGTCTTAATTAAACTCAATGAAATGAAATTTACTTTATTCAATGTAGGATAGTACTGTCACGATCCGTTATTTTATATTGTCCTAATAAAAAAGTAACTCAGGCGGGATAAAAATAAAAATAAAGGCACTGCCTCTGCCTGTTACACCGAGGGTTGTGTGTTCGATTCCCACAAGACACAAATATTTGTTAAGTAATTTTCAGATATTTGTGTTAAGTCTGGGTGTTTCTATGTATTTACATAAAAAGAAAATTATAAATATCAATATCAGCTACCGAGTTCCCAAAGTACAAGCGTTGCTTAGTTTGGGGCTAGATGGCGCTGTGTGTATAGCCCAAAATATTTATTATTAGTATGTTTGTTTCAAATTAAAGTAAAAAATTTCAAAAATCATCTTTTTCCCGCAAATAATAAAATCTTTTGATCTTGCGACAGACCTTAGACCGCTACATCATAAAGACAGTTAGTTCAACTACTTACCTACTTTTCGAATATTGAACCAAATGAAGCAAAAGAAAGGGAATTGACTGATCGAAAAATTTCCTATACGGGGTGTAAGGGACGGTATAGGTACCGAAATCTTTACAAGGATGATTTATTTATTTAATCTTATGGAAAAATATCAAATGTCTTATTTATAGTGATTGATTGGATCAAGAACCTGGACATGATTCTATAAATAAAACAAGCATGATTAGACCATGAAACTGAACAACTTTTTTATGGAGGATTGTTAGTAAACGAGAAAAATATTTCGACCTCCCATACTAAATTCCCGATCAGCTGACTAACTTTTAATGAAAACTCTAAAAATAAATTTTGTTTCCCAACATAGACTTCATAGTAAAAGTTGTTAAGTTTCATGGTCTGCTCATGCCTGCAACGTTTTCGGTACACCGTCCCTTACAGCCTCTTACACCCTGTATGTTCTTGACGTCAGTTATAAATAGTAACAACAGTATTAAAATAGTGTTACTATTAATAACCCGTTCTCGAAATGATCAACAAACCGGCCTGTCGTAAGTTCATTTACATTTTGCATACTAACAGGTTTTTTTGCAGGCGTGATGACGTAGATTTTGCGGAAACAGACGAGCTTAACCCGTGAGTCAGTTGCCACTTGTAAATTTTTCCATACTCTCCTCGTCTATATTGAAAAAATCGTGCGTCAAAGGCAGTTTTAGGCGGGGAGCACACTTGACGTTCGTGCCTGTATATAGTTACCGCATGCGTGTGTCAGACGAAAGTAAATTGCGAAATACGGCGGACGGTGAGTTTACGGTGAGGATGTGTCGTTTGCTTCGTTAAACACATCCATGCACCGTCACCGTATTTGTATAAGATCAGAATTAGCAAATTACTTTCATCTGACAGACGCATCCGTTACGGATGCGATAAAATTACGCAGCAATAAACTTCAAGTGGGAGAACCGCCTTAACTTTGTCCTGTGTATTGGACATGATTCAGTTAGAACTATTACTTTGTCTATCTAAATATCGAAACGCATCTAGTTTTAAAAAAATCGTCTTATTTGATATATTTCTAATGAAGGCAAAGGTAATATCGAATTCCTTTACAAAAAACGGATTCCATGACACACTGTAACGCATGCGATTTGACCAAGGTGTTTGACAGACACATCCGTCAGTCCGTGATAGTGTGGGATTCGCCTGACAATAATACTAGTAATTCTTTATTACACTTAAATACTGTGTAATTTACGTTTCCTAAGGCGCTTCTTTCATTTGTCGTCATGTCGTTCCGTTTTTTTAACGCTACGTAACGCATGCGTCTGTCAGACGAAAGGAAATACAGATTTTCCATACAATTCCCATACAAATACGACTACGGTGGATGTTATTGTATTGTTGTATGGGAATAAGATCAGAATTCGCAATTTCCTTTCATCTGACAGTCGCATGTGTTACGTTGCGTTAAATAAACGGAACGACACGACGACAAATGAGAGAACCGCCTTAGATAAACAAAACAACTTACCACTCATTCGAAATGTCAATGCAAAAATGGCAAACGACGTAATGAGAGCCACAACGGGTACTAAACTGGTTCCGTACAGTAATCTAACGAGCAAAGAAGCTTTATCTCCGCCTTCATAGAAGAAAGACCCGGTGAAGAAGATGACACAGATGGTAGGGATCACACAACTGCAAAGTGAACCCAAAATTGGCTGGAAATAGAAAAGTAATATGTGTAAGCGAAACAAACAAAACAGGCGAATCAACAAATTATAAAAATTAGGTGTTTAATAGTTTATTTTACATTTTCTCAGCTAAAGTCTTAGTTATTATTTATTCTCTTGATTATATATCTTATATGTTAGTGCTAATTAATTTATAATACAGTCTGATTCAATGAGTACTCTCCAGGCTGTTCAAAACAAAAAAAAGGAGCTCTGTCAATTATGTGATATATGTTGCAAGAGAATATGCATCCACTGTAATTTCTAAGGTTTGTTTATTGTGTCATAAAAATAATTAAATCAATTCCAGGATATGTTTCAGACCTTACCTTTATTTGTTTTAAATACAGCTAGCAATCATGATAACTGAATTGATAAAATATAATTCTGTCAAATGACTTGACTCAATTCTGACAAAACGCACCGTAGCCATATTTCGGAATATAAGAATAAGTTCAAATTTGCGTTTTCCTTTAGTTTCTCAGACGCATGCTTTACGGTGCTTTAAATAAACGCAGCGACGGTAGAATAGTGGGAGAACCGTTTAAGACTGGCTTATTTTAGTTGCATTATTATACTCACCTATATAATATGGTATTATTTACAACAAACATTTCAAAGAACAAAACTAAATATTTGACAGGAAGCGGACGACAACGTTGATACAAAATAAACAAGAAATAGCACTCAACCAACAATGATAAACTTACCTTGTACTTAGTAAAATCAGCTTTTTCCTTCTGCAGCTTATAAATAAAGTGGCCTGTGAGCATCCCGATCACAAAACCAGGTATATTGACATGGGCAAACTTTCGTATGGCATAGTTCGGCGAATTGAAACTCCTGTAGATTCTGAAAGAAAATAATTGGCGAAATTAGGACTGAAACGCAGCTATATATATTTATTAATATTATTTTTATAAGACACTGTAAAACAAAACCGCCTATGTGCGAGTGTCCACTCGCCTACCGAGGAGGGTTTCATAACATGAATATCAAGCCCTATTAGATATTACCCCACTTGAACGACTAGCCTCAATTTTCAAATCTTGTTCACCCCCCTAAAAAAGTATTTTTTTTATTATTTTCCTATACTTCTACTTCAAAACTGAGTAGAGAAAGTAGTTGTCGGTCCACGGAACCCTATGAATTTTGATTGCCTTGATGAGGTGAAAATAAACGTGAAACCACTAGTTTGTCCGACCTTTTAGTAGCTCAGTGGTTAGAGTTTCGGTGCGGTACACCAAAAGTCGTGGATACGAATCCTGCTGGTATAATTTTTTTATCTTTTTACAAAGATACATACATACAGATATCACGCCTATAATACCTTGGGGGGTAGGCAGAGCGTAAACGGCGGCATAGAACGGACAATTACGCCACGTCTGTTAAACATTTGAGGGTCATGCGGAAAATTGTGTATCGCCATAGTGACAGGTTGTTAGCCCATTGCCTAAAATTGCAATACACACCCTCGAGTCCTTAAGACGCTTACGACTCCCACGGGATAGAAATGGGGTGATGCTATTCAAAGCCGGTATCACACGGGACAAATGCACAAATATTTTACAAATATTCTTGTATAAAATTATACTTACTCAGGATTTAGCATCAACAAAGCATCCAAGCCGTTCCACCATATATGCGCCGCCATCGCCAACATCCCCACTAGTACCATCAAACTCAGCACCAAAACCCTTCGGTGTGGTTTGGTGGCCACAAACACGCATAATCCTAGGATAAACAACTGGAAGTCAGCCGCCAATTGCCTGAGAAAAATAAACAGGTTTTTATGAAGCAATTTCTAGTCTAGATCTAGTCCTAACACAAAGAAGTTAAGCATACCTAACAAGTTATTATATTATGTAGGTTTTCTTTACAATGTTCATAGATTGAGAAAACTATATAATTTGATGTTCTATTTATAGTAATAAAAATTCCCATCTAGAAACATTTGGAGAAAATCGTAATCAAATTTACGGCGTATATGGCGTATTGTAATGGTGTATTGAAAACTTTGCAGGCATAATCAGACCACCAAACTGAACTACTTTTTATTCAAAATTTTCGGTCATCTAACTGGCATACTATTGTCACACGAAAATTTATTTTAGTTTTTTCTCATAGGCTCCATAAAAAGGGTTGTTCAGTTTCATGACCTGATCATGCCTGCAATGTTTCCGATACACTATTGTCTATATGCGGTTAACATCTCTTTTGTTCTTTTTCCAGGGACCAGTTTTGAATCTATCTAATAAGCCTAAATTAGCCCACTGCTACACATAGGCCTCTTCTTAAATGCGATATTCTCTTCAGCCTTGTGCCCTATAGCCAATATAAACTGACAATCGGGCCGATAGTTGTGGATGCAACTGTTTATTTATTCTAGAAACTCATTCAGATACAAAACACTAGAGCTCACCAATTTTGCACTACGCAGAACCTGTCATCCGGTATGTAGTTGTTTATAAACATGAGATGGGACCTCCAGTAGCGGCGGCAGTCCCCAGACATTCTAGTTGTGACTATTCTCTTCCAAATAGGTCCACTTCCCCAATTCCTGAGTAGAGTTGCTGAGAACAATACGTAGAGAGCATTGGCTGGGAATAGTCTGAAAAAAATAAACTGTTTTAAACTTTCGCGGTCACACATAAATACTGAAACGGGGTTCTCACCGCGATAAAACAAAACAAACAACAAAAATAAGTATCGCGGTAAGAATCCCGTTTCAGTATTTCGAGTTAGTCTGAAAAAAGATATACGAAAAATAATGGTCTAGAATTTGATAATAAATATTAGCTGCAACTATTTTGAGGGGTCAACCAACCCATAGAACTGAACAAATTTCCCCAAATAAAAAATAATTAACTCTCACACAAATTAACCCGTTCGGCAGGAACCTTTTGTATGTGAGTTCCATTTTTTGTTTATATTTCTACCTATGTTCCTTGGTAAAAGTTATTTAGTTTCATAGGCATTGAGACATAAGTAAGTATACGAAAAAATATGGTCTAGAATAATTCACAGTCCGCGCATTTTTTAATAAAACAAAACCAAGTCATCCTAAAACTAACAAGATATGTTGTTAGGAGAAAAATATTTTATGGACGTTATAACTGAAATTTACCTAAAAAGAGCAAAAACTAAGTAAAAAAATTTTGCCAGTTTGGGGGTAGTCAGTGGGTAGAATAAAAAACTAATATAATACATCGACTCGGTGTCTCACAGGAAATAAGAATAAAAATATATACAGAAAAAAACAACTTACCTACAAAATCTTAGAATAATGACTTTCGGTACAACCGCCCAAGTGATGTCTCTCTTTTCACTTTCCAAATATAAATGGTACACCAACAGGAAACCCGATATACAGAACAATATCTGAACTGACACCATTCCATTGAAGAGCAGTTTGTACCAGGTGTAATCATAATACTGGAACAAAAAATATGAATATTTGTCAGACGTGGCGTAAATGTCCGTTTTTTGCGCCTGTTTTGCGCTCTGCTTACCCCGCAAGGAATTATAGGCGTGATATGTGTATGTATGTATAAATAAATAATAAATATCCTACACTCACGCAGCGCCATCTAGCCTCAAACTTCGCAAAACTTGTACTATGGTGACCTGTGTCCGATATTATCAAACTACAGGCTACAATTTTACAGGTTAAATAAGATGTTCATTGCGTAGTCGGTTAGCAATTATGATACCAGGAATATTAACTGGCTACGCAATATACTACGAATTTCACCTGTCGACTTGTAGCCTGCAGTTTCATAACATAGGCCACAGTTAGCTGATATTAATACTTATATACTTTTCTGTAAATAAATACATGTTATACATAGATAAAACCCAGACTATACACAAAGATTTGAATACTGCCACAACAAATAGTTCATTTTGTGTCTTTTTGGGATCGAACCCACGACCCTTAGCGGACTAGCAGGCAGGGGGTACTATCCGCTACGTCATTGCCATTGGCCATTCAACATAATACTTACATATATCACGCCTATATCCCCTGAAAGGTAGGCAAAGCGTAAACGGCTGTAAAACATTTACGCCACATCTGACAAACATTTGAGGATCATAAAGAAAATTGTTTATCATCTTAGTGACAGGTTATCAGCCCATCGCCTAAAATTGCAAAACACATGTAACCCTCGAGTCCATTAAACACCTCTTATAAGAAAGAAATAGAGTGATGTTATTCTAAGCCGGCATCATACAACAAAAAATAATGGACGTCATTAAAAGAGTAAAAAATAATTATTATGTTATCAAACAAACAAGAAAAAAACACCCGAGGACATACATACCGGTTGTAAGTGAACGAAAAACTTTCCAGGCATGATCAGACCATAAAACTGAACAACTTTTACCATGTAGCCCATATTGAAAAAAGAGAAGAATTTATATGTATTTCTCGTTAACCAACATATCTCACATTTAAAAGTTGTTCAGTTTCATCGTTTGAACATGCCTGCAAGTTTTCGGTAGGTACCTATTCATTTTATGTTGCAACTAAATAAACGTGACAAAAAATAAATATTGGATGATCATTAATTGATTTTGTAGAGGTTGTATTTGATACAAGTTGCGTAGGAACACTGATCGATTAGGTTTTTGTTCGGTTGCGATAATTTTATTATGGTTATCTATACGTAATAAAATATATAAGGTGTAAAAAAATTAGCTGAGAATATTTTAAGGGGTGAACCAGTTCGTGAAACTGAACAACTTTGCCCAAGGAACATAGGTCGGAATAAGAAAAAAAATTTTGGTCCTCCCATACTAGTGTGTTACCCGGCGGGTTAATTTGTATGGAATTGCCAAAAAAAAAACTCATATTTTGATCTATGTTCCTTGGGGAAAGTTGTTCAGTTTCACGTACTAGTTCACCCCTTAAAATATTCTCAGCAATTTTTTTTATACCATGTATAGTGACTTTATGTAACTAAAATGATGACGCTTCTCCCACTTGTCGTCAGTCGCTGCGTATTTTTAACGCGCATCTGTCATACGAAAAAAAAGTAGTTTGACAGACGCATCCGTAAACGCACCGTAGCCGTATTTGTATGGGACTTAGTTCGGAAAATGCAATTTCCTTTCGTCTGACAGACGCATGCGTTACGGTGCGTAAATATGCAGCGACGGACGAGAAGTGGGAGATCCGCAAATTTTTATTGTGTCGTAAAATATGTAGTTACTAAATGTTATTATCAAAAAAGCTAATGTTATTATAATTCATAAGAAATAACAAATGCTTCTTACATTGTTAGTTATAAATAAATTATACTATGTTATGCCTTTAACAATGTTATACCTATGATCAAAACAAAACGTAAATATTAGAAAAAATATACGAGTTCTAAAAATAGAAACAGTGTGCGCTCAAAATAAATGATCACACCGTTAGGAAATTGTAAGCCTCATGCAAAAAAATATATAAAAACAACTCACCTTTTCAAACTTATGTGGGTTATCCGTATAAGCGTGGAACATGTAAAAAACGTGACCGACTATGAATAAAAACATCACGACGCATCTGAAAGTGAACAGTTATAATAAATTAGTAAAAAATGCAACAAAAAAGATAGGATAACATTAAGATACCTCTATGCTTTTTGGGTTGAGAAGTTCAAAAGAATTGTCTACTTAGATATTTTAACAAATTGTTACGAACAGGTTGTTAAGTGTCAAAGGACATGTCAAACCCTATGCGTGATTTAATTTGTGGCATTTTGCATTATTTTAACATATAATATAAAAGTATAAGCTGCAAACATTCTAAACTAAACACCTTTTGCTAAGTAACATAGGTCGAACAGTGAAAACAAAAAATTTGACCTGCATACAAAATGTTACAACCGACCGAGCCAATTTGTATTGGAGGTCCAAATTCTTTTGCCACATTTACACCTATGTTACTCGGGGAAAATTATTCAGTTCCACGAGTAGAACTCATCTTAAAAATATTTGTACTTAATCAAACATCTTTTAGAATGTTAAAATTACTTACTTGACTCCATGTAACCCTCTAAGTTTCCTGAGTCTTTCATCATCAGGGCTTGCAGAAACCAACCAGTTCCAATTTTGGGTAATCGAAAAGCACAGCAAATAGTGTTTGTAACCTGAGTAAAAAAATATATATAATTTTAATAATAGAGGTAAATTACTGGAAGTTCCCTAAACGACAAGTAGAAGACAGAACATATCTAAAAATGTGAAAATCTCTTAAACGTCGGTCTGTGCTACATAGGCGGTTCTTCCCTTTGTAGTAGTAGCTGCACCGAAACGCATGCGGCAGTCAGACGAAAAGAATTTGCAAATTCCGATCTTATTCGCATACAAACACGATTACGATGCATAACAGATGCGTTTGTCAGACGGAAGGAAATTTCGAATTCCGATCTTACGACGGTCGCACCATAGTTGTATTTGTATGAGAATAAGATCGGGATTCGAAATTTCCTTTCGTTTGATAGACGCATGCGTTACGGTGCAATTAAAAGACAGATAATAAGATGATGAACCGCCATACATTCATATAAAAATCACGCTTCTCTCCCGGAGGGGTAGAAAGAGGCTATTTCCTTCTACCCACTGCGATCCTTACATACTTCTTTCGCCTTCTCTACATTCATCAATCTCTTCATGTACGTTTGTCGGATTAGGTTACTCTTGGCCTGAACTTTTGATAAACAATTTTATGAATGACCCTCAAATGTTTGTCAAATGTATTTTTGCTCCTCTTACCCCGCTAGGATTATATGCTTGATAAATGGATGTATGTGATGATGGTAATATAAGATTAATGTGAGAAACCAATAAATTTTCCATCATAGAGTTAATGGTGATTATGATTGTACATTACATAATACTACATTGTTGTGAGTTACATAACTCTACTCACCATGATGGCCGTTTTTTTCAAGATTCTGTCTTTGCATAATAATATCACAGACTGTTCCTAATACATTGAGGAAAACTAAACTTAAGATTAGACATATCACTAAATAATCAAATATGTCTTTGTTTGTTTCTTCGTTTTGTTTAGTGCATTGATATTCAATTAGTTTTGTTTGTAATCCATATTCTTTCCATATAGTTTCATTGATGCATGCTGCAAGGCTATGCTCTAAGTCTTCTTGTTTTTCTTTGTTATGATTTTTTATGAAGTTTTGGCATGATCTTGTGACACACACTCCACGTTCTATTATACTGTGGTTGTAATGTTTATTTTTTTGTGCAGAATAATCCTGAAATCAAACATAGAGTAAGAAACTGTTCATAATATTTGCATTTACTAATATTATAAGTAACAAATAAACTAAACAAAATTTGTAGTCGGGGTTTTTTTTTTACTAAAATCATATTAAACATAACTCAACACAAATATTTGGAAAGTAACTTACAAACTTTTGTGCTGTGTGGGAATCGAACCCTCGGCGTAGCAGACAAGGGTCCTAGCCACTACCACTACGCTATTGGGCCAGTCAATTACTTAAATATAGCTGGGCTTCATAGGCGTTGTAGAGAGTTTTATTTCGTGGTAACACTAAAGTAACTACGAGAAGATTCAAGATTCAAGCATTTATTAATAAAAATAAATTTTACTAGTCAAATGTCGTTATTCTATACTTATTATTATTAAAGGCTTATTATTATTGTTGGCTTTATTGGTCGTATTAGTACGTATGTTTTTTTACTTTACCAAAATTAAATAAGGTTTCAATAGTCCGTTACAGCTGGCACTATTTGAGGGCATAAGTTATAAAAAATTTAAGTCGCTTATTTTTTGTAAGATTGTGTAAAGCACATATTATTACACCTGGTGTCTTTTTTACGCTTGCATAAATATTTTCTTCAAGGTATGGTAGCTCATTCATAAAAATATTTGTTAAGTAACTTTAATCAAATTACTTTATATATTGTCTAAGTGTCAATTTTCACAGTGTAAAAACCACAGTTTGAGTAGTTTTTATCCACTGCAAACAAAAGTATGTTAGCATATAACTAAAATTACACAAAATGATACATTTTGTTATGTCAATAGTCCAGAAATTAGAGGTATTTAACTATCCCTAATATCGTATAAACTGCAATAAATTAAAAGTCAACAATAATTGTTTAATAATAATTAAGTAATATAATATAATAAGGTATCATTTCTTTTCCCTTATGTTAGTATCTTATCGTTATATATATATATATTTTATTGTTTTATTTTAAGTATGACATTTGTGTTTTTATAATTTTGATTGTTTTGTGTACAAATTAATACCGGACTGTTATTTAAAGAAATGTTGTGTTTAGTTGTAAGTGGGCCTCGGATTTATGTGTGTATTAATATGTCTTTATGTCAGTAAAATTTTTGATCTGTTGCCTGTAACTGAACCTATTGAAATAAAATAAAAATAAAATAAAGTATAAGCCAAAAATAAACGACTTTGACATTTTGGAAACGAGAAAAACAAGCCGTATCTGGGCTACAAGAGTAGTTTCGTTTTAGTAAGAATAGTGATCAGCAGAGGTATAAAAAAAATCAATCTTCAATCAATGAATTCATACTATTTAAAAGATTTGTATAACTAATAAATATAAGTGGACAGCCAACCCCATGAGTATCTCAAAGTAGTGTTATTAGTATAAAAATTCTATTATACATGGAGTAACCGCAACAAGGTTAAGGTACTCATGCAACTGAACAACTTTCCCCATGAAAGATAAGTCGAAATATTGGACCTCCCATACAAAATAGCCGCTGCTGGACAGCTTTTAACCCTTTACAAAGCACAAGTCCAATCCTGCATGGAGTATTGCAGTCACCTTTGGGATGGCTCAGCCAAATACGAACTAGCCGCTCTTGACTCGGTGGAACGCAGGGTCAAAGGGCTCATTGGCGACAAAAAGCTGGTGGACACCAAGCTACATCGCCGCAAGGTTGCCTGCTTGTCGGTTTTTTACAGATTGTACTTTGGAGAGTATGCTCAAGAGCTTCACAACCTTGTTCCACCAGCTCCCTTCTACCATCGGACATCCAGACGTACCGCCGTATACCATCCATACCTGGTTGCCATTCCACCAATTCGGACTAAGCGCTTCCAGTCATCATTTATAATGCGCACTGCTAAATAGTGGAACTCACTACCTGCGTCTGTGTTTTCAAACGCATACAACCCTAATCTCTTCAAAGTAAGAGTGAACAGGCTTCTTTTGGGTGAGCTCGCTCCATCTAAGACTGTGTCTCTGTCCTTTGACCTAGACTAGAGTCAAGAACAAACCCATCATTAATATATAAAAAAAACTGGTTAATTTCTTTTTTTTATTACAGTTCAGTTTCACGAGTACCTTGAGCTGCTTAAGGCTTGTTATACACTTTTTGTTACCTACTAACCTCAATAAGATTCATTAGTTCATTTCGGGTGTCTGCAAATAGTTGCACTGTGGCAGTGCAATATATGCCATCCTCATTTCCCATGCAATGCTCGAATTTCTCCAGACTATACACTGGTGGCATACGTTCGTATTCTGAATCTGTATAAGAAAAATATATTATTGAAATTCTACTGGACGTTTTTCGGTTACATAAAGTATAGTCAAGATCAGACTGGGTTAGACGGTTTGGACTTTGAACCGTTCTTATGCCGCGCGCATAAGACGTACATTGGCAGTTTGAGTGTCTAACCGCACGTGAGCTTGACTGTAGTGTAAAATTCAGTGCAAATATTATGAACCACTTTCCAGAAGAAATATAGGTCGAAATACATAAAAAAGTTGATATTCCGTATAAAAATGTTTAAAACGTGTCAATTTTTTTTATTTTTTGACCTATGATTCTTGGGGAAAGTTGTTCAGTTTCACGAGTAGAACCCACCCAAAAAATAATTGCACTGAATAAAAAAGGACCTTACATACGTACATATATTAACAGCCAGTACAATGCGCATTTTCGGTTATAGTTCCCAAGTATTTCTTGTAGAAATAATCCAAATAAGAACAAATTTAATTAATGGTAGTTTGATAATGGTTCAAGATCCTAAATGTAAGAACATTATTCAAACTTAACATATTCACTTCCGTTGTGTAGCAAAATTTTCCGGTTTATTCACATCATAATATAGGCTAACATTTACGAATTGAATATAACAATTTAGTCGGCCAATTTGGTCGACACAGGAAATCATTGTTGCTCATTGTACTAGATAGGACCACACATATAGTTTAAAAGAATTATAAATAATATGATTGGCTTTTAAAACGTCTTAAAAAAATTAAAAAATATTTACTGATAACTAAGCTATCTCTTTAAAAAGCATCTCAATTGTATTTCAATAGAGTGCCAGTTGGATGGTTTTGACCGTTTCGTACTCCGCTAACATTTTGAAGTATAAAAAATTACAGTGGCAATAGAATAATAGTTAAGTGTCGATGGCATAACAATGGTTAAAAATAAGAGAGTCTGGGACCCGATTTCTATTGGAATGCCATCGACACTCAACTGTCACTCTATTGCCATTGTAATTTTTTATACTTTAACCTGTTAACTTACACTCTTTTGAAACACAACGAAGACGTTTTTCAAATAGCGGAATACGACCCCTGGTTCTCGAAGCTAGTTTTGTAACAACTTCCATTTTAATATTGATTATAAACAAATAAAATTAGCTCCACCAGCTTACCATTTAAATGATAAATAACTGCACCACAGGATTGAAATATAAAAAGATACAGAACATTTTTCAGGATCATTTTTCACTGTTCTATAACAGTCTTTTCAAATAATATTATACTGTAATATTTTATGTAATTGTTAAACGTAACACGTCCACATGCATCGGAGAAAAAATAACCAATACGATTGTATGTCACGAACCTTAGGTTTTAACTAGGTGCTATGAGTAATAGTTCGAGAGATTGCTACGTAAAAAGACCGCTGATAGATTGATATATTGATGAACACTTTATTGCTTACAACATACACATGAAAAACAAAACAATACATAAAACTAACATACACATATCACGCCTATAATCCCTTGCGGGGAAGGTAGAGCGTAAACGGCCGCAAAAACGAACAAATATTTGAAGGTCATTTGGAAAATTGTGTATCGCCATAGTGACAGGTTGTCAGCCAATCGCCTTAAATTGCAATACACATCTAACCCTCGAGTACCTTAGTCGCCTCTTACGACTCCCACGGGAAAGAAATGGGGTGATGCTATTCTAAGCCGGCATCACATGGCAAAAAACATAAAACTGAAAACTAAAAATAAAGTTTTGACAGACTCGACATTGATTGTTTACCAATTAATTAAATTGGTATTTAACTGCCTACTCACTTATGTGATGAGGTATTTCTAATTCATTAGTTGTGACGTCATAATTTATGGTATCTGCAAATAGAATGATAGGAAAATCGTTCATCAAAAAGTATACTTTTTTAAGTTGCTGTCTCTCCGGCTATGTGGTGTTTTTTATTATGAATCATCTATCAAGAGATTGGATAGCGGTTTGTATCAACTGGTTTTTTATTTACGTAGGTTGAAATCTACATACGTTATTCTTGTTTATTATTAAAGCTTTTTCTATTTATAGCTAACCTTCTTAGTCTTTCTTCCACTCATCAAACTTTTTTTGCTGGTTAATACTTAGGAGTAAACATTTTTTTTCTCTCTATGGCGCAAGATTTTCCGGTATTTTGCCAAAGTAGTACGAAAACAGATGTCACGGCACATTCATAACATGTTATTAGTATAATAGCTGTCACGATTCGCAATATCGGTGCGTGTGCAGTTCGCCGTGTGATGCCGGCTTATAATAGCATCACCCCATTTCTTACCCTTGGGAATCGTAAGAGGCGACTGAGGGACTCAAGGTTGTGTATTGAAATTTTAGGCGATGGGCTGACAATCTGTCACAATGGCGATACACAATTCTTCGAATGACCCTCAAATATTTGTCAGATGTGGCGTAAATGTCCGTTTTTTACGGCTGTTTTGCGCTCTGCCTACCCCGCAAGGGATTATAGGCGTGATATGTGTGTGTGAGTGTGTGCAATTCGCCTTTGCTTAAGAAAAGTTTAGTGGAAACTTTTATTTTGTTTTAATCCAAAATATTGTGAAAAGTATTTCGAATTTAGTCATAGGTTTCTTCTAGGTTAGCTGAGAACGCTCCATCATTTATTCTGTCAACTAGAATACAAACTTTTAAACACACATAACTTCTTCATGCCTTTCGGAGTAGGCAATGGTCGTAAAAAACCAGTCCTTTTCACATATTTTAGGGCCGTTTAAGAAAAATCGTGTATAGTAACAGTTTGTCAGCTTTTTACCTAATATTGATATACACATGAAACCCTCCCTCCCGTCCCTTAGGGGTGATGCTATTGTAAGCTGGCATCACACGGGGTAAACTAGAATCAAGAAGAAAATAACCTGAGAATTAAATGTGCATTATTCTCTACCCCGCTTGTTCACATTACAATCCTTTGCTATTAGTGCGCTCCACTGAAACTGGGTTATTAGGCTCAAAACTCAGACAAGTGGCGCCCTCAAAATGTAAAACAATTTCAGTGTATTAGGATTATAGTTACTGATTTTATTAGCTTAAAAATACAAAGGATCCTTCGTAGTATTACAGTGCAACGTTATGGAAAAAACATAACCCTTCTTCTGATGCAGTCGGGTGAATGTACACTTTATTTATCTTATCTTAAAATCATTATTTATTCTATATACAGATTGGCGCAAGACATTTTTAGTTTTATATATTTAGAAACACTGCCAATTCAATTTGACAAAGTCTCACCAAACTACAATACCAGAAATTTTGATCAGGTACTTATAGTATGAAACTTGACCACTTGGGAAAATATTCATAATTGTGCTATAGAACTTCATTTTTATACCTTATTTTGAGTTGCGAAGGTAGTTTTGCTAATGTAGCAAATCAGCTAGCATATTAAAGTAGTAAGCGCTCACAAAGCAAGCACCCTTGACGCATTCCACTCTTACGCTTTAGTTATAGATTGTTTGATATTTATAGTTAAGATAAATACATAATATCGTCAGTTTTGTTCATAATTTAGTTATTAAATAAATAGTATCTTCAGTCAGTGACTATAATTGACTTTGCGGCGGCTCTAGTTTCGCTAACGTTGCATCTTCAAGCTAGCATATTCAAGTAGTAAGCGCTCACAAAGCGGGCACTCTTGATTCTACCCACTCCGCTTTTCAGTCGTGATTTACGTTCTGTGATGCCGGTTCAGAATAGCATCACCCTAATGCTTCAACCCATGGGTGTCAAAAAACGACGAAGGGATAGATTCATATAATGGGAATGGGCAGCAGCGTTCCCTGTGAATGCGGCATTCTGCACTCGCCAATTCATAAGATAAGCGTGGTAAGTATGGCAATACCACGCTTAGCCATTTCTGCCATTTACATTAACAGCCATTGCGGGAGGACCATGTCCAGCAAATGTTCCGCCTTGTACAACTACTACTATACTATAACAGAAACAGCAGTCCACTGCTGGACATTGGCTTTCCTGTATTAGGAGGATATTTGCCATACTCACCACGCTTATCAGACGGATCGGCGAGTGCAGTGCAAGGTGTTGTATTCATAGAGAACCCTGCTGCTCATTCCCTCGAATTATCCCTTAGTCAATTTTATACCGTGTGATGCCGGCTTAGAATAGCATCACACCATTTCTTACCCATGGGTGTCGTAAGAGCCGACTAAGGGAATCGAGGGATGTGTATTGCAATATAAGGCGATGGGCTGACAACCTGTCACTATGGTGATACGCAGTTATCTGTTTGACCCTCAAAATTTTGTCAGACGTGGTGTTAATATCTGTTTTACGGCCGTTAACGCTCTGCCTACCCCGTAAGGGATATAGGCGTGATTTATGTATGTATGTATGCAATTTTTACGACACCCACGGGTAGATATGGAGTGATGGTATTCCAATCGCTTTCGCTTTGAACCTAAGTATAATCATGTCAAAGGCATACTGATGTTAGAAGGCAGTTTATATACTCTCAACACCACTGTTCATCGGGTCGTTAGTCAACTCGGTGTCTTACGCAACATGTAAAAGAACCGATCCTACAACTGGATGAAGAAGAAATATTCTAGCTAAGGTGCACCATTAGAGCGTTAGCCAAATGCTTTATTTATACCAACACACAATAATTGAACAAATTAAGAAAGTAAAAGAAAAGTCGGTACAATTTAGGCGGTCTTATTGCTGGAGTAACAATTTCTACCAGGTAACCTTTAAGTGATAAAAGTATGAACAGTATATTCGCCGTCTAATACCGTAATTTATCTGAAAACCAAATCAAAAATTTGAACCTTTGCCTGGAGATATATCTTTAAACTAGATCCATCTGTTTCACACGCTGCCACTCATTTTCCTGTAGTAATAGTTATTTTCCCGCGGTAAAAAGTGTCCGATGTGTTATTCCAGTTTATACCTAAGTTTCGAATTTCATCCAAATCGGTCAAGCCGTTTAGTGTGAAGAGGTTACAAACATACATACATACACACACACGAACTCTTAGATTTATAATATTAAAGTACGGATTATCAAGGACCTTACAAAAAAAGGTAGACACGCGTTGAACAGGTGTAAAAAATTACCCTTTGTAGAATAAGACGCTAAAGTATCTCTTTTATTGTAATGCCCCAAGTGATCGACAATTTAAGAGATCACAGCCAAGACTATGATACCTCAGAATCGTCACTTACCATCAGGTGAGATAGCAGACAAATATTTTATATTATAGAGGTATCGTAGACACCCTGCGAATTCACAAGAAGCGCTTTACTTTTACTTTTTTATTGCGAACTGCTAAAGAGTGGAACTCCCTGCCTGCGGATCTGTTTCCAGAACGTTACAACCTGGGCCTTTTCAAGGCGAGAGTGAATAGGCATTATCTAGGTGACCATGTTCCAACATCGTTTGCATCGTCACTGAACATCAGGTGAGATGGCAGACAAATGGTTACCTATATTTTATTTAAAAAAAAACATCCGACGGTAGTG
The DNA here is from genome assembly GCA_027580185.1 of Tuta absoluta. Lineage (NCBI taxonomy): Eukaryota > Metazoa > Arthropoda > Insecta > Lepidoptera > Gelechiidae > Tuta > Tuta absoluta. Next base: position 2,444,421 of record JAQAHW010000051.1, read on the forward strand.
GGTTCAAGTCAAACATAGAAATTTTCGATTGTTAATTTTCATTTAAGGATTGTACAGCGCAAGATAAGAGTCAAAAATCTAAATGTAGAAGCTTTCTGAATACTTACTGGAAAATGTTGAATGATCTAAGTAAAAGAAGGGCATAAATTCTGTTTTGCCGTGTGATGCCGGTTAAGAATAGCATCACCCCATTTCTTACCCGTGGGAGTCGTAAGAGGCGACTTAGGGACTCGAGGGTGTATATTGCAATTTTAGGCGATGGGCTGACAACCCGTCACTATGGCGATACACAATTTTCAGAATGTCCCTCAAATATTTGTCAGTTGTGGCGTAAATGTCCGTTTTTGCGGCCATTTACGCTCTGCCTACCCCGCAAGGGATTATAGGCGTGATATATGTATGTATGTATGTATGTATGTATGTATAAATTCTGTTTTAAAATTGCGTCGCGAATCAAATAATTTGTAGCATAAAAACAAGTTTTATTTATTGGGTATGATTAAAAGTTGCATTTATTTGGTTGTTATAGGTAGTGTTATTTATTATTCTATGGTAGAACATCCGTCTAAGTATGACGTCAATAGAGATTTTTTGAGTTTTGCCTAGGAATAAGATTCTGAGGTAAAAATAAACAACTATATCGACGGGGAAGTGCTGACTACTCCTAACTTACAAAAACCAAATTTTACAGGAGGCAAAAAAACTGTTTTTTATTTTTCTTAGAGGATAAAAAGAAAAAGCTTGAATGGCAATTTTATACTTAAATGGTCCCGTTCCGCAGGGAATAATCAAAATTTGCTTGGAATGAGTAATTACCGAGATAATGTAAGATAGAAGGTATCATGAATCTGGTGTGGATGAAAATTTGAAGATAGGAATAATTTCCACACTTCAAAAAAGTAACAGAAATCATTGAAAATTATTGTTTCTCCCTAAGTTTTCAATCATATTCGGCGATAATACAATAAAGGAATATAAAAAACACAAAAAATGGACGAAATTGATCAAAACAGGCCTTTTTTTTAAGATAGGAGTTATTCCCTTTCTATATCGCAATATCAGTTACGATAGAAGTTATTTTCAAAATGTGACACTGTTGATAATTTTTATAAATCAATGTTTAATCACAATTTAATTATCTTATTTTAAGAAAGTACCCGTATGGTATCAAGTAAGTATTCTTGTGTATGTCACGCACTGCTGGGGCGAAGCCATTGACAAAAACGGCGAAGCACTTGCCGTTTCACTCGATATCTCGAAGGCCTTTGATAGGGTCTGGCATGCAAGTCTGCTCAGCAAGCTTCCTGCTTATGGCATCCCAGCTGATTTTTGAACTTGGATTTTAGACTTTCTTAGTGAACGGTCCATCAGAGTTGTCATTGACGGCTGCTTCTCTGACCTTATGGCCATTGATGCCGGCGTTCCTCAGGGGTCTATGTTCTCTCTGCAACTCTTTTCCTGCTGCACATCAATGACCTCCTTCAGCATGGTATTGTTGGATACGCAGATGATAGTACCGTTTCAGAGAGATACTTGACAGGTGCAAGAACCAGTGGGGATGAAATACGTTCGTTAAGAAAGGCCATGGTAGAGCAAACAGATCTGACCTTAAGTCTTGTCTCCCAATGGGGCGACGACAATTTGGTCTCATTCAACGCCACCAAAACAGAGGGTGTCTTTTCACTGCAAAAAGGAGTCCTTTCGACTGGACGCATACTTTTCAGGGTACATCTGTCCCTGTCACTGCCAGGCTTGAGCTTTTAGGCATGGAGATGACATCAAATCTAAACTTCGGCGCGACCATCGAGTACAAGGCTCAAACGGCGGTTAAGAAGCTGGGCATCCTGAATAGAGTGAAGCGCTACTTTACGCCTGGACAGCTTTTAACTCTTTACAAAGCACAAGTCTGATCCTGCATGGAGTATTGCAGTCACCTTTGGGATGGCTCAGCCAAATACCAACTTGCCGCTCTTGACTCGGTGGAACGAAGGGCCAAGAGACATCCGGACGCACCGCCGGATACCATCCATACCTGGTTGCCATTCCACCAATTCGGACTAAGCGCTTCCAGTCATCATTTATAATGCGCACTGCTAAAGAGTGGAACTCACTACCTGCGTCTGTGTTTTCAAACGCATGCAACCCTAATATCTTCAAAGTAAGAGTGAACAGGCTTCTTCTGAGTGAGCTCGCTCCATCTTAGACCCTGTCTCTATCCTATGACCTAGACTAGAGTCAAGAGCAAACCCATCCTTAATAAAAAAATAAAAATTAAATAAGTATCTACTCTGGTAACTCTTATGAAATGAGTCATTAAACTCTAATAATAACCAATGACTGTTCGAACTTTCTATATATATGTATAACTCTTAAGCGACTCGTTTTATTGTAACAGATAAATAACTCCTTATTGAAGCTTACGATAACTAATGAATGAATGAAACTCCCTATGAAGGTATAAATCTTTTCAGTCCCTCTAATTACAAACATATACCTCCTATCCTTTTCTAAACCCATTTGACAGAAAGTGACAGCACTAATTTAAGGCAAGTAAGAAGAATTTGTATCCCGAATTGAGGGTTAACTAATGAATAGACCTTATTCCAGGTGCGCTTTTATAATTACTAAATTTAATTTGACGTTTTTAAAACCGTTTCCTTTTCTGCACGTAATGTCAAATTCAAATGACAGGATTAAAAATAGCATTGTCAAAATCAAATTATATTCCTGTCAAAAACTTCCCAAAAACATAGGTTTTGTGGAATAGCCACACTTAAAACCTCTAAGTTTAGGGATTTTATTTAAGTGATTTTAGATTTAGCATTAGAAACTTAAAATGATTAAAACGTAGAATCGGGACTAGTGACTCTTAAAACTCTCCTTTAGATTAAAAACAATTAATTAAAAACAATTAAAAACGTTGCAAACAGATTAAAACACCGCATCCTGTCCCTTTACACTACGAGAAACGCACCATTTTGTCTCGCTCACATGAAGATAGAATATATTCGCTCAAAGTTTTGTATAAAACGAAGTTACGAGATGTTTCCATTAATAAGTTAGAATGTATTTCCTGTCAAAATTTAACAGATTGTCTGGACCTGAATATAGGAGATATTTCTTCGGTACAGAACTAAGTCAATTTTGCGAATTTCAACTTTATTGCTATCACAGTAGATGCGAAATTTAATTCTCTATCAAACTGCATTCATAAGTCATTTTCGGAAAAAATGTAAGTTAGGAGTTGTCAGCACTTCCCCGTCGATATATGACGTAGTGGCATGTATCCTTCTCCTACGCGCATCGTTTTACTTATTTATCAACTTCAACTAATTTCATAAATGCGAAAGTTTGTATGTTTGTTTATTTCGTGGTTTACTTGTTACTTCTTCACGCAAAAACTACTGAACCGATTGTAATGAAATTTGGCACACATATAGAAGGTAACATGCATCAACATAATAGGATAATTTTTATCTTTCGCGGGTAACAGCTAGTATTTCACATAGTACATACAAATACACATTTCACGCCTTTATCCCTTGCAGGATAGGCAGAGCGTTAACAGACGTGAAATACGGTCGGTATCACCACGTCTGACAAATATTTGAGGGTCGTTTGAGATGAAGCGTGTATCACTATAGTGACAGGTTGTCAGCTTGTCGCCTAAAATCGTAATACACATGAAGCACTCTAGTCCCTTGGTCGCCTCTTATGACACCCGCGGGAAAGAATTAGGGTGATGGTATTCGAAGCCGGCATCACACGGTGTTTCACATAGTGTTGATAATAATATTTAGATATTTTGGCCGAGCTTAGTATTTAACTTTTTTCTTATTTGTAAAGAATATATACGTTTACATCACAAAGTAAGTATTGGCAGCTGCGCGCCGAATACAGAGAGCTCACTTCAAGCAAACGTCACGAAACTCTCCACAATTTGACACGCCGCCGTTTACAAGGAAATCCAAACCAATCCAAACACACTTGTAGTCGAGTGTCAACTGCATTTGTTACGGACGTGCGAAATGGCTTCACGTAAATATAAATAGGTAATAAATAGGTTTATTAGTATACGATGTGATTTGTACAATGTATCTATAATATTTTGTACCAACTTAAATAAAAACTTGCTTTCATAAAAGAAAAACAAGATTAATAACTCCAATCAGTATATTTTTTATAATGTGATTTGAGTTTCTACTTAAATAAAGGCAACTTTTCATTTTTGATGTACATACATACACATATCACGTGTACAATCCTTTGCGGGGTAGGCAGAGCGTAAACGCCTGCAAAAACGGATATTTACGCCACGTCTGACAAACATTTGAGGGTCATTCGAAATATTGTGTATCGCCATAGGGACAGGTTGCCAGCCCATCGCCTAAAATTGCAATACACACCCTCAAGTCCCTTAGTTGCCTTTTACGACTCCCACGGGCAAGAAATGAGGTGATGCTCAGTCTCAACAGCCCCAGAGCAGATATCTACCTACTCGTCATTCCCCATTTCATAATAATTGTGCTATGTAGGTAGTATACGTAATGTAAATACAGGGAGTAACAGAAAGGGTATATCAAGCCGAAAGGAGGTCAAAGTGGGGATATGGGGAAAGTTGTTCAGTTTCATGAGCACCTTTCGGCTTGATATAGCCTTTCTGTTACTCCTTGTATGTTTAGGTACCTACTCCATTGAATAAAATCGGTAAAAAAACTGTGGCAGCCCTTGCCGAAAGCGGAAATAATCGAAAGAAGGGCCGAGTGATCCTTCTGTACATTCTCTATTTTGTGTTTACATCATCAAGTGTTGCTAATTGTTTCATTTTATTAAAAAACTGCAGTTGTAACACGTTAAATTGCTTTTAAATACTAATTAGATTTTTAAATATTCATTTAATATGTAGGTACAATATGATAAGATAAAAAACTGCGTCTTGACGTGTACAGAATAAACGGGGTGTAAGAGACATTGTATAGAATACTTTTCAGGCATGATAAGCTCCCTATACTGTGCAACTTTTTCTGTGAAGACTATGGTGGTAAACGAGTACAAATTCCCAATCAGCTGAATTACTTTTTTTTAATTAATGATGGGTTTGCTCTTGACTCTAGTCTGGGTTATGACCCATCCATCCTCTCCATCTTCTCCATCTTAGACTCTGTCTCTGTCCTATGGGAAATGGGAAACTTACGCAGAAGAAGCCTGTTAAGGCACTGGCACTCCCACACACTGACGAAACGCAGCAAGCTACTTGGCGCCAGACTTTGGTGGGATGGTGGTCGCGAGCCAAGCGGCCCCGCGGATCGTTCAGCCGGACTTATCCACAAGCAAGCTTATGTTGCCTTTGCCCGGAGTAGACCGCTAGGAGGTAGACCTCATACCACCCCAACTGTCTTTGGAATCTCGAAAAAAACCAATCGTTTCCTAACATAAGCTTTGTAATGATATTTAGCTCCGTGTGGTTTAATCACGCCTGCAAAGTTTTCGGTACACAGTCCCTTACACACTGAATAAATAAATAAATATCCTGTCTCTGTCCTATAAACTAGACTAGAGTCAAAAGCAAACCCATTCTTATTAAAAAAAAAAATCTTCTAGCCCCAAACTATACCAAACTTGTATTAAGAGTACTAGCTACTACACTATACATCATATTACCACTTATTTACAACACATAGAAAACACCTAGACTCAACACAAATATTTGAAAATTTATGCTGCTTGCTTTTTTATTCTGCATGGGAATCGAACCCACGACCGTCGCCACTCAACTACGCCATCTGGCCAGTCAAAGTATAAAGCAACAGAAATTGAGTGTTGGTTATAGTACTCGTTTCTTCCGATTCACTTGTTCCAACGGTTTATTGCTACAAAGTCCCATTTAGGCGATGCTGGAACAAAGAAATAACGAGCTTTTAAGGAGGTATCAGCGATCGCGCTTCTTTGTAAAATAAAAGAAAAAGTAAAATACTTTTTGATGAAACAGGAAAACAAGGTATTCATTGCATTAAATGTTTAAATTGTGCCAATTTAATAAGCCATACTTGTCACTTCTGTAATATAATATTATAGCATCCACCCGGTCTATTTTATTCGATCTGATTTCTATCTAAACTGGATTATTAGGATTGTCAAAGAATAGTCTTTTTCTTTCTCCTAAAGTATAGTCATAGATGAAAATAAACATTTTATAGCTTACAACAGAAACAAAACAATACAGAAATCTTTAAACTAAATGTAGGCAAAGTTGGTGAGATATAAAATGGTTTTCTTTCAGACAGTTCTCGGTCTTTTTGTTATCATGTCATACCAGATGGCGTTGTGATAAGTTAAAATTTTGACATTTGAGTCAAATACATTTCACCTATTCACATACATTTTATGGAAATAAACTTTTTAGTTTGAGCTTGGCGCCAAATAAGAACTCAAACTTGAAGGGTGGCTAGATATTTTCCCATTTGTGTCGAGTCTGGCTAATACCTTCAGTGTCTATCGCAAATGTTCTGTAGTTGTAGTTGTAGTTGCCGCAGAGGCTTATGATGAAAATACAATAATCTTAAGTAAAATGGGAGTTTTTCTGTTGACAGTTCTGTTGATAGTTCTGAATGTCAAACCAGAGGGCACTGTGCTAAACTGAAAATTTGACGTTTCAATATGGCTGGCGGCAGCCACATTTTTGTCTCAGGTTCCGTTTCACGCTGTTTTCGTTACTTATTTATTTCTTAAAGTTTGATTATATACCTATATTGAGTGTCGTTCATGTAAGCAAACAAAAAATCTATAACAAATTTAGAATGATTACATAAACACAAAATAAAGAATATTTTGTAAAGTGGTACAGATTTTAATGTAAAGGAACGTTATTTCAATTAAGCTGAGCGCCCTCTACATGACACTCGAGAATCTCTAGAATATTTCCCATTGCATAATTTTCTGGAGTTGCCATTGTCGTCGTTTGAACAAGTTCAATATTTTTAATAAATTTATTATTCAATAAATTGTTCCCATGGAACATTATATATCTATTCTTTTTATTGCATGCCGTGTGATGCCGTCTTAGAATACCATCACCCCATATCTTTCCCGTGGGAGTCGTAAGAGGCGACTAAGGGACTCGAGGGTGTGAATTGCAATTTTAGGCGATAGGCTGACAACCTGTCACTATAGCACAATACACAATATTCCAAATAACCCTCAAAAAATTGTCAGACGTGGTGTAAATGGCCGTTTTTTGCGGCTGTTTACGCTCTGCCTACCCCGCAAGGGATTATAGGCGTGATATGTGTGTGTGTATGTGTATTCTTTTTATGGACCTCACTTTTAAAAATGTACCAGCCGACCAAGTCACTTAGTATGGGAGGTCCTTTTTATATGTTGACCTTTTTTTTTGGGGAAGGTTGTTGAGTTATAAATTTGCCCTTTTGGGCCCTACATTGGATTTGTTAACATACTCACTCATGCATAAAAAAAAATTGGAACTTATGCACCTTTAAAAAAGCTTCGAACAAAACAATTAACTTTTCAGCTAAAACTCTTATCGCAATCCTCAATCTGCGCGTGACAGGCACTTATCGGACAGACAAATTGCCGACTGACTGTACGGTCGCGTTCTAAAGTGGAGTCATAGTTAACACAAACCTCAGAAAACAAGTCGCTCGCACCCGCGGCGACACTCACACAATGACACAAATGACGTATAACATACTATAATTTGACGAACTACCATTGTATAATAGGCTGAGTAGTATTGACTATTTCACTACATGAGTCATTAGCTTTGATAGCTTGGTCAGTAGCGCGGTCAAGCTAATTCTTGACCGTTATTGTGGAGACAATGGTTCGAATCCCGACATCTTCGTTGTAGTTTTTATTTTATCAAATGAAGCAAAATTTAGTAAATTTTGAATTACATTTTAGTTGTTGCTAGATCGTTTGCGAGATAGTGCGTGTGCTAAGTTATTTTTTTAACCTAAGTTTATTTATTAAACTTCAGTGTTTATTTTTTCGAAATGCATACTAATATCAGTTTGCAGGATAGGCAGCGTATTGTTGCGCTGCAATTATCTGTGGCGCTGCATGATATTGGATTTAATTTAACTCAAATTGCTAATCAGACTGGTCTGGCCGTAAGTATAGTTTTATTTCATTACAATTATATTTTAAATATTAAAAACTTTGACTCATAGTATGTTGGTAGCTGTGAACCGATTAGTATAAACTTTTTTATTAATAATGCTACTTTGTTTTAGTGGAAGACTGTTAAACGTTGGGTTACACGTTTTGAAGAGGAAGGTAGCGTAAAAACTCGACTCGTCTTATTAATGATTCACAGCGGAGATGATGGTGTAACAATATGAAGAAAATGGTTCTGCCGCTGGTCCAGGCGAATTAGTAGCACAAGAAACAGGGCGTGCAACTGCCGCTAATTATGTTGATATGCTACAGGAAAGCATGCTACCGACGACGGTGCGAAATGTTTAACTGTTTATCCTGCTAGTGAAGTTCCTCGTTCTGCATTTGTCCAGGATACATTGTCCAGTGCATCGAGCTGCCGTGGTGAATAATTGGTTTAGCCAGCACCCAGATATCCAAGTTATTCGTTGTCCAGCAAAATCTCCGGACTTAAATCCCATAGAGAATTTATGGGGTTTAATGGTGCAAAGGTGGGACATGCGCAATGAAAGAACTACAGAAGCTTTAGAGGCTCACTGCCTGGGAGTGTGGGAGAGTACCAGAGGAACAGATATATGCACTTATTTGATCGAGTCTATTAAGTGTTTATTAAGTGTTGTTGAAAACAGCGGAGGTAACACCAAATACTAATTATGTAAGCGGCGATTTTTACTTAAGATTCCAATCAGACCCGATCTAGCATACATTGCTGATTATCTTGTGTATTTCATTATAATATATGAATATACACAAAATAATCAGCAATGTATGCCGAAGCGGGCCTGATAAATCGTTGCTCACTCAACCTCTGTTTACCTGCTTACCCGCTACTATTGCAGTAGGTATTTGTGGAGCATTACATTAGCAATTAAATTATGCTAAAACATCGATTTATATTTATATAAGATTGATAATTATTAGTCAGTTATCTTAAGGCCTTGCTTCAATATCTTTTCATTACGAAAACGAGTACTTAAGCTAAAACCTTGAGATGTAGGCAAATAACTGATTTATTATTATTACAATTACTTTTACTTCCGAGGAAAGTGCATCATCGTTAAACATAGAACAATAAAATAATTACTAACGAAATTATTACTTAAATAACTTTATTGAAAGATTCAATCCAAGATTTGGATCATTCCTATGATCTTATAAATAATTACCTATCGATGTTTCAGCTAATGAACACTTAATATCATTTTACATAATATTGTGTTTTATCATTCAAACAAAACTATTAACTATGTATTACGACAGCAAGTATTTTATGTAGTTTTACATACTCGTATCTTATGGTTACCAAAAGTTCTCATTCATGTCATTATGTTATTTACATAAAGTGATACCATACCTACCAATAAAATAATTTCTTACCTTACTTTTTGTTTTATTACAATATTATAGGTTTATGTTTTTAGATATAATATTTTGATACATAATTTACAATAAACATTTATAGATATAATACATAGATGAATATATAGAACAATATTATATAAAATAATTATTACTGGAGAAAATATGGTAAAAACATTTAAAAAAACATTATTCAACATACGGAGATCGGATGGGAACCCGGTTCCGTTCTGATTAGAAGGTAAGAACTATTACCGCTAAGCTACGGTAGCTTGTGATCAATACGACGAAATAAAGATATGTAATCTATTGCTTTACTACAAGTGAACGAATAAGGATAACTATAATACGGTTTTAGACAAACCAGTGTGATGTATACTTTGTGGTGATGTGGTGGCGAATAGGCTATCACCGAGTAATTATTTCAAAGATTACATAGATGTCGCTTATAGGTGGCAATCTGTTTAAGTTTTAATGCTACGCCTTAAGGTGGACTTTTCTACTTACAGTCGATAATCTTACGTGTGTGCGTAAGTTAGTAAAGTAAGTACAGAGGATAATAACCCGTATTGCAATCTGTCAAGTGGTCTAACTATGACTCCACTTATGAATCCGACCGTACATCGAATAATTAGGAAGTAATTTCCGGGCGCTTTCCTATCAGAAACGGATAATGTACAATCCCTTTGAGAGATCAAATTAAACTGGTTTCTTATACGGTTTATTAGAGAAGCCAGTTTAGTTTGATCTAATGAAGGGGTAAGTTGAAGTGCTGCTGATGTAACTACATTACTAATTGAAACCTGACTACGATTCTAATCTTTGGAATGCGTCCAGTTGCAAAGGAATCGGTATTTAAAATGGCCGGTGCCAAGCGATTTCAGTTTCGCAAAGTGCTGGGTTTGTAAATAGTTTTGGGATTTCATTTTCGATTTAAAATCAGCTGAGTTAGCATTTGTACCTTGCACAGATAAGTATAATAAAATTTATCAATAAAGAGTGAATTTTTTACTAATCATTCATTGTATCAGCTGATCGGCAATTTTGTATATCCACATTTTCTTTTTCGTTTTTCGATCTTTGTATCTTAGCGAAAGTTGTTCCTTATCACCAGCCCGTCTTGAGATTTTGCTATCAGTCACTATATATATATTTTACCCAACAGTTAAACATACATTGAATGTGTATTGTTATGTCAGCGTACCTAGGTCAAAAAGAGGTTTGTTCCAAAATCATAAACACGATCAATCACAACATACCACTGCGAGACATTTCAATTACAAATCAAAATTTAATACTACATACGAGATATATTTTTTATATTTGTCATGCAAAAAATGAATCAAACAATTTACATGAGCCCATATTATTATAGCTTTACTGGCCATATTATTATAGCTTACTCCAGTCAGGGGTACCCATCTCAGCTTCTGGATCGAAAGTTGTGATGTGGTATACGGGTACGCGACCCCGGCTTCCCGAGCTTCTACTGGCTTTGTATACCTTCCAGTCAGTAGTATCCTACTACCTATGCTCCTGTCCCAATTTCACCATATTCCCTCCTATTCCTATTCCTAGTTCCCTTCCCTCCAGATCCAACATAAGCAGCTCCCTCCTGCTATTACAAAGTCTGTTTCGGTGAGAATGGCAACCCAATACAGATAATGTGAACGGGTTTGGCGGACTCAGCGATTCAGCAAGGCAAGGTGGATGGCTTAGGGCGACGGTAGAGGGCGCGTGTAGTTACCGTCGGCCAGACACTGCATCTGACCTCTCCTTCAGTCGTAGCGGTTTTCCGTTCCACTGAGTCGAGGAGGGGGAGGACCAGAGGGTGCGCTTGCGTTTGCGCGAACGTCTGCGCACCTAAATATATCCTGCGCAACTGACTGCTTCCGATTAATGGACTCCGATGACGCTAAGTCCTGTGGCGATGGGTTGAAGTAGAGAGGTCTGGCATGGTGCAAGCTGGGCTTTGTCTGATTCCTGCACGCAGGCGGTCCCAGGGGTGTGAGTACACGCCGTGGTCGCTTTTGCATTGATAATCGGGACGACAATGCAAATTCGGCAGCACCTGGGGTGACAGAGCAGCCCTATTCAGGGAAGCACTGCTCTCCTCGCTCAGCCGAGGAGGGGGCTAGAAAAGGTGCCCTAAGAAAATGCTCGTCCCTACCTGGAAGGTGGTAGTAGCCACGGCTGCCATCGCATCACGAAACTCGTGGTCGACGCAACACAAATAATAATAAATACATGAAACCACCTATCATGAAATTTGGCGCGTGGAATGTGAGAACACTCATTGATAGAGATGGCAATGCCTGTCCTGAACGAAAAACCGCCATAGTAGCTCGGGAACTTCGTCGTTATGACGTGGATGTGGCTGCGCTCAGCGAAACGCATCTTGCCGATGAAGGAGAACTGGTGGAAGATGGAGGGGGCTACACTTTCTTCTGGAAGGGTACCTCTGCATCCGAACCTCGACGTTCAGGGGTAGGCTTTGCCATCAAAAATCATTTATTAAAGCGACTACAAGAATGTCCTGTACACATCTCGGACCGCATTACCACGCTGCGCCTTCATCTGGACAAAGACAACTACCTTAATGTCATCAGTGTCTATGCTCCAACGCTTGACAAGTCTGATGACATTAAGGACAAATTCTACGAGGAAGTATCTCAATGCCTTGACAGCATAAACGCCAGAGAGCAGATCTTATTGCTTGGCGATTTCAATGCCAGAGTTGGTCGGGACTATGAGGCTTGGCCTGGAGTTCTGGGGCGACACGGAGTTGGTAACATGAACAGCAATGGTCAGTTACTACTTAGTCTTTGTGCTCAATACGACCTTGCGATATCGAACACCATGTTCAGACTTGCCGCTAAGCACAAGACGACGTGGATGCACCCGCGATCCAAACACTGGCATTTGATCGATTATGCTATAATGCGGCAAAGAGACATCAGTCAAGTCCAAATCACCCGTGTCATGCGCGGTGCTCACTGTTGGACTGACCATATACTTGTTGTCACCAAACTACGACTCCGCCTCCGTCGACCTCGTAGATCCATAGTGAAAAAGCCGGCGGGTCTAAACGTGGATAGACTGAAAGATCGCGAGGTCAGGGTGAAATATGCTGAAGCCTTAACAGAAAAGCTGTCACCAACTAATGAGACTAGTGATGTCGGTGCTGCTTGGGAAACTTTGTCATGTCATCTCATGGAAGCCGCTTCTGCTACTTTGGGTGCGAAAGACCGACATAGCGAGGATTGGTTCGATGACAATGGCGAGGTTCTACAAGCAGCATTCGACAAACATCGAGAGCTCCTGCGACAGCACAATAGAAGAGGTGGAAGTGTTGCGGTGGTCAAAGACAGTGACCAGGAATTACGAAGGCTGTCTCGACAGTTAAAAGACAAGTGGTGGCGGGACAAAGCTTGTCAAATGCAGTGGCTTGCCGATACTAACCAGCTTGGGGAGTTTTACTGTGAAGTGCGTAAACTGATTGGTGCGTCCTACCGAGCAAAAGTGCCTTTGAGGTCTTTAGACGGTATGCAACTCCTGACCAGCAAGGAGGATGTACTTAAACGTTGGGCTGAACACTTCAAAAACTTGCTTAACGTAGATCGTTCAGCTGATCTGCATCATATCAGTTTACTGCCTCAACTCCCATTAAACACTGAGCTGGACAAGCCCCTGTCGTACGATGAGGTTGTTACTGCCATCAGACAGCAGCACAATAAGCGGGCGGTCGGCATTGACCTTATACCGGGTGAGCTACTGAAGTACGGTGGTATGGAGCTGCACACGTCGGTATGGAAGCTATTTGTTCAAATGTGGGAAGAGGAGCGAGTCCCGGATGACTTCAAAGTTTCTCGCATAAGTGCTCTCTACAAGAACAAGGGTGACCGTTCCAACTGCAACTCTTATCGTGGTATTTCATTACTGTCGGTCCCTGGAAAGGCTTTTGCAAGAGTTTTATTGAACCGCCTGAAAGACCTGTCCGAAAAGATTCTGCCCGAAACCCAGTTTGGCTTCCGACCTGACCGAGGCACATGTGAAGCTATTTTCTCAGTGCGTCAACTGCAGGAAAAAAGCAGAGAACATGGGCGTCAGTTGTACCTCTGCTTTGTTGACTTGGAGAAAGCATTCGACAGTGTGCCTCGCGAAGCTCTCTGGATGGTGCTGGAAAAACTAGGGTGCACGGATAAGTTTGTTCGACTTCTAAGACTCCTGCATGACAATATGCAGTGCTGTGTCTCTGTAGAAGGTGAACAGTCCGATTTCTTCCCCGTCACCTGTGGGGTGAAACAAGGGTGTGTTCTAGCGCCTACACTGTTCGCCTTATACTTTGCAGTAGTTGTCAAGGAGGTCTTGAATACTGTATCCGAAGGAGTCCGCATCCGATTCCGCACAGATGGTAGTCTTTTCAACTTGGCTAGACTTAGGGCGCGCACTAAGGTTTCGTATGCACTGATTACAGAGATCATGTATGCTGATGACTTGTGCTTTCTTGCGGAATCCCCAGACGGCTTGCAACAGCTGATGTCCGTTTTTCACCAAGCATGCTGCAAATTCGGCCTGAAGATCAGTGTCAAAAAGACGGAAGTAATGTCTCTAGACACACATGGTCGCGAGACACTGGCCATTAAGCTTGGTGAGGATATGCTGAAACAAGTTGATAAGTTCCGTTATCTTGGGAACACTGTAACATCTAAGTGTGACCTTGATGCCGAGATCAACAGCCGAATCAGTGCTGCAGCTGCTTTCCAAATGCTGCAGCAGCATTTGGAAAGCTGCGTTCCAAGGTTTTCTGCTCGCACGACCTAAAATTAGCCACAAAAATATCTGTCTACATGGCGATTGTGCTGCCAAACCTTCTGTACTCCTCCGAGACCTGGTGTGTCTACCGCCACCACATACGTACTCTGGATCGTTTCCACCTTAAATGCCTTCGCACCATCATGAAGATCAGATGGTCCGACCGAGTGCGTAACACCGAAGTTCTGCGACGAGCCAATGTCGGTGGCATTGAAGCCTATCTAATGCGTCGGCAACTTCGATGGTGCGGTCACGTATCCCGGATGGCGGAGGAGAGAGTGGCGAAGCGCATCTTTTATTCTGAACTAGAGGAGGGCAAGCGAAAGCAGGGTGGACAACTCCTCAGATATAAAGATGTTCAAAAGCGCCACATGAAACGTTGCAACATCGAGCCCACTCAATGGGAGGGTCTGGCAGCACAGCGCCCAGAATGGCGCGGGATGGTAAAAAGGCGAATACGCGAGTTTGAGGAGCAGCGCAAAGCAGACCTCGACGCTAAGCGCGATGAGCTGAAAGACCGTCCACCTGCAGCCATTAACTACAATTATGTGAACGGCAAACTCACCTGCCCGCATTGCGCACGAGATTTCTCAGCTAAAATTGGCTATAGTAGCCATCTCCGAGCGCATCAACGCCTCTTTGACTAGGAGTTGAAGTAGTCGCCATGGCCGAAATCGGTCGGAAAGATCATCATCATAGCTTTACAAATTAATTAAACTAAAAATATTTGCGCATTATCCAAAACTCTGGGCCTTAGCACAAGAAAGCTTGAAATCTATTGAACGTGTGTTTAACGTTTATTACTGTACGGAGTTTTAATTTAAACACGTGTTCTACAGCTGTCTTATTTTTTGTAGGGGTTCTAACCACTTTTAGTTTTGAACTAAATTGTTCCATGACTCGTACCTGGTTTGCAAACGGTACGTCCACCGTTCGTTTGCACACTCCATTGACGAAGCCTCATTACTAGCAGAGCCAGTCGGTCTTGACTCATTCATTGGTGAACCGCGTCATTTCCTTCTTAATAACTCTGACAATAAATTGTTCTTAATAAATTACGAAGTATTTAAGAAACCGCAACCATAAAACTGTTTACGTCATGTTGTCTCCACCTAGAAGCTTGCTTGATTAATCAATGGCAGGGTCGCCATAGTAGGATGCAGTGTTGGGAGGATGTATATATTGTCAAACTAATTTAAGATTAAACATAGATAAAAGACATACTAATATATCCGATTTTTTTAAAAGTTCGACTCATGTTATTGGGAAAGCTTTTTCTTATCTCCAGCCCGTCTAGTTTTCGCTAACGGTCACTAGTAAAATTTTACGCTATATATGTATTATTCCTTTACCTTCAATATATTTTCGAGTGTTGCAATAATACCTACTTTTTTAGGAAACAAACTGTTTTTCCTTTTGTGTATATTCCCTTGTCCCCCTGTCACAGACGTGTGAGGCCAATGATGATGATGATGATATTCCCTTGTAGGTATCAAATCAATATTTATTCACAAATATTGTCTAAACTGCTCAGGTTGTCATACTGTTGAGCTTGGGCGTTACCGTAAGACGTAGCATTTGAAATCATCTAGGGAATGAATACATTCATACAGGAAAAGGACAGCAGCTTTCCCTGTGATTGCCAACTCTTCTACTGCGCTCGCATCCGCCTTTCGTGGAAACTATCTAAAGCACAAACCTTCCAATGTGGAAGACCCATACCTAGCAGTGGACTGTGTTCTAAATTGTTGATGAAATAATGTAGGTAGCACATAACACTACTTTCTCATTTTCAACAAATTCAATTGAAGGATACAGAGGGTTTTTTCTCGTCGACCGCAAGAGACCGCCCAAATTAATTTGGAGTGCCGCTTTTTGTTCAGATAAATCGAGTGTGTTTGGCAGCGACTATACGACCCTGCTAACAAGGCAATTCGGTACACATTGACGGTTACGTATGAGCGTCATTGCAATACATTGAAGATAACCTACAATGTACGCCAAACAAGTGTAGTTGGCAGGGTAGAGTAATGTCTGCTTTTCTTTGAATTGATTTTGGTGTTGTTTGATCAACGCGTGGCCTAAATGTCGTTTTGTTTTTGGGGTGAAATTAATTGATCTTCGCACGCTTGAAAAAGTCACGCTTGTCACGGAAGTAATTGATTTTTATAAACAAATTATGTTAGCTCAATTTAACTTTTAGCTTCAAGTAACTTTTCTTTAAGTTTTTGTCCTTTGTGCTGGCTAAATGGATTAAGTTCATTTTTCTATTGAATGAAACTGCGTACACATGGATTATATTTGCGAATCTGCGAGGCATCGATCTTATGAGTGTCTTACGACAACTCGTATATATGAGTTTCGTCCTCTACGATAAGCTTCTTGTAGCCGAGCGGGACAATTGCTAAACTTCATGTTGTTTTGTTCAGTTTTTACGCTAAACTGGTAAAAGAGTACTAGAGTACGAAAGACGTAAAGTATATTTGCAAAATCAGTGGGCAACCATTTCGCTTTTGATTCAGCTGTCCAGGTAGGGTAATCTGTCTTACTAGAATTGGAATGAACCTGCGTCCTTGGACATAGACATTTTTCTATTATAATATACACACCACGCTAGCGAGTTGGCGAGTTCTAACTCTTCCGGAAGTTAACAATTTCGTATTTTTTGTCGTCAACTCATCCGAACGTAAAAGAACAGTACACCAAAAGGTTATTTTTTCATCGTTCAAAATACATCTTCCTCTAAATAATTTTTGATTAAGAATGATACCAAAGAAAATTCAATACCGCTTTCATCACAAAACATGCCTTCTAAATTTGAATATACCTTCGGAATCTGTAGGCATGTTCTCAACGTGTTATATAACGTAAAATAAAATATTTCATTACTGCTAATGAGAGTTTAAATGGCGAAAGCAGAGTGTGGGCTCGTTTATAATTAATTCTCGCGTCATTACCGGGAGCATGTGTAAAGTCGAATCCAATACATTCCAATATTCCAAATAACCAAATAATACTCGACGGTACGATAATGACGAGCAATTAAACAACACTCCGTATACAGGGGCCTTGATACACATTCATACATATATCACGCCTATATCCATTTGCGGGTAGATCGAGCGTACAACAACATTTACGCCACGTAATATTGTGCATCGCCATAGTGACAGGCTGTCAGCTCATCGCCTTAAATTGCAATATACAATACAAGTAATCATCAAGTCCTTTAGTCGCCTCTTACGACACCCACGGAATAGAAAAGAATACGGTAGGGTAATGACGAGCAATTAAACAAGACGCCGTATAAATGGCCTTGAAACACATACACTTGAAATACATGTAACACGCCAATATCCTTTGCGCCGTGAAAAAGTATTTTTTTATCAATTAGTCTACTATCTCACCTGATGGTAAGTGACGATACAGACGATGATGGTACATGCTTGCCTAGATAGGTGATTAACGGTCCAGGAAATCAACGTGACTTTGTACGGGAGCACTTATGATAATTATGTATGGGACTTTAACAATATATGATCTGATCTGATTTGATCTTACTTGAAAAATCGTAGTGAAATCAAAGAAAAAATAGATGGAAAGATTTGAAAGCATTTATGTAACTGATTATAATTGCTTACGCACTGTTTATTTTTTTAGGTTAATAAATACGATAAATTATTAATAGGCAAAGAAATTACACTAATGTAGTTATGAATTTTGTGGCAACGGGTTGAAGAAAAATAAGAACAAAAACTTATGAAAATCAATTTAATATCTAATTAAAATTTTATTTTGTTTTGTATAATTCGTATAAAAATAAAATATTTTCATGATTGAAATAAAAGATAAGTAGGTATGTCAAATGCAAAGTTTAAACGTTTTGCTTCATCAATATTTACAATTGATGCATAGGTACACCAAATTCTTTAGAAAAACATATTTTTATACTGTGGTGATAATTAAGTACGTATTTGCGATGCGAACCTACAAGTAAAAAACTGTCAATTTTTTCATATTTTGTATTCTACAGTCCCCTTTTGAGTTAACAAATTTTTCAAGTAAACTAATAAATTCAAGCATTGCAACGGTAAATATTAATTTTTTTATATTATATTTAATAGAAAATGCAAGTTCTGAAGGTCAATCGGAGGTTGTACATTTTTAATTCCAGGTTTGTATTAGGAGAGCTTGTTCCTTATTAATAAACTAAAAATCTACACTAAATCTATTATTTGATCCAACAGTAAAATTCCTGGGCTTACACGTCTGAAAAACATTTGAGTGTCTGACAAATATAGACATGTATTGCAATCTTAGACTATCACTCAAGTCCCTTAGTCGTCTCTTATGACACCCAAGGTAAAGAATAATGCAGAATAAAATGTACATTACAATAATCTGAAAGAACAGCAACCATGTTATCACAAAAAAAACTGTTATATAAAATCAACTCGCGTAGAGCGATATGATTTTATTCAAGTTGAGGAAGAGTGATGATGAGGCCAGGAGGCCGAGTGACGACAGTGAGGAAAAGGGTAGCTACCCGCCTGGTCGGGAGTTGTGACCAGGGAAACAACTATTCCAACCGGACATGTTTGGAAGTTGTTTATATAGCGATCGGCGGAATAACTTGTATACCGCGTTTCAGGACTTGTATGTGGAGCGCATGCGCGCCGCCACAGAAGTAACATCCGAAGGAAGATTTTATATTGCTAAGTAAAGCGCCTGTCATTCTTATGCAAGCTTTCAGTTAGGTACTTAGTTAAGTTTTAGTAGTAGGAACTAAATAGTGTTGCTGGAGAGCAAATGCTAAGTTTATAGTGGTGACAATTAATTGATTTAAATTGCATTCTTAGCATCTACTTTTATTCATTTAAATTCGAGTTAGTTATCACGTAAAATGTGACGTGATCATCAATGGAAAAGTTTACTTAAAATATTGGACTTATTTCAGTATAAGCAGCCTGCCCAGCGGTTTCACCCACTGCCAACCGCTTTCCGGCTAGAAAAAGTCTTTTTTCCGGCTTAAATTATACATAAGTACAAACCGCATCAAAATCCGTTACGTACTTTTAAAGATCTAAGCATACATAGGGACACGGAAAGCGACTTTTTTATATACTGTTTAATGATGTTATAACGTGGTGTGGGTTTACGCGACTTATTTGTTAATGATTTGCGCGTAAACCTTCATCATGAGGGATACTGCCTGCGATGCAAACGTTCCGGGTTTTAATCTCGGTGAGACACTCATAATGAGTCATTGGCCTCACACGTCTGTGACAGACGATTTAATCAGTGTCTGAGGCAAGACTTTTCATGGCTGTATAAGACACTCACAAAGTTGATACTTATAATTTTGTGAATTCGTTCCCAGTCTGGTTAGAACATTGGGGTAAACCACCTGATTATCCGAATAGAAAGATGGTTCCGTGTTTCGGAGGGCACGTTAAGCCGTCGGTCCCGGCTGCTGTCTATGATTACTTAGACGGCGGTCGTTACGCCACCATGTTAGAGGCCTACTACAACTAGTAGTAGGCGATTGAAAAACTCTGACACCAGGGTTCATTGGGTCATTGGACAATTCGGTGTCCCACACGAAAAGAGAAAGAATGAGAAAAACTTGCTCGTTTAATAATAAAATGTAAAGTCGTGTTCCCAAGACTCTTTATACCGTATTGGTAAATCAGTAATGACTTCAACGGAATGAATAAAATAGCTTTTATCAGTCTGTTGGAAAGTCATTCTTATTGAGAGTTTACGAGATTGGTTTAAACGAGTTTCCACGGTGTACACTTTACAAATTTGCTATGGATTTATTTGACAGAGTCATATTATAAAGACCTAGACCGCCCAAGGGCAGCTGATGCGATTTCTATTGACATAATTCATGTTTTTGTTTACATACATGTCACGTCGCCGCTACAATCGTCAGGGTAGGCAGTGAAACTCTTGGTTTGGTTGATGGAGATTTAATGTGGGGGGGAAGAACCCTTTAAGGGTTCATATCGGTGAGCTTTAGTGAACACTAGCACAAACTAGCAAGTACGAGGGCTTGCATATGATGATAACTTAAAAAACACCGTACTCTGGACGTCTAGTCCACCCCGAGGCTTACTTTAGACTGCCTGATCTGCTGGAAAATGGCGTCTTGGAACGACAGCGATTCAAAATTCAAATGTAAAGGATGAAATAGAAGTTGGTGGTGGACAGTGTTGACAAAATAGTGCGATGCCCGGAGGTCGCATTGCTACATACATACTCAGCTACAACAGCCACCGCTGGACATGAGCAACCCCTATCTGGGGGTATTGGTATACGCCACGCTTGGCAGCCGGATTAGCGAGTGCAAGATGTTGCATTCACAGATAATGTTGCTGCCAGTTCCCTGAACGACTATCCCTTAGTCGATTTTTACGACACCCACGGTTAAAATGTTGTTGTAATGCGAAAGTTTGTATATTTGTTTGTTTGATACTTCTTCACGCAAAAACTACTGAACCGATTGTAATGAAATTTGGCACACATATAAAAGGTAACATGTATTAATACATAGGATAGTTTTTATTTTATGCGGACAACGTCTCGAGTAACAGCTAGTAGTAAATAAGTATATATTATTTTTTATGATCGGATTGTACTACACATCTTCAGATTATAGTATCTAGATCTTGCTTTAAATTTAAATCTGACTTAGAGAGATACTTGGGGTTTTAGGGTATATAATGTATGAAAAAAACAATGCAGATGTATTATACTACATTGAACTCACATTTTAAAGCCATTTGAGCGGACAATAGAAGTTGTAACTGTCTCTTAGCTTTTAGTTTTTAATTAAATTTCCGTATGATGTTGGCTTAGAATGGCATCTCCCCATTTCTAAGAGACTGACTGACCCTCAAATGTTTGTCGGACGTGGCGTAAATGTTCATTTTGAGTTATAGAGATATAGGCGTGATATAGTTATGTATGTATGTTAGTTTAGGATTCTAACAAAGATTTCTTAGACAAGACATCTGCGTATATCAACACCAGTAAAGGAAATTCTATACGAATCGAGAACTTGCTTTAGTCCGATACCTACGATAACTTATAAAAAATCTAAAGTCGCTTATTTTTTGTACGATTGCGTAATGTGTGTCTTTAAAGCACTGACTCGTATTACATTTTGTGTTTTTTTTATCCCTTGCGCAAATTTTTGATTTAATGAATGGTAGCTCATTTATAATGTTTTTAAGTCTCTATAATTAGATTAACATTAGAAAATGTACCAGTATTGTAAATGTGCCAGTTAATACAGTGAACAAACCCAGTATGAATTGTTTTCATCAACTGCAAACAAAAGTGTGTTAGAATATACCTAAAAATACGCTTAATTAAAAATTGAGTTCAGCCAAAAATAAACAACTATCATATTTTTCAAACATGAAAAACTAGCCGTACTGGGCTACTTATATTTTTTGATTTTTCAAGTTTCGTCGTCCCTAGACGGTTCAATGCTATCATTATCATGGATCGACATCTTAATATCGTCTATAATTTGAATGGAAGTTGACGCTACCGTACCGACCCATGTCACTTGTCATCAGATCAAGCTCTTCATTTCGCTCAGAAGGCCAGTGAACAGAATTCAAATCGTTTTTATGCTTAGTTGGGTATTTTGAGTAGGTAATTTTATAGGTTAACATTTTACTAATGACCAATAGCGAAATATTATATTTTGCTGGTGATAAAGAACTTTCTCTTATGAACATAGGTCAAAATACAAAAAATATTTGGACCTCCCATACAAAATTGCTGAACCATAGCCGATTTCAGTTACTATGGAAACTCAAAACATTTTGGTCACATTTCGACCTATGTTCCTTGGGGAAAGTTGATCCTTATCACCAGCCTGTCTTGAATTTTTGATATCGGTCACTAGTAAAATTTCATCCTAGGTAAATTTCTTTTTAGGTATGCCTTAAACGACACAGGTGTTTGTAGCCCGTTTGGAATCAACTTGCTCTCGCAAGAAATATGTCAAATCGTGACGTGGAAAATATTTGACGTCAAGCATTACAACATTTGTCGGTTGAACTGAGTCTGCACAGTCCACTGCTAAGTACAGTCAAGTTCAAGACTGGTTAGACATTTTTGAGCCGCCAAAGTCTTAAGCGCGTGGCATAAGAACGGTCAAAAGTCCAAATTGTCCAACCCAGCCTGACGTTGACTGTACATGGCCACTTTCTGCCATACTCATCCAACCAAGAAAGCGGAATGGTAAGCATGGTACACACAGCTACGGAATAAGCTACACAGGTGAACTCCAAAAGGATTGAAATATTTTGATCCCCTATGAAAATATAAGATTTGTGGTAATGATGTTGTATTGACAGAGATCGCTTCTGTGAATTCTCTTCCTAAGATACATACATACATAAATTACGCCTCTTTCCCGGAGGGGTAGGCAGAGACTACTTTCTTCCACTTACTACGATCCTGGCATACTTCTTTCGCCTCCTCCACATTCATCAATCTCTCTCTCTCTCTCTATTGATGAATGTGAATGTGAATAAATTTCTTAGATGGCTTTGACAAACATTAAACAAAACAAACAAATAAAACTAGTAAAGCACTATCTAGAGCTCCTTTACTTTTATAGTTCAGCGATTCACAAAAATGTTTTATCGAACAACTTCTTCACATAAATGTCAAATACAACGCATTCGAGTTAGAAGCGGGAAAAAGGGTCGAGAGTCGAGATGAAACTTGCCTCGGGCGCAATCCACATAATAAGCAAAGAGTCATTTATATGGGGGATGTTAGGTATAACAACTTTTCTGTCCAACCCTGGCTCATACTAAGACTCATAGAACGTATCATACACACTCAGCAATGTACGACGATGTTAGTGCTGGTTTACATCGTGAATTACGTCTGGAGCGACAGGCCTAAGGCGTTGCCGAAATAAGTTTCTAGTGAGTGGCCGCAAACCTACACCAACAAAACACGTTCCTCTGCACTATTTAATTAAGTTTCTGGAAGGTTTGGCCAGAGCCGCATCCTGTTATTATAAACATTTTAATCGACAGACACCAAAAACTCAAGAAAGACTGATGATCAGTTTTAATGTAAGTCCTAAAAAGATAACCACTCAGCATGGTGCTGTAG
Organism: Tuta absoluta; assembly: GCA_027580185.1. Classification (NCBI taxonomy): domain Eukaryota; kingdom Metazoa; phylum Arthropoda; class Insecta; order Lepidoptera; family Gelechiidae; genus Tuta; species Tuta absoluta. The sequence continues at coordinate 2,467,926 of JAQAHW010000051.1, forward strand.
CATGATAAACTATTTCCGTGTGTATAAATACATGTGTGTACATAATCCTGATTGTATTAAGTTTACTAATAAGTATTTGTTTTACACTAAAATATTAAATTCTACTCTATCATTATTCTATTATCTTTCATTTGCTTTCTACTCTATTAAACTTACAAATATTTTAATCGAAAAAAAAACGCATACTAATTAAATAAATGATTGGCTCAATTAGTTTCAGAACTAATTTAAATTAGTAATTTAAAATAAATTAAAATGTAAGTTTTCAAATTTTGTAAAAAATGTAGTGTTCAAATTTCAAATCACTTTGTCTCTCCCTATGGCCAAACGTGACTTTTGCTTTTTGTTTTTTCAAACTGGAGAAGTAATTTCTTTAGGTAAAATGCATATAGCAAATCTTCTTACAACTGTTTTCGAAATTGTAGTCCAAATATTATGACACAAATATTAAAGAAAAATAATATTTTAAATTCAAAGTTAGCACGTGTAAGAATTTAATTTATTAAAATTACTGAATCTAAGTCCGGCCCAGCGTTCCGGTCTCTTATTTATTTTACCGGCAGTTCCCTGTTTATTTGAGAGGGCCATATTTGCTTCTACTTTATTGGAGACAAACTGAAAGTTTATACAAGCATCTCTTGAATATTGTGATGGATTCACATTCAAAGCTCTTTTACCAATTTTGTTATAAGAATACGCCTAGGTCTTCTACCAACAACAATTCCATGGCCATAGGTAAATTACAAGATAATAATATTGCTAAAATTATTTTTATTGTTGCGCAGCAGATAGGTATAACAAAAAGGTACACCGTTGTAACGTTACGTAACATCGAAGGTCGCCATTTCACGCAAAATATTGCTCTAACACGGCGAGATAATATCCGGCCCTGTTATCCGTTCAGAATTTGGTTTCAGGGATAAAAGTAAGTGAATGAAAACAATATAGTTAATAGGATCCTTCGTGTCCTTGGCAATGTTTTTAGGGTGATTCTACCCAGAATCTAAATAACTTTAGGGACTCGAGGGTTACATGTGTATTGCAACCTAAGCGATGGGCTGACAACATGTCACTTTGGTGATGCACAATTATCTAAAAAACCCTCAAATATTTGTCAGATGTGGCGTAAATGTCCCTTTTAAAGCCGTTTGAGCTTTGCCTACCCTGCAACGGATATAGGCGTGATATGTATGTATCTAAATAACATTTATTATGAGGCCAACAATTCTGTTAAAGACTTTTACTAAAGAGACCTGCTCCAAATTCATGAAGAAACATCTGTTTTCCTGAGATTGACCTAGTCGACTAAATTGCGCGGATTAGCTAAACTTTCATTGTGATTTCCGGTCTGGCCTCATAGTTAAAAATATTTTATATTCACGGGTAGAATGACAAAATAGTAGTACACTATTAAATAACCTATAATAATAAGAAGATATTTAATTGGATTCAATTGAAAAAATATGCTTACATTTAAATTTTCTACTGCGGGCAAGATTTGAACCTGCGACTTTCAACATCACTAGTCTTCTGGGCTACCGCGGCTCGTCTCTGGCCCGCAATATTTGAAAATGTACCATCCCATTCTATGTCAATAAAGCATGGCACGGGAAGTGATTTAAAAATTAAATATTCAACGCTTACATCTATCTAAATTGTTCTTCTTGTTTTAGTAAAGAGTCGACAACTTTTTATTACTATTAGGTATTTACCTTATCTTATGTTTTTCGTCTGGAACCTAAAATAGCATCACAGCAAAATGTGGTGAAGCCCATTGTAGTAGTGTATATTGTGCTGTACCCTTAAAATACAGCCTATAGGGCGTGGATGATTTATTTGGGCAATAAGTGTCGTGTTGCTACACTATACTAGGGCGAGTCCGTGCCGTAATCGGACCCACTAGGTTGGTAGGGTGCCAGTGAGAGCGAGATTTCAAAATATTACAACGCGTTTGAAAAATATAATGCAACTCTCTAGACTACATACATACATACATACATAAATCACGCCTATATCCCCCACGGGGTAGGCAGAGCGTTAACGGCCGTAAAACGGATATTAACACCACGTCCGACAAAAGCTTGAGGGTCAATCAGATAACTGTGTATCACTATAGTGACAGGTTGTCAGCCCATCGCCCAAAACTGCAACACACATCCCTCGAGTCCCTTAGTCGGCTCTTACGACACCCATGGGTAAGAAATGGGGTGATGCTATTCTAAGCCGGCAATCACACGGCGCTCTAAGCCGGCAATCACACGGCGCTCTCTAGACTATAAGATAACATATGTTTTTTTAAAAAATTATTTACGAATACCTATTTGTACAATGTTACAAAATAATAATGAGACTGCTGATTTTTGAACTAACGTATTTTTTACCCAACGTAACGCATGAATCTTTCAGACGAAAGGAAATTGCGAATTACCATCTTATTCCTATACATGGCTACGATGCGTTTGCTACGGTGCGTCAAGGCGTTGATAGACGCATCCGTAAACGCACCATATCCGTTTTTGTATGAGATAAGATAATCCATTCCACTGACAGACGCATCCGTTACGGTGGGTAAAAAATACGCAATGCATACCCACCAACTCACCAACCCTTAATTTACAAACTTTATATCAAAATGAGTGGCTTAGCCATTATTTGAAAATAATAACGTCAAATCATAGTAGTTACCTATATTCATTGCATAAATAAATATCTCGCCTTCCATCGCTAGAAGTTGCACCAAACCCAATTGCCGAAAACAATATTTACAACATTTTTACTAAACGAAAACAGCCATCAGCCCAGTGATTGACGTCTATTTAATAAAAGACGAAATATTTCTTTATTTTTCCATCTATTTTGTTTACAAAAAATGTGTTTATTACATGTTTTTATGAATTGAAAAAGTGTAAGTAAACACCTCTGTTTGATACAATATCTGAAGAACGAAAACTGAATTTATCGATATATGACAACTTGCGCGAAAAATTGTTGATGTCATATTCAAACAACCCGAACTTGATTTAGTAAATTTGCCGCCTGAATGTAGAGTGTCTGTGGAAAGAGAATAGGCGTGGGCAAAAAGTGAATTATTAATTTTTCAAAGGTTGCTATCACATTTTTCATACATTTTATAATAGTTTTGTCATTATTTATTATTTAAATTTTCGTACCAATTCTCCCTCTTGGATGGATGGGCTTTGTATGCGTCAGATTAGAAGTGTTTGACTTAGATTGTTTATGATGTTGGTCTACTGAAGAACTGGCCCGATGCTAGGCAAGGGGTCCTGAGTTCAACCTTTGAGTAAATTTTCAGATATGTGTGTTAATTCTGGGTGTTATTTATGTTAAGTATATGTATTTATTTACAAACGAAGTAAATACGGTATTAATAGCAACTATTTAGTTCCCATAGTACAAGCTCTATTTAGTTTGGGGCTAGATGGCGCTGTGTGAATTGATTAGGGTGTTTATTAAATAATCAAAGTTTTTTACCTCGATCACCTACCGAATCTTTGTATAATCATAAAATAGCGTAATAACGTTATAAGATCTTTACAAGACAATTAAAAAAAAGGCATTTTTAGCTTAGTTAGTTGAGCTGTGTTCAACAGAATGGAAATAAAAGTGATTTTAGACAATCAGTAACTTCATAGTATGTGTCAAATCCGGTGTCTGGTTTTTTGCAATACTTGTTTATAATATCGGCTCAACTAATAATCCAAGATTGTGTCCTTGAGCACCGAACGTTAGTTTGTCATAAATTATACCTAAAAACTGCGGAATAATATGTATTACATTATTTGTGCGGTGTCTCAAATGAAAGTGCTTGGGGAGACAGTTGCTAATAAATTACGACTACCTGCTTAATCGAGTAACAAACAATTCCAAAAAAAAAATGAGCTTTGTAAGACTTTAAGTACCGGTTGGTAGCCGGCGACACGTAGCAGCAGTAGACGACGTGTCGCCGCGACACTACTGGTTTCTATGCATTTCTATGAAATTACCTCCGTAGCCAGCGACACGAAGCTAGCGACGCGTCGCCGAGCGACAGGCGCAAGTGTCGCCCGACCGCGGATCAGTAGTGTCGCTGACGTGGGAGCAACGACACGTCGAGGGAGTTTTTTTTTCAAAATGAATTTTTCCAATTCTGAAGAAGACAAACACATAAACGAGGTGGCCCAACATCCCGCGCTGTACGATGCGTCTCACCAAAAACATTTAAGCATGGGCCGAGTGGCTTCTCGTTTTTTTCTGTACAAGTAAAACAATAAAAACTCATCATCGTCTTCTTCCTCTTCTAATAAAATATATAAAAAATTACGATCACTATTATCGAACACGTCAGAAACCTTGTTTCACGGAACACTCAGAACCAACTGGATTCCATCTGCTGTTGTCGTCTGCAGCTACACGTCGCAGCGACGTATCGCGGCGACATGAAGCGACGACACGTCGTCTGCTGCTGCTGCGTGTCGCCCGCTACCAACCGGTACCTTTTATCTTACAAACAGACAGAGACTGTTCAAATATGAAATTGTAGCAAATTTTATCTACTTTGGAATTGTATAATAAGTATGTCGGAGCGTGAGGTATTAAACCTGAGGAATGAAGTAAAGTGCACTTTTTGATGTATTTTATGGAAAGAGCATTAATTGAGTACCTATGCGTTGGCGTCGGTCGAAGCATGTAGTAGACATATTGTGTCAAGTGGTTTGGCTAAAGGCATTTTTGGGAACAGAGAGATTCCGAGTGAGTGTTGTTTGAGCGATCGGGCGTAGCGCAAGGCTCAAATGACCTTTCATCGTTCCTTGGTTTTGGTACTTCGCGTCCTGATCTTAATGTTAAAATTAATTATAGCTGCTAGCCTACTATCTGATTTTCGGCCGTTACGACATCAGAAGTGGGATTGAGACCTACAAACTGTCTAGATGCAGTGCCATAGTGATAGACTTGTGGACCTAGTGATCGTGACTAAAATGACTTTCGTGGAGATACCAGTTGTAAGCGGGAATGCAGATTGCAGAGACTGCTCTTGGACCACAAATAATTCAGGCCAGTTCTTTCCATACTATTATTTTCTAGCGATTTGATGTTATTGGTTGCTGATGATTTTTATTTGCCGCGCATTAGTAATGTTGGCAATTTTCAGTTTGTGTCATAATTATTATTTTAGTACGGTAATGATTGCCACACGTTAATCTACTGAATTTGTTTATAATCGTGGACCTAAGTTGGACTGGAGACAATTTTATCGGATTTTAATTGGCATTATTGATTGATGAAAAATCACTCGATTAAATAATTATTTTGGATAATGAATTAGATTCACAAAAACATAAAGATTAATTAATTTCTTTGTCAATGGATGGCGTTGTGATGATAGGAAGATGTCTCTAGAATCGGAAATAATCAAATAAAAAGAAACATGATTTAGTTTTGTTGTGCACAGTTAGTTGCACACGCATTTCGTTTTCGTTGGCACAGTTGGTTTACCGTTACAAGGAACATGAAGGTTCAGGTTCAATTCCTGGTCTAGTCTAGAAGTTTTGATTTAGTATTTTATTATGTAAAGAAGGATTTCTGATCTTTTGCAATTATTGCTTACTTACTACTTGTTTATAAAGTGACGCATGTATCGTTACAGTAAAATATTATTTAACGTGTTTTCAAACTTTTGGAAATTGATAAATCAGTCTATTTTTAGAACAAAGTACAAACCTAAAGTCGAACTATGAGACGGCTATTTGATATCGGCGGAAAAAAAAGGGGGTCTTTTCAAGTACCTGTGAGAACCAAGGCGTTGTTGTGTTTGGGTTTGGGAATAGCGACTGGTTCTCAATCTTTACTGGATTTGATATAAAATATTACCTGGTACAGAATTGTATTTATGCGAAACTTTTGAAATAAATGCTTTTGGATAGTTGGTACCTATATGGTAGAAAAGATTTTGTGTTGATTGTTTGCAATTGCAATAAACGTGATTTGAATTTAAACATAGATATTGTACGAAAGGGGTGTACGTACCTATTTGATTATCATGAGACATGTTTTTAAAACTGTACATTGTTGCTGGTTCAGAATTCCGGGAATGCTAGGTACTGTATGTGTACCTATTGCCAGAAGACACTATTCTCTACAACTTTGAGTTTGAGAATCACTCTCGCGTTGGATTTTTTATTTCGTTTGTGAGAAACACACTTGAGTTTTAAAACTAATGAATGGTTAATAAGTAATGATAATGGTTATGGCGTTTTCTTAAAGTGCAGAAAACATTTTAAAGCATTGCTGTAGCTCTATTATGTTATTTTGGAGGTATAAAAAAAAGCATTGTTCTAAAAGGGACATTGATGTCCAAAATGACTGAGGGTTGTAGCCACGCGTATTACTGATACCCGTGGTTCAACACATGTTACCTTAGTATTCGGAGAAATGAGCGAGATCTTTGTATTGTTTTCATAATGCAAGTCTGGCAAAAACTCTTTTGTTAATTAACTTATATCATAAGGGATTTAGAAACAAACATGACAATGGTTAAGCATGATCATGACTGTAACTTATGAAGATTAACTTAAATGCGTATAGCGTTATTCAATTATGAAGTATTAATTTTTATATAAGGTAACGAAGTGCTTTGCCGTGGTGGTGATAAATAGAGCAGCTGGATAAAAAAAAAACTGAGTATTGTTAGATACAATGAGTTGATGTAGTTAAAGCTAAGATTACGTGGTTATGTTGTGTAAGTAATTTAGAATTTTATAGCACTGACTTCGACGAAAGAAGTAGATAGTAAATTGCATATTGATTGCAATTGATATTTGAGTATTGGTATGTGATATTAATTAGGTACCTATCATTTCACAAAAAAAAATAGATTTCATTAAGTTATTTTGTCAACTTGGAAGAATAATTGAGAAATATCAAATCACCTACTCGGTGCAGCAATTCATGAAAATTAAGCTCTCAAAGCAGTGCTTAGTTCAAATCAATACATGCTTAGTAAAGGTGGAATAAAATAAGAATTATTTTTAATCTGATAAGCATTGAATGGATCTAATGTGATAATAGAAACGGTTGTTAAAAGTTACATTTTGAAATGAACTTGTTTTCATTTTAGAAGTACTGAATCGTATGACTTTTTGCTTAAGTAATATTGCTTTGCTTTCTTGAGCAGGAAAACGTAATCTGGCTATCTTCATATAGCTGTTATGTGCCTTGCTGGGATAGAAAGCTAAAATGCCTGAAAGTAAAGTACCCATAAAATTGCATAATTAATCAGATGATATTAGCAGTTAAAGTTTTTGTTGCTGGCAATGATGGACGCGTTTGTCCTCCCGACCCCTCACGACTATATACTATGACTGTGATCACCGTACCTACCTATTGACTCTGACTTAAGACCTCTGCGGGAGAAGCGTGTGCCATGGTGGAGACAGTGTGGTCTCAAATTGTGGAGACAGTGTGGTCTCATGTTGCGTTGGGTCAGATATAGCCCGGGGAACTATGATCTGATCGGGTGAGTGGCCAGCTGCAGTGGCTCATTCACCATCCGCTTTGCTGATCTGTGTGATCAGATGGTGTCTTTGATGGACGCATGGTTTCGTTGAGGGCATCATACTTGACCAAGTAGGTGATTACTGTGGTCATTACTGTTATGTATGATGTCGCTCCAGGTAACCGGTGTTACCAGTAGGCGTGCCACAAGGTGGTGGTGTCGGCCTGAGATCCGTGGCGGGGATCTGTGACTGTGATTGACAGTGTTGAGTGACCCATGGTGGGGAAGCTCTGTGACCGTTGCGACGGTGGCCAGATGCAACAAAAGACTTTATTGCGGTACTCGTATCAATTATTGTATTGTTTTCAAGTTAGAATATTGTTTTATGGGCACTTGTCTTTCAATAAGTAGTGGCGTGATTTCAGTTATCAGAAAGCAACGAAAACGGCTGGTTCAAGTGGGTTGAAAATTTATGGTTCACACTCAACTTGTAGTCTGTCACATAATAAATCCGTAACCTTAATGAGTTTCTGATAAATGATATTTCCTTAACTGTTAAGTTCGACAGCACAGTAAAAGAGTGCATAGTTACTAATCATGTAAGGGTAAAAACGTATTGGATGGCTTATGAGAAGTTTTTGAAGTGCAAACGAATATGGGCCTGTTTATTTTTTTAGCAAATAATAACACAAACGTGAAAAATACTTGAACGATTTGGAGATAATAGGTTTGTTGTTATGAATACCAAGTCAAATTTAACAAACAAGTATTAGGAAGTAAGTAAGTAAGTACCAAACAGGATAGCTATCTTAGCAAGTACTTTGGATCAAAGATATTTAAAACCGCAATGAATGCTGAGCTGCTTTCGGTTCTTGCAGTTCATCGATATAGACCTGTTCACATGTTCAAAGGAACGAAGCGAACTGTTGTGAACAACTAGATCTTTGTACAGTTCAGGAGTCTAGCCAGATTATTATGGTTTTATGGGCTATAATAAGCTAAAGTATGTCTGTCAGGATAACCGAACGATACTGTGAAATGGCTAGTTGTGACCACACGAGGACGTGTGTAAGTCAGGAAGGCCGTGTCGGAGCGTGAGGTATTAAACCTGAGGAATGAAGTAAAGTGCACTTTTTGATGTATTTTATGGAAAGAGCATTAATTGAGTACCTATGCGTTGGCGTCGGTCGAAGCATGTAGTAGACATATTGTGTCAAGTGGTTTGGCTAAAGGCATTTTTGGGAACAGAGAGATTCCGAGTGAGTGTTGTTTGAGCGATCGGGCGTAGCGCAAGGCTCAAATGACCTTTCATCGTTCCTTGGTTTTGGTACTTCGCGTCCTGATCTTAATGTTAAAATTAATTATAGCTGCTAGCCTACTATCTGATTTTCGGCCGTTACGACAAGTATATTCAAAAACTAGTCATCAAGGTTGATAACCGAAAATGTTGAAAAAAACAGGATGCGGTCGGCGTTCGAAAACAAAAGCTTGGGTTATTTTTTAGACCAACGTCATACAAATATAATTATGTAAAAAATCATTCACTTCTGATATAACGCATACAAATTATGAAGAAATTACTGTTTTACTAGCTTACATAGTCCGTACTATCAAGTTAATAGTTTTATCTACACTCGTCTTATCATGTTCAGATTCACTTACATCGCTGTAATATAATGCCTTATAGGTGGTAAGCCTTTCGATAAAATGAAACGAAGTGTTCTGTGTTAATACTCAATTAATAAGTCGCCATCTTCCGCCACACCTGTCAAATGTTGTTTATGGTTGTTGTATAGTTGATGTTCAAGTGTCGGTAAGATAGTGTTTAGTTGTTGTTCAGTTGTTGATGTTGGTCGGTTGTTATTCAGCCTTTTGTTCAACTGTTTTTCTGCTGTTGTCAAGTTGTTGTTCAGTTATTGTTCAGCAGTTGTTCAGTGGCTGTTGGTAATTTGATGTTATTCACTGAACAACAGCTGTACTTCAAGAACAGCAGCTGAACAACAAATGTAAATCTAAACAAGGGCTAAAGTATTGATTTTCAAATTTCACAGCAAGCCTGTAACGTTCTTGTATTAAATTTCACCTAGAAATTTGGGCCTTGCAATCGCTGGTGCGAAGGTTTGGAAAATTTTACTTGTATGGTTTTTAGAGTGTAAATATAATAGCGTATGCATCTGCATATATTAAATTAAGGCATTATATTATGAAAGCTGCATAAAGCTCCATTAACGGCCAATCTATACTCGTTATTCTTAGTAACTTAATAAAAACCAGCACATTTTCATCCCTTAATAAGTGAAAAATATACTTAAGTATCAGTTATTTTGGCACATACTACACTTACTAAAGTTACAGCAAATTCAGAGTGCTTTGTAGTATTTAAACTCCGCAACAAAACATTTACAACACTCCCAGCACTTACAACTCTCGTTAACTAACTTAAAATTCTTCAATAATAAACAACTTTGTAATCGGTACCTGACGTCCGATTAGGCGCAGTGGTAGTGCGACCGCCTACGATGAAAAGGTTCCGGGTTTGATTTTCAGTGAGGCACTCACAAAGTTGATGTTTAATTTACCTATCACTTGGTGATATTGTTCCCAGTTTGGTTAGGCCATTGCACGCTGAACCACCTAAATGTCCGAAAAGAAAAATGGTTCCGTGCTTCGCAGAACACGTTAAGCCGTCGGTCTCGGTTGCTGTCTATGCTTACTGAGACGGCAATAGTTACACAACCATGACAGAGACCTACCTACTACTAGTAGAAGGCGGTTGTAAAACTCTGACACCAAAGTTCATCGCGTCGTTGAACGACTCGGTGACCCACATGAAAATAAGAAGTTACAAGTTACTTGTTAAAACTTGTTTATTGACAAAAGAGGCCCTTTTTAAAGAGAGTATAAAAAGGGTAAATGTTCAATAGATTTCGGCTATCATTTTTATGCCTCGTACAAAGTTCTACTTTGCAATGTTTTTTATTTTGGATACCTACTAACTAAATGTATTTTTTTAGATCCCTTATTTGTAGTAGTATTCAAATACGTGCGTGTGTTGATTGTGTAAGGAACGTTGTACCGAAAACTTTGCAAGCATGATCAGATCATGAAACTGAAAATTTTTTACTCTGGCGCCTGTATTGAAGAAAAGTCAGTCAGCTGATCGGGAATTTTGTATCAAAGGACTTAGTTCTACCCTCGTTAACCAACATTGCCTTCATTGATAAAATTGTTCAGTTCTGATTATGCCTGCAAAGTTTTTAGAAAACCGTCCCTTGTATCTCGTATATCGTATTTATTTTCCGGTGTTTTGATGAATTTCGTAAACTAATTTCAATACAAAAATCGGACACCATGGTTCAAAGTTATTTAACGTAAGATCCAAAATAGTCCACTGCTGGAAGTGAACCTTCCCATGACGCGGAGTAGTGCCATTCTCACCACGCTTGGCAGGCGGATCGTAGAGCGCAGTGTAAGATATCTCATTCACAGGAAACACTACTGCTTGTTTCATAGATGATTATCCCTTTGTCGCTTTTTATGATTTCCATGGGTAAACCAAACTACATCTAACCCTAACTTTCGTACAGGAGCTTACTCTATATTCCGTCAAATAACTGAAACTAGGATCATAAAACAACTTTGTGCTTCGGACGCCGTATTCAAGTAACAGACTGAACAATCCCAATCTAGGGTTGCCAGATAGTCTTACTTAATTCATCTCAAATGGTGTAATTTATAACTAAGGGACGGTGTACCGAAAACTTTGCAGGCATGATCAGACCATGAAACTGAACAACTTTTTCTATGGAAATGTTGGTAAACGAGAATTTTTTTTCGACCTCCCATACAAAATTCCCGATCAGCTGACTGACCTTCTATGGAAACTCGAAAAAAAAATTCGTTTCCCAACATAGGCTCCATAGTGAAAGTTGTTCAGTTTCATGGTCTGATCATGCCTGCAAAGTTTTCGGTTCACCGTCCCTCACACCCTGTATATTATAACTGACATTACTCTACATAATAGTTCGTATTATTTTAGTGACTGACCGGTAGTAAAATCATAATACGGGCTGGTGATAAGGAACAACTTCCCCCAAGAAACATAGGTTGAAATATTACGAAAATAGTTAGAGTTTCCATAGTAACTTATATCAGCTGATCGGCAATTATATTACACCGTATACTTAATTTACACGGTGAATCAGAAATTAAATAAAATTTTCACTTTTTCAACACTCGCGATTACTTTCGCATATTTTTAGTATTGATGATTTACAGTATTCCGGTTTAGTACTTCAAATGTGTAAATAAAATTTTGCTTCAAATTTATTATAAAATCAGTTCATATTGTTGTTAATGTTCACTATCTTAAGACCGTTTTTTCTGAACTACTCTATGCGCAATTGAAATATTTTGTAAGACGAGAGAAGAAGTCTTGATATTTTGACAACCCTAATTTTAATCTAGGGCTACCATCAACGTAATTGCGATGCCGTGTGCGCACCCGAACTGTTGTCATTACTAGCATGTGCTCAGCGGACAGGGTAAGGTTATCAGTATAAGCGGAGCGGAAAGCGGTTTGACAAAGAAGCCTGCCTGGATCACTTTTATTTATTCTGTGGTTACTGCATTTTAAGCGGATATATGGTGAAATTTTAACAGTGACTGCACAAACTCAAATCCAGCTGGTTATATAGAACAACTTTTCCCTTGGCACATAGGTCGAAAAACTAAAAATTAATGACCTTCCATATACAAGTACTGATCAGCTGATAGAAACTCAAATTATTTTTGTCATATTTCAACCTATGTTCTTTGGGGAAAGTTTTTCGATTTCGCTATCGGTCACAGGTATGAGAAAACAGGGTGTAAGGCACGGTGTACCGAAGATTTGTAGACATGATACAACCATAACATTTTACAACCTATTCTATGGAGGCTAAGTTGGTAAACGAGGAAAAAATCGACCTCCCTCAACAATTTGAACTGAGTGGACAGTTAACAATGCTAACTAATTTTATGTCACTAGTCACTTGCAGAAGATTATATAAAGGGCAGAAGTTTATACCAGCTTCTCGTAGATATGGACTATAGTATGCATCTAGCCTCCAATTTTATGAGGCCTGTTGTAGCTGTTAATGCCAAAATGCGTCTATGTATCACTTCGAGTACATAGTACTTATAAAGTAAAGTCGCTTCCCGCGTCTGTCCTTATGTCTGTTTGTGTGTATGCTTAAATCTTCATAACCACTTAACGGATCTGAATGTTTTTTTTTTTAAGATAGGGTGATTCAAGAGTTAGATTTTTTTGTATGATTTATGTCGAGAGAAGGTCTGTTTTCCGTAGGAAATCGGTTAGCAGCGGGTGAAACTGCTGGGCGGGCCGCTTGTTAGGAAATATAGACGTAAATTCATAATACTAAGCTTTAGAGGCTGATAAGAGACACTTAATTAGCAATTTTTCGGTCTGTCTCCGTGATCTGGTGGTCTCAGAATCAAGGTGGTACCAGGTTTGATTTTCTAACAAAATGGTAGGACAAACTTAACATTTGTTAATGTTTCCAATTTGTGAAAAATTCTAAGAGTTGCCTGCTGTCATATTCATTATTTATTGTTAAAATATGTTGCTTCAAATTTATTAGGATTTGATAAGACACTTGTCATTGTTTATTTAATTTATTCTTGGGTATTTTTATTTTTTATTATTATTATTTTCGTCTTTGACATTAGAATATTGCCCTGCATGCACATGCTATTGTTGTTTAATTGTTAATAACTTACATCATGAACATGCCTGCAAAAGTTCATTTCAGCGGGCTATATTTCTAACCAAATATTTCTGTTTACCAGTGTACCTGACAACTTAATATGAATAAATACATTTTGAACCATCTGAATTTTGACCTATAGGTCAAAAAATCAAAAATTCAAATTCTTTATTTAATAAACATAATTACTAATAGGTAAAACTATACAAAAACAATTATGAGGCTTAACTATTTCCTAAACTAAGAATAGTAATACCTGTGTCTTAGGTAAACAGTTTCATGACAGGTGTTTCATGACTGAACTTTTCAAACTAAATATAAGTGACACAAGAACATGTTAAAATTCTGTAAAAAATTCACCTGTATAATATTGATGTGGTTTCCTGAAACCCAATCAAATAGATGAGATCTATAAACAGTTCCTGACTAGCACGTCCGACTATAAACCTGGAGTTTGTCAATAAACCAACGTGACGTCACTTTAGGACCAATAAGTTTGATAGCTAGAGACCGTATCTACTGGTATTACAACGCAAATAGCCTTAATAAATCTGGTATAACCTATACAGGGTGTAAGGCAAGACAGCCTTTCGAACAATGTCAATGGGAACATACGTCAGGAAACGACAAAAAATAATTTGACCACCCATACAAAATCACGATCAGCTGTCTGTCTTTACTATGGAAAGTTATTTTTTTTTAAGTTTTCTGAAGTATTTTTCGTATGTGAAATTTGTTTAGTTCCATGGTCTGAATGCACCCTAAAAGTATTCGGAGGGATGTCGTTTACACCTTGTTTAGAATTAAATTTTACTAGTGACCGATAGCGGAAACTAAGAACAGGCTGATAAGGAACAAATTTCCTTAAAGAACATTGGTTGAAAAAAAACAAAAATATGTTGAGTTACTATGGAATACCTTGAATCATCTGATCGGGAATTTGTATGGGAGGCCCATACTTGCTTTACGTATTTCGAGCTATGTTCCTTGGAAAAAGTTGTTCCTTATCACCAGGCCGTCTTAAATTTTTGCTATTGGTTACTAATAAAATTCCACCCTTTAGATCCGCATGTCTCAAAACATCCAAGTACATTTCAGTAGAAAAAAATCGGATTGTTTGAATATATAAACAAGTTAAGATTAAATAATTATGGTAGAAGTTGCTACCGATTCGGGATTTTTTTAGAAACGATTATGATTCGAAAAAAAAGGGATTTTATATACAAGAGCTCAATTTCTGAAATCGTGCACGATAGTTTTCAGACACTGGTCTTACTACTCCATTTTTTATGTAAAGGGTATGCGTAGATTTATTAGGGTATGGTGAATTGATAAGTTTAGTAGAATGTGTGACACGATCACAATTAGTGGCAGACTTTTGCATGCGGAAATTAAAAACTTCAAGCATGATGGCAGATATCTAACTGTTTATCCTTTTTAAAACATACATACACATATTACGCCTATATCCCTAGCAGGGTAGGCAGAATGTAAACGGCCGTATAAAACGGATATTTACGTCTGACAAAAAATTGAGGGACACTCGGTTTATTGTGTATCACTATAGAGACAGGTTGTCAGCACATCGCTTAAGTTGCAATTCACAAACAACCCTCGAGTCCCTTGGGGTGATTCTAATCTAAGCTGGCATCACTCGGTATACTTCTTTAAGGTATTAACTCTTTGCGTATCGCTCAAAGTGTGTTAAGTCAAAAAATACTTTTTTAAAACTCTACATTCTACCAATTCTGAGTCCGTAAATCTATTGGGATTGCATCAGTCTGGGATCATTTTAAAATTAAACTCCTTTTAAGCATCGGTTGCAAACTGGAACACTCACATCTAGTTCTCACTTTTGTAGTACAAATGTTACTTCAAATGTCCGTCGTTTTAGTAGAACAAATTGCGAATTGATCTTATGTTCAAGTGTAATTTACGATGGCTGAGTGGTAGGGCAACTGTTTGCGGCGCAAAAGTTCCGGGTTCGGTTCTCGGTGGGGCACTCACAAAGTTGATATTATCACTTTTTTAATTTGTTCTTAGTCTTGTTAGGACATAGCAGGCTGAATTGCCTGATTTCTCGTAAGAAAGATGGTTCCGTGCTTTGGCGGGTGCATTACGCCGTCGGTCCCGGTTGCTGTCTATGATTGCTTAGACGGCGGTCGTTACACAACCATGCCAGAGACCTACTAGTAATAGAAGGCGTTTGAAAAACTCTGACACCAGGGTTCAACGGGTCGTTTGTCGACTAGGTGAAAATAAGAAGAGTTTCATTTACTGAGTGAATAATTAATGAGGTCATATGATATTCTTTATGAATTATCAAGTGCAGCAGTTGAAACTACACAAGTTTTTTTTACCCAGACCGGTTCCGTTTGTCGCCGTCCAATTCCAAAAGGCAGTCCTGTTATTTTCTGACAGGAAACCAATTCGAGATTTGTAAAAGCCCCGAAACAGCCATCTCTGGCTGTGGAAACACGAGGAATGTGTGTAATTGAATCGGAAAGGAAATTGCATTCGCGTTTCCATCTACTACGTACTACTTCTAGTACCAAAAGTGTTTGCATATCGACGAGTAGTTGCGGCACCGCTAAGCCGCGGCGTGTTGGAAGGAAACTTGTTTATTCGTGAAGGAAAAGTATTGCAGTTTTACTGAGTATAGCTTGGCCATTCCACGCCAATGACAAACATAATTCCGATTTTTAACACAAAAATGGCATAAGTGATTTATGTATAAAAAAAATATTCTTTTTTAAATACCAATTTCCAATAAATTTTCCAGCAGCAAAGAGTAAAAATTGAAAAAAAAAATCTGTACTTATTTGAAAATGCTTACTTATGACACATGCACTGGACTTTTTCGCATTATTTTAATAATTATGATCCTCTGGTCTGGCCCGATGACGTTGTGGGTACTCCCCTGCCTGCTACGCCAAGAGTCGTGGGTTCGATGAGTTCGATCCTCACACAGCACAAATATTTGGTAGTTAATTTTCAATTATTTGTGCTAAGACTGGGTGTTGTATGAATATATTTAAAAAACAATGTAAATAAGTGTTTACTTTGTTTCCACAGTACAAGTTCTAGTTTGTTTGGGACTACATGTGTCCAGGATATTTATTTATTTATTTTATTTAATATAGTAGATTCGCAGATTTTTTATTCGTTTAATTATGATGATGATTTAGTTTATGACTATATCCCGTTACAAACACTCACAGTCGACTTACTCACTTTTATAGATCTGTTTTTGCCTTGAGTTATGATGCGTAACGGATGCGTCTGTCAAGTCGTTTGACAAACGCACCAAAGCCGTACTTGTATAGGAGCAAGATCGAAATTAGCAATTTCCTTTCGTCTGACAGACGCATGCGTTACGGTGCGTTAAAAATGCGCAGCGACGGACGACAAGTGGGAGAACCGCCAACCAGGTAAAAGCTGCGTCCGGAATTTTCCGGTTCTTTCCTGGATTGTTGTAACAACACACAATTGCTGGGGTTCGATTTTACGGTACGGTACTCATCACATCCATTGTTAGAGGTTTCTTTGTTGCGTTAGGATTTGGAGAGACGAACTGCAAACCACGCTAGATTGCAGTCAAGATTTAGTTTACACATCTAAAATAAGAAGCGAACTATTTGCCTTTTTCCGTACCTCCAAAGGAAAAAACGGAACCCATATAGCCATAACTTTGTTGTCCATCCGTCCATTCTTCCGTCTCTTATGATTTTATAACACAAGAGCGAGTAAAGATATCAGGTTGATATTAAAACCATAATACGCAACTCCAGCCGCTAGTATTGTAAAAAATCAAGCTCTATATTATGGTAATACGAGTAAAAGATTCGGCGCTTAACGCTTGCTTTGACCCTCACAAGGGAACACTTAGGTACTTTCCATGGGTCTAGAACCATGAAAATTGGCAAATAGCTTCGTTTCAGTTAGGTTAAAACAACAAAATCTCATTAGAAGATCTGCAATGCCCGAAAAACATGTACCGCTTGATGAAGGCTCAGAAAAAGTACCATCAACTACAAAAGTGGATACACATCGCTCATATGTAAATACGTCAAACCACTATATAACATAGTGACTGAGTCTGCAGACTCACATTAAATTAGTGAAAATATCAAAAAGCACGTCAATTTGATGCAACTGAACGTAGGGGTGAACTTAATTTGAAAGATAAAGCGCCAAGAAGTCGTAATAAGTTGCCACCTAGAAAAAGACAGAAATATTCTGTACGAGGCAATAAAAAACACAGGAGACTAACTGACTGTCACACTGCCGCCAACAGAAAACCCCCTCTTGAGACTAATAGGGGTGGTTTAAGACTTCAGTGATAGAAACATTAAGGAGGCCGTATTGAAAGTGATCCTCAAGCACTCGGAAACAAACCAAAAGAAAGTGAAGATATTATGGAGAGTAAACAGGCGCAATACTAGTGTAAATAACGTAATTATTCAAGTGACCTACCCCGTCACTATATAAATTATTACAAGGTCAAAAGCTACGCATTGGTTTCCAGATCATCACTGCAATGGATCAGTCACCAATACTGCAATGTTTCAAATGCCTAAAACATGGTCACAGGGCTAGGGGACTGCGGTGAAGCTACCGCGTGTGGATATTGTGCGGATGAGCACAACCTCGTCAATGCAAACAGGAACAAAGCAAGCAACGTACTAAAGTAAAACAAAGGGTCACTAACGATACCGACAAACCTGCACGAGCAGCAATGGTTATTATTGATCCAAATATAAACTTTATTCGCAATATCGACTTTTTAATTAAGAATATCGTAGGAACACCCACCAAAATTAGAGAATGTACGTTAGGAATAATAAACGTTTATCTACATCGTTCAATGTAGACATACACATTTCCAGTGAATTCGTACATAATTCTTGATGCCATGGTATCTATGAATATAACCTCCTTCCACGAAAACAAAAAGAAAACCTAACCTAACCTAACTAATATCTTCAAGTATCTCATGAAAGGGCTTGATGTGCATGTACCCTCGGTGGGCAAGTCTGACTAGCACTTGGCCTGTTTTAGTTACAAAAGGCTACTCAAGTTCGTTCAATGTAGTACTGAGTTAAAATAGTATCACAGCTTTTTTAACAGCGGGTGCTGCTGCAAAGTAGCAAAGAATGAATCAAAACTGAGCTAAATTGGTCTCTGTTAGTATTAACAACATTTCATATTGAGGTTATCAAATCCACCTCAGGCGTAATAAATATGGCGATCTTTATCTGCCAAAAGTATGTGGTTTCAATTTAATTGTATTAGACAAGCAGTTACTACTCTACCTTTGCAGTCTGACTGTACAGAGCCTAATAATACTGTGGTATTTACTAGCGTATACGGGAACGTAACGTGACCGGGTCTAATAAAGGGCAGATGATATTAATACTTATTGTTCCATTGAATAGAACGTGTATATGGGATAAGACATCGTAAGAAGTAAGGAAGACTTATCATCAATGGACTTCATTTCAGAGAAAAGCTGTTTCGCCATTCGACCTTTTTGATTTTTGAAACTTACCTACTTTTTATTGTTGTGTGAGACACAGAGTCCACAAACGAGAATGACCTGATGAACCCCCTGTTGTCAGTATTTTACAAAAAGCTCCTAGGTTACTTATTATAACTTTGACACACATACACATATCATGCCTATTATCCCTTGCAGGGTAGGCAGAAATTGAAATTGAAATTCTTTATTCAATGTAGGATAGTATAATCATATCACTTAGGCCGTCCGCCCCGTCACGCGGCGGCCGCGCGCGGTCTCGCGGGATCCGCGCGGCGGTCTGACAGCGCCGCCATTATTACCCATCCAAATTTAGAAGGCGCATAGTGCCTAGGTAGTTGTAATATGGCAAGTGTCGTCGTGTTCGTACGGGTTATATTATGTCGCGGGTTGCTGAAGCCGCGGCGCGGGTGACCGCAGGCCGCGTCACGGGGCGCCAATCTTGTGTTTTGGCAAATCTGGCCCGCGTGGGCCGTCCCGCGCGTGAAACCGCGTGAGCGAGCGTACGGCCTTATTGACGTCATGAACCGTCATTGTAAAAAAAAGAAATTCGTATCACACAATTTTCTTTTTGTTATAACAATTTTGTAATGTCCTAATAGAAAACCGGCTCGGGCGGGATAAAAAATAAAAAATAAAGGCACTGCCACGGGGCTGGCCAGGTTAATCGCACGGCATGTAACTTTACGCCACCACCATCTGAAAACGATATTTGATTCAAATTGAAGTCAAAATTTTTAAAGCGTGCAGTTTACATGCGTATAATTAACCGGACCTCCTGAAGAGGAAAAACCCCCCCCAAAAAACCTGCCCAGAAGTGCTCCTACTCTAAATTAACAATCGTACTAGCCCCTAAGCTACCCTAGCTAATTTTGGAAGTAAAAAAATATGTATGGACCAAAAATGGGAATTTTTTAAATTGCAGCAGATAAATCTACCAGTTTCTACTTATAAAATGTTTACTTTAAAAGAACATAAACGGCCACAATTAACGGACATTTACGCCACGACTGACATATATTTGAGGGTCATTCGGAAAATTGTGTAATGCCATAGTGACAGGTTGTTACAATACACACCCTCAAGTACCTTTGTTGCCTCTTACGACTCCCACGAGAAAGAAATGGGGTGAATGACTAGGACTTTGACATGGTTGTGTAATGACCACCGTCTAAGGAATCATAGACAGCAACCGGGATCAGCAACTTAACGCGCTCTCCAAAGCCCTGCTCATTTTTTCTATTTGATAATGTATGACGACCACCTTAGTGTTTTAAACTATATCAATTTAACAGTTCCAGGCAATACAATTGGTCCAGTCGATCTGAAACCCGATAAAACCGGACAATCTTGGTAGTAGCTATCGGAAGTCGGCATTTGGATATCAATTCTGAAAAAGTGTACGGAACTCCACAACGACTAGACTAACCACAATTATCACACTTTCTACTACTCGAAGAATAAAAATACTAATGACAAAAGTTTTCAATTATGTCAAAAATAGCAAAAGTTTTCAGATATTTTTCATTTTTGAATTTTAATAAAGAAATTTTCCGTAAAAAAATAATTATACCTAAATTGCTGTATCATTTTATATTGTTCCCTTGTGATTTTTTTTTTCTTGTACTTCCGGTCCACTTTGTTGGTGAATTCACAAATAAGTACTGGTTCTTAGAATTACTTAAAATATTCAGTCTCAAAAAATTTACCTGATATCGAATTCTTGACGAAAAACGATGATTGCTGTATGCGAAAATTCGCATACGCATCTTTATCCAACGTAGTCTATAAATAGGTAGATTTAAAAGAATGATAAAAAAAGAACACAACAAATAAGTAGTAATCAAGCAAATGAAACTTAAAACCACTCTCATAAAAGTTTTCAGGTCCAGAATCGATTTGCAAAGAAGGTCATTCCTACATTTAAAAAAAGGTTTGGCATATTGGTTCAGCGCGCGATTTACTTTCAGTTCTTTTTTACTTGTGGTGATGAACCCTAGACAAAAAAAAACAATTATATGACTTGGGGTTTGTCAGAATTTATTCTATCTCACGTGACTTGACGGGGCAGGTAGCTTGAAAAGTAAGTATGTAAAAGATCCTGACAACAAATTTAAGGCACATGAAACTTAACACATTTCTCAAATGAACGTAGTTAGGAATATAATATAAAGAATTGGACTACTCTGACAAAAGATTACAGATCCAGTATTGATTCGCATGAAAGGTCATGTCTACATTGAAGCTCTCGAATGATTTTTAACTTTTTTACTTTTTCTGATCGTGTGGGACACCGAGTCGTTCAACGACCCGATGAACCGTAGATAAAATATTCTCAAACTTAACGGTTTGTCAGAATTTATACTATCCTTGACTTTATGGGGCAAGTATACGGGCATGGTTAACTAAGATGACCCAATTCCATGTTTGTCACACGAGCGAATCAAGACACAGTCCATTTACTAGTCTAACGTATACTGGGGGTTAGGATAGTTTTCCTTCGTCTTTTTTTCGTGTGAGACAAAGTACCGTGTGATGCTGGCTTAAAATAGCATTTTTTTCTCTCGGGTGTCGAAAGAGGCGACTAAGGAACTCGAGGGTTTCATGTGTATTAAAACAGCCCTCAAATATTTAATAGACGTAGCAATAGTGAACGTTTTTTACGGCCGTACACGTTCTGCCTACCCCGGAAGGGATAAAGGTGCGCTGTGTTTATGTATGGGACAAATACTTAATAGAGAAATATGTCCACCTAATGAACTACTTAATTGAATCGTGATGATATGGCAGTGTTTACTTGAATTCACTCATCATAAAAAAAAACAATAACACGGTACAACTTAAATCCGTTTAAAATAGTTTTATTGTGATAGTTGTGTTATGACCGCCATCTTAGGTTGTGACTTCATCTGTCGCTGTGTACTTTTAACGCACCCGCACCGTAACGCAGGCGTCTGTCAATTGCGAATTCCAATTTTAATCCCATTCAAATACGGCTACGGTGCTTTTACGGTGCGTAACAGATGCATCTGTCAAGTCGTTTGACAGAATAGCCATTGGCATAATAACCATTGTTAATTGACAAAAGAATTTTATGTGTGTCCCCACAATTCGGCCAGGGACCTTCTGAGCAAAACTCAGGCTGCTGCACCAAGAAAGCTTTTCATCATGGTCTTCTCTTTTTTTATGTGGGACACCAAGTCGATGAACGACCAGGGCCCCGATTCTCTTACTTTTAAGTCATTGTAATTCCATCAAAACTCAATAGTTCAAACTGCTACCTAGCGGAATACGAAACGCCTAAATCCATTCAAGTAGCACTATATTAAAACACAATTTTGAAGCTTTTAAAATAGCGAAGTACAGCCCCTGATGATGGTCTGAATGCATTCAATTATTATCTAGGAAGTTGTTTCTAACACCCTATACGGGGTGTAAGGGACGGTGTACCGAAAACTTTGCAGGCATGATCAGACCATGAAACTAAACAACTTTTTCTATGGAAGCTATGTTGGTAAACGAGAAATATTTGTCGACCTCCCATACAAAACTCCCGATCAGCTGACTGACTTTCTATGGAAACTCGAACAAAAATGTTGTTTCCCAACATAGGCTCCATAGTAAAAGTTGTTCAGTTTCATGGTCTGATTATGCCTGAAAAGTTTTCGGTACACCGTCCCTTACACCCTGTATTAGTATAGTACAGTATAGTACCACAGCGCCTACATTCCCACACTGGAGACGTTCAATCAAATTTCGCTTACTCTGGCCCGCAAATTACATCCGGTACTTGGCTGACTCGGCAGCAACCAGTTATTGATGTGATGTCGGATTCTAGCTTAGCATGTTACTGAAATCTCTGATCGATAAATTCAATTTTGTTTATCAACTATTTGTATATTAGTACTTCTCTATGGCTCCCTCCGGAAACATAGAACTCTCCTGGTACGTCCATAAGCATCTCGGTATGACTCTAGACTGCCGAGAATTTCTGGCCGTTTTGTGGCTACTTCCTCTAATGCTTAGATTATGTAAGAGGCCGTTTTTTTCGCGTCCGGGCAACCCCTACTGCTAATTATTGATATTATGATTGATGATTGACTGTTAAATAATCCCTGATTGATAAAATCAATTTGGTGAAAAAAAAAACGATATTTATACCTTTCCGAATTGCCGAACGTTGTGGATGGGTGGAACTAGGGAATCATCTAGACACGAACAGCCACAACAATTAAGTGCTGAACTGGACATGGACATCCTTCTGTTTTTGAGTGAATTCTTCTTACGAGGTTCGGCAATCAGGTTAGCAGCGATCATAGTGATTGTCCAAAGAAGAAATATGGTTCCGTGCTTCGCAAAACACGTTAAGCCGTCGGTCCCGGTTGCTGTCTACGATTACTTAGATGACAGTCGTTACACAACCATTTCAGAGGCCTACTAGTAGTAGGCGGTTGAAAAACTCTGACACCAGTGTTCATCGGGTCGTTGGATGACTCGGTGTCCTACACGAAAAGAAGAAGAAGTGTTGTACTTATTTCACGTAAGTCACCTTTTTAACGTTCCCTACCCAATTTCCAATGGGCAAAACGGGACCCGAGTACTGAAACTTCAATGTCTGTCTGTCACCAGCCTGTATCTCAAACTGTGACAGTTTGACAGTTGAAAATTTCACAGATAATATATTTCCGTTGCCGCTTCAACAACAAAAACTGCAACTCATAATAAATTAAATATTTATGCGGGCTCCGAACAACAACCGTGATCTTTTTGCAATTTTAATGGTTAATTGTATGGAACTCTTCAAGCGCGAGTTGGCCGGTTTTTACAATACCTACGGGTAGAAATAGATCATCTCTAGTCTTATTTTAGTGTAGCACACCGAGAACCGATCAACAAAGGGTGAATTTCCAAAAAGAGACTTGTCTATCACGTTCCAAAAATCTATGTCAATTCTAATAGCATTGTTTCTAACTTCTCTAATGTAGCCATTCGAATGCCATCCGCCGCATACAGCTCTCAACATAATTGCTCCTGTGCTACTATCCACAAAGCAACGACCAAACAGCCTTCTAGACAGCACACTAAAGGCACTTTCTGGAAAGATATCAGTGTTGTAGTTCCCATATCAGATAGCGCGCATCTGTCAGCGGTTGCTCCTGTGCTACTGTCTACGAGGCAACTACAAGAAACGCCTACTAGACGGTACACTATAGGCAAAAATTATATATGGCAGGACATCAGGGCCATTTTTTTGATATAAGATTGCGCGCATATGTCAGTGGTTGGACCTGTGCTGCTGTCAAAACAAAAGGCGAATAGTTTGTGGCAAGACATCACTGCTATAGTTCCGATATAAGTGCCCAATATTATCATTATTACAGACTACAATTTTACAGGTGAAGTTCGATGTTCATTGCGTAGTTGGTTCAGTGGTTGCTCCTGTGCTACTGTCCACAAAACAATGAACACACAGTTAACTACTTACACTCCCTATGTTCCAATTCAGTCAATAGGCTGAGGCACGCTGAGTGGAGGCAACGGTAATGAGTGCATACTGATTGGTCAGTTGAAAGTCGCGTCATCTCATAAATTACCATTTCGCGCGATTTTATATCATCTATCTATGTGTCTTGTGATGCCGGCTTAGAAAAGTATTACCCCATTTGCTGCCATCTAGTAGGCTGTGTGGTCGTTGTTTGGTACAAACTGTCCACGAGGCTACCTGAGCTGTAATGGCTTTCTGTAATTAGAAATTGCAATTCGATTAAATTGGGAATTACCTATATTTATTGAATTTTGCCTTTGGGTATTAAAACGTTCTGTAACATTTTAGATTTTTATTCAAAGCATTTACAAATTGGTTGCAAGTTTTATGTTTGAGATTAAAACACTTAATTTACTCTAAAGTATATAAGTATAAAGGAACAAATTTACTTAAACAAGTAAGAGTCAATCATCGACTCGGTGTCCCACACGAAAAACTAAGAACAAAGGTAGCACACATAATTTTTGATAAATTAAGTTAAACCGAATAAGTTAAATTTATTTTTCCTTTTGGTGATCTAGGTTTCCACTTTGGTGATCCAATATTTTCTGAAATGTTTGCCATACGAAGCGTAGATGTCCGTTTTTATCGCCGGTTTACGCTCTCGCTTCGAAAGCAATATCTTGCAATGCGCTCGCCAATCCACATGCTAAGCATGGTGAGTAAAGGGAGGCCCATGTCCAGAAGTAGACTGTTGTGGCAATTAAAATGTAATACGTATGCTCTTTGTTACACTACATCAATTTGAAATCGTATTTTAATTTACGATAAAATTTATTTACGTCAGTACACATAAGTTTGAGTCTAAACTCGTGTTTAACTCTGTTTCGTAATAATTTTCAAATTTTATAATATTATTTTACAATTTCATAATATTATTTCAAATTTTATTATATTTTGCCGTGTGATGTTGGCTTAAAATAACATCACCCCATTTCTTTCCCGTGGGAGTCGTAGGAGGCGACGAAGGGACTCGAGGGTGTGTATTGCAATTTTAGGCGATAGGCTGACAACTTGTTACTATGGCGATGCACAGTTTTCCAAATGGCCCTCAAATATTTGTCAGACGTGGCGTAAATGTCCGTTTTTTGCGGCCGTTTTCGCTCTGCGTACACCGCAAGGGATTATAGGCGTGATATGTGTATGTATATGTGTGGGTTTTATAATATTTTTTTGTGTTCTAAAGTATAACGACAGGCTATTTAAAAACTACATACATACATAAATCACGCCTTTATCCCCTACGGGGTAGGCAGAGCGCTAACGGCCGTAATACGGATATTAACACCACGTCTGACGAAATTTTGAGGGTCAATCAGATAACTGTGTATCACTATAGTGACAGGTTGTCAGCCCATCGCCTAAAGTTGCAATACACACCCTCAAGTCCCCCAGTCGCCTCTTACGACCCCCATAGGAAAGAAATGGGGTGACGCTAATTTTAAGCCGGCATCACACGGCTATTTAAAAACTATATCTGTCGAAATATTTGGTCACAATGTTTTAGATGCAAATATAATTTGATGATTGAGGTGGCTAGTTCTTAACCTTCTTCTTTCGTATGTGACACCGAAAAGACGAACGAACCCATGAGCCCTGGTATCAGAGTTTGTAAATAACTTACTTCATCCTATCTTACTGCTTCTGATATGGTTGTGCAACGACCACTGCATAAGTCATCATAGACAGAAGTCAGGACTGTTATGGCTTGAGTTGCCCTCTATACAAAACCATAAGGTGGTTTAGCCTACAATGTCTTGACCAGACTGGGAACAAGATTTAAAAGACGAGGTTAGTGACGGACTGACAACCTTGAATACGAAAAAATCACATTTTTGATTTTGAAATATTTTAAGCTTTGGCAACATGGCCTTCCGTCCCGTTTTAGGTATCTAACATTGACAGAAAGTTCTCTTCATTCCCACTTACAGTCACAGATAGTATAAGTTATTTCCACTCCCAGTCACAGATAGTATAAACTATTCGAGTGTTCTGGAACCTTACATTAATTGCGCCATCCATTCCGGTTAGAGCACCTACAAAGACCTTAATTTTTATAGACTCTGCTTCACTGAATAGACTCGACTGGGGATTGACATTATTATTCTGGTTTCCCATACAGGTTCATCATTTTTATCATCATCACATCAGCCCACATCTGCCCACTGCTCAGTACAGGCCTCTTCTTTTTCCATACCGGTTACTAAAAACCAATAGGCGTAAACTACCTAAGTAAGGGTAGTTTAGTTTAGTTGCGGAGTTTTGGATGGTTTAGATCATGACATCATGGAGATGTCTTTAGAGAATTGATTTGTTTAAAATAAATAAAACAAACGAGTAAAATAATAATAATAATTTCTTTGTTGAATATTACTGTATACAAACTATTATGAAAAACTATAATATTTGGTTTTAAAGTCGAAAGTAAACTCTTTTGGTTAACATTAATAAAATATGTTAGATTTTGTTTTATTTATTGTTAAAATGGATGGAATTGGATAGAAATGTCTGCATCAGATTAATTTTTGGCTAACGCAAAAACTACCATGTCTCACGGTTTCGCGTTGAATTTAAGTTGTGAAACTCAAGTGGCTCCCGATCTGGCATCGAAGAAATGTCCACTTCTTTACTTGACTTTACTAGGCCTCCACAACCCTTTTTCTCCTTCTTCCTGGACAAGCCCTATATATCGCTCCCATGTTCGGACGTTTTACTATTCATGCTGCCAGACTGTAAAACTCTCTCTCGCACACAGTTCGTGACAACCTTTTACATTCTATTTTAGTTAAAGAATCTTTGTCTCTTAGATTCATGTAGGTTTATTTGTGATGTATTAATGTAGTATATTTATGTATGTGAGTAAAGGGAGGCCCATGTCCAGAAGTAGACTGTTGTGGCAATTAAAATGTAATACGTATGCTCTTTGTTACACTACATCAATTTGAAATCGTATTTTAATTTACGATAAAATTTATTTACGTCAGTACACATAAGTTTGAGTCTAAACTCGTGTTTAACTCTGTTTCGTAATAATTTTCAAATTTTATAATATTATTTTACAATTTCATAATATTATTTCAAATTTTATTATATTTTGCCGTGTGATGTTGGCTTAAAATAACATCACCCCATTTCTTTCCCGTGGGAGTCGTAGGAGGCGACGAAGGGACTCGAGGGTGTGTATTGCAATTTTAGGCGATAGGCTGACAACTTGTTACTATGGCGATGCACAGTTTTCCAAATGGCCCTCAAATATTTGTCAGACGTGGCGTAAATGTCCGTTTTTTGCGGCCGTTTTCGCTCTGCGTACACCGCAAGGGATTATAGGCGTGATATGTGTATGTATATGTGTGGGTTTTATAATATTTTTTTGTGTTCTAAAGTATAACGACAGGCTATTTAAAAACTACATACATACATAAATCACGCCTTTATCCCCTACGGGGTAGGCAGAGCGCTAACGGCCGTAATACGGATATTAACACCACGTCTGACGAAATTTTGAGGGTCAATCAGATAACTGTGTATCACTATAGTGACAGGTTGTCAGCCCATCGCCTAAAGTTGCAATACACACCCTCAAGTCCCCCAGTCGCCTCTTACGACCCCCATAGGAAAGAAATGGGGTGACGCTAATTTTAAGCCGGCATCACACGGCTATTTAAAAACTATATCTGTCGAAATATTTGGTCACAATGTTTTAGATGCAAATATAATTTGATGATTGAGGTGGCTAGTTCTTAACCTTCTTCTTTCGTATGTGACACCGAAAAGACGAACGAACCCATGAGCCCTGGTATCAGAGTTTGTAAATAACTTACTTCATCCTATCTTACTGCTTCTGATATGGTTGTGCAACGACCACTGCATAAGTCATCATAGACAGAAGTCAGGACTGTTATGGCTTGAGTTGCCCTCTATACAAAACCATAAGGTGGTTTAGCCTACAATGTCTTGACCAGACTGGGAACAAGATTTAAAAGACGAGGTTAGTGACGGACTGACAACCTTGAATACGAAAAAATCACATTTTTGATTTTGAAATATTTTAAGCTTTGGCAACATGGCCTTCCGTCCCGTTTTAGGTATCTAACATTGACAGAAAGTTCTCTTCATTCCCACTTACAGTCACAGATAGTATAAGTTATTTCCACTCCCAGTCACAGATAGTATAAACTATTCGAGTGTTCTGGAACCTTACATTAATTGCGCCATCCATTCCGGTTAGAGCACCTACAAAGACCTTAATTTTTATAGACTCTGCTTCACTGAATAGACTCGACTGGGGATTGACATTATTATTCTGGTTTCCCATACAGGTTCATCATTTTTATCATCATCACATCAGCCCACATCTGCCCACTGCTCAGTACAGGCCTCTTCTTTTTCCATACCGGTTACTAAAAACCAATAGGCGTAAACTACCTAAGTAAGGGTAGTTTAGTTTAGTTGCGGAGTTTTGGATGGTTTAGATCATGACATCATGGAGATGTCTTTAGAGAATTGATTTGTTTAAAATAAATAAAACAAACGAGTAAAATAATAATAATAATTTCTTTGTTGAATATTACTGTATACAAACTATTATGAAAAACTATAATATTTGGTTTTAAAGTCGAAAGTAAACTCTTTTGGTTAACATTAATAAAATATGTTAGATTTTGTTTTATTTATTGTTAAAATGGATGGAATTGGATAGAAATGTCTGCATCAGATTAATTTTTGGCTAACGCAAAAACTACCATGTCTCACGGTTTCGCGTTGAATTTAAGTTGTGAAACTCAAGTGGCTCCCGATCTGGCATCGAAGAAATGTCCACTTCTTTACTTGACTTTACTAGGCCTCCACAACCCTTTTTCTCCTTCTTCCTGGACAAGCCCTATATATCGCTCCCATGTTCGGACGTTTTACTATTCATGCTGCCAGACTGTAAAACTCTCTCTCGCACACAGTTCGTGACAACCTTTTACATTCTATTTTAGTTAAAGAATCTTTGTCTCTTAGATTCATGTAGGTTTATTTGTGATGTATTAATGTAGTATATTTATTTAATTTGTATACTGCAAAATTTCTCTTAGAGCTGTTCATTTAATAAATAACGTAAAGGCGGTTCTCCCAATTCGTCCAGTATTGTCGTCCGTCTACGTATACGTCTATCAGACGAAAGGAAATTGCGTATTGCGATCATAGAGTTGAGTAGTCTTTTGAAGATTATTTGTCTTTGGAACACCTGCATTAGTATCGCGATAGTGACGTAACGAAATGGTCCGGTTATTTAATTTAGAGCTTGCAGGGTAGAATGTATTGTCGTGGAGGACATGTGGAATTTCCGTAGCATAGTGGTCTGAGCGTTCACCTCAGCATCCGGAGGTCCCGGGTTTGATTCCCCAAGTTAAAATTTAAACATTGCACAGAAACATAACCATGTGAATTTGTTCCTAGTTTGTTTAAGACATTGTAGCCTAAACCAAGTGGTAATCCGTAAGGAAGATGATTCCGTGCTTCGGAGGGCACGTTAAGCCGTCGGTCCCGCTTTATTTATATTATAACTCAGACGGCAGTCGTTACACAATCTGGTCAAAAGCGTACTAGTAGTAGTAGTAGTGGATGGTTTAAAATCTGATACTAGGGTTCATTGGGTCGTCCGTCGACTCGGGGTCCCACGCGACAGCAGAAGAAATAAATTTACAGGGTTCAAGGTACTTGCAGGGAAAATGTATTGTCGCAGAAAACATGTGGAACAAAATCGAGGACTTGTTGAGTTTATTTGAGCACTCACTTAACGGATTCTCTTTGTAGGTAGACGGACAAATTGAATTCGTTGGCAAGCTTTTATTTGTACGTGTTATACGTGAAACAAGTAGAGAAATACGTTATTAACATACAAAGTTAGTTTATTTTACTGAAGATATATCTACATTACATGTAAAAGCATATTAATGATGATTTTAAAATTATCATATTAATATGGTTAACAAGTTAACGGCAAACTTAATTTTTCAAAATTCACAACAGTGAGTTTGATTTTAATGATAGAGTGTAGCGGGAAGGTAAAGGAAAACCCACTATCCAATATTGAATAAATATTCTTCAATAAAAGTAACATAGTTTCGATATTGGAAAGCTTTGTAACAAAAAAGGGTGACATTGTATTAGAAGAAAGATAGAAAATATTTATAAACTTAAGTAAGTATGACATGTAGTAAAATAACTAAAACCATTCTAATCCATGATACCATAATTTTAAATGTAGTACCGTTAAGTCTATGGGTTTATGACCTGAAATAAAGATATTTTTTTTTTATTTTTTTTTTTTTTATTTTTTTTTTTTTATTTATTTTATTTATGTTACAATTTGAAATATAATAGCTGGATTATAAATGGATGTGCAGTGCCGACACAAACTTTTCTAAGGTTTAACGGCACGAAGTAAAGTTGATGCTTTATATGTCTTTTTAATAAATAAATAATAAATAAATAGTCAGCGGCTCGGCCATTTCTCGCGAGATTACAGAGATTTGTGTGCAACAAACTATATAAATGAATTAATGATACGCAGTATGATTCCTTGCAAAAATTGCTTGTAAATTCGCGACAAACGTCCTGGCCGCTTTCGCGGCGGCGCACCGGCCAAGCCACTGACTATTAGCCTTAAGTCTAAGACTAACTACTACCTTTCTAAGGTGATTTCCTGCTCAATGTTGGAGGAGTAAACTGGGCTTTATAAAGACCTTAGTCTTCGGCTGGAGTCATGGAGCCGCCATATTGTAGGCTCCGCAGTGTCAGCATCGTCATTGGAAATGTGCACGTAGATGGTATTAGTAGTAGATTCATCTCGTCATAGGCAGTCTTTTCGCCGGCGTCAGTGTTTAGATCCGTGATCTACCATCGATGCGCAAGCTGTTACAATAATCACGTCTAATACCCGATATTATCAAACAACAGATTTTAATTTGACAGGTGAAATTCGATGTTCATTGCGTAGTTGGTTAGCCATTATGATACAAGGAATATTAATCGGCTCCGCAATGTACTAAGAATTTCACCTGTAGACTTGTAGCCTGCAGTTTCATAACATAGGCACCAGAAAGATGCGAAGTCCACAGCATTTGTGTGATTAGAGACTTCCCCATAGCTTGTACGTAACACTCAACATGCCTGCCATGTTTGTTTAAACTACGTGACTAATAATTATTTCTTTCAGACTGAACATGACTATACGGCAGGTGTCCCATTTAAGATAAGTGTGTAGTGATCTGTTAACACGTAGGCTTGCACACTTCACATTGCAGAGATTGCAAAAGAATTAAAGTACCTAAATATTAAACCATAAATTAAGCGGTTCACTCACTTGTCGTCCGTCGTCCCGTTTTTTTATCGCAACGTAATGCATGCGTCTGTCAGACGGAAGGAAATTACGAATTCCAATTTTATGCCCATACAAATACGGCTACGGTGGATTTGGATACTTTTATCACGAAATCCTTTAGACTGACAGACGCAAGCGTTACGTTGCGTTAAAAATAAAGTAATGTCGAACGACAAGATAAAGAACCACTTAAGGTATGTACGGTAGATACGGCGCGCGGATATCACCTACATATATAAATATATCACGCCTATATCCCTTGCAGGGTATTCAGAGCGTAGACAACCGTAAAAAACGAACATTTAGACCACGTATGACAAACATATGAAGGTCATTTAGAAAATTGTGTATCGCCATAGTGACTGAGATTGACAGCCCATCACCTTAATTGAATTATGAATATAACCCTTATGTCCCTAAGTCGCTTCTTACGATGCGCACGGGAAAGAAATGGGGTGTTGCTAATTAAAGCGGACATCACACGGCAATCGGATATCACCTACCTTGCCTCAAAAGCTCAACTAGTGACCGAAACTGAAAATTAGGCATATGTAGTGTTTTACTGATAACAACAAGATTTCTTCTAGCATGCTTATATTAAAGTATCTGATTCATCACTGGTAATTCTGTTATTTCGATTAAAGATTGTATATCGTTTTGAAGCTTTATCAAAATGAAATTGTACCCTCAAAAACAATAACAAATTCAATTCCCCATAGAGTTATTAATGAAAACTTTGCTAGATATTCGATTTATTAAATTATGACCCTTCGGTCACTGACTCTGCAAGTTGCTACAGATTTTAATTCATTTAAACCCCTCGCTCAGGTGACCAACTCGAATGATACTTTGTTGATTGAATAATTGTTTGTGCTTTGAAAGGCATGTTAAATTGTCGTCTTTAATTTCCATGTATAGTTTATTATAATACCTATGTTTTATTTATCAAAATACAAAAAAATATACCAGAGGAGCTAAACATCTTTCTCAAACGAAATAAAACTCTCATATAAAATAAAAGTTCTCTTATATAATATGCCGTGTGATAGAATAGCATTATACCCTTTTTCTTTTCTACGGGTAGGGTGTCAAAAGAGACAGTTAAGGGACTTAATGGTTTCATGTGTATTATAATTATAGGTGACAGGCTGACAACCTGTCACAAAGGTGATATAAAATTTTTCTGACCCTTAAATATTTGTCAGAACTGGCGATATGATAGCGACCGTATTTTACGCTCCGCCCCGTTAGGGATAAAGGCGTCATATTTTTATGTATATAAAATGAAGTACGGGCAGTCACAATTTCTTTTAGGTTTCGATTTTTGTTTCTTCGAGAAAGTTGTTCAGTTTCATGGGTCACACTTTTTTATATCATGCTTATCAAATTATATTTCTCTCAAATAACCGTTAACATCAAAACATAAAATCTACTCGTAGTTCATAGAAACTAAATTCTCTTGCAAGACCAAATCTCTTAGCGTTTGACTAATCCATTTTCCAAAGTTAGATGTCCAAGACTCGATAAGTGGAAGAGGGACTTAGTTCGATCCTATTTGCGTCAGCTGTGAGTTGCTAATGAAGGTCTGAATTTAATATTGGTTCCGGGATATGGTACTCCAAATACTAGTGTTGCATAATAGTAGGTAGGTAGGTACATACCTATCATCCATCGGCTTATGGGCTTAGAAATCAACCGCGAAATGTTGGATAGTATTCGGAACTTTGTATCCCATTTCTTGAAATATGCAAATTATGAGACGATATTTCTCTTCGTAATACTTCAAGATATATGCTACAAAACTTTGGGGCTCAAAACACAATGTTTCAATTTGCTAAAATGGAAAAAAAACAAAGTTTTTGATCCGTTTTTTAGACTAAAAACCTGAACGATTTGATTGTTTTCCATCATTTCATATTTAATTTTGTGTCCTTTTCTTCCTCATCAAATGAGTAATGAATCTATTGGCAAACTTTTTGAAATATTTTTTTGTATAGTATTTTAATAACATAAGTAAATATTCGGATTTCCGCTGACGCTGCCATAAGAACATTAAACAAGAAATTACAGGTCAGTGAAGAGAAGACAAGTGGATATTATTACATAAGTACATACATAAAAGTAAAAAATCTTAAACCAGTGTACTTAATTACCTATATGGTACTTATGTTGATTTTGCGAGACAACATTATCCAGCAACAAAAGAAATAAGCAAAACGATAAAATTTTAAATGCCAAAAAACGTAAAATAAAGTTCTCCCATTTGTCGTCCGTAGCTGCTATCAGAATTTGCAATTTATTTTCGTCTGATATGGCGGGTGACAGGAGTGATGCCAATAGGCAGAATGGAGGGTTCCAGGTGGTGTCAGGAAAAGGGTAGCTACCCGCCTGGCCGGGTGTTGTGGCCAGGGGACCGACTGGTCCACCTGGATAGAATTGGAAGTTGTATATATGCGTTGCGCGGTGAAACACTTCGATACCGCGTTTCAGGCTCTTTGTTCTGTCACGTGGCGCCATCTTGCAGCTATGTTGGAACTTCTGTTGCGTCTTGCTTGCTCGTGAACCACTTTGAGTGAGCTTCTTGTCGTAGCTCCCAGAGGTCGCTACAGTACTCCCCCTCAAGACCGGAGGTCGATACTGTCAGCGAGCGAAGTGGGGCTGATGACGTCATGTAGCGTGATGATGCAATCAGGCGTGGCGAAGCAGTGCTGGTTCCAATGTCCACGGTGAGTCGGGACGTCTACGGTGAGTCGAGACGATGATGGAAGACCAGTGAAGCTGCCGTGCTGTGACTGTGGTGGGTGCTGATGACGTAGTAGTTGGCTGCATGCTGTAGTGGTTGATGCGTGGTTGAAGGCTGCGAAGTCCAAGGTAGGGGTCACCAATATGGCGGGTGACAGGTGTGATGCCAATAGGCAGAATGGAGGGTTCCAGGTGGTGTCGGGAAAAGGGAAGCTACCCGCATGGCCGGGTGTTGTGGCCAGGGGACCGACTGGTCCACCTGGATAGAATTGGAAGTTGTATATATGCGTTGCGCGGTGAAACACTTCGATACCGCGTTTCAGGCTCTTTGTTCTGTCACGTGGCGCCATCTTGCAGCTATGTTAGAACATCTGTTGCGTCTTGCTTGCTCGTGAACCACTTTGAGTGAGCTTCTTGTCGTAGCTCCCAGAGGTCGCTACAGACGCATGCGTAAAAAAATAGCACCCTTACACTTAGCTCACACCAAAACCTGATTGACTATTCGTACAGTTAGCTCCACAGACCACACGCTATAGGATTGAGAGCTTTTGAGCCTTATAGTAATAGCTTTATGCTATTACAGGCCTCCTGTGGTTCACCCGCGGCTGTTTCCGTCTTCCCGTGGGAATAAAATGTTTTTCCTAGGTGAAAAAGTAGCCCATGTCACTTAGGGCTGGCCTTGACACCAAAAAGCATAACATAAGACCGTTGCGGAATATAGGTTCTACGATCCGGCCTCCCATACAAATATACCGGCCAAATTATTTCCATATTTCGACCTAAGTTTCATGGATAAAGTGGTTCAGATTTATGAGGTGGTGTCACCCTTAAAATATTTACAGCAAAGGATCTTGCCCATTTTTGGGCCTGATTTGTCGCATGCGTCAAGATGATACTAATATTAAAATTAATATTATAATTAATCTACGTCCTCTTGCTACTTGAAAGTATGTTTTAAACCCGGGATTTTATTTAATACATAATTAGATCTTGCTTTGATTGGTCATGAAACACAGCATGTTTTTTCCCTTATTTTTTTCCTGTCAGAGGGTAGTAAACTCTTTTTTTCTACATGTATAGTTCCTTTTTGTTCTTTTCCTTTGACTTGTGTCTTTGACGTTGATTGACGTTTGGTGTTTTTCTTTCTTTAGTTCACTTTAGTTTTGCTTTAGTGTCTTTTCCTGAAATAATTTTCAATAAAATTACTTACGAAAACAGCTAATAAACAATACGTGGGCCAATATGGCCTTGCCAATAACTTTTGATGGGCGAAATCGGTGTATAAATTGTACATTCTGGATTCCCCAAAATCAGCAACCACATTATCGTGAAGTGACTTCTCCTCGAATGGTTGACTTATTGTGGTCATGGATATCTCCAACTCAGGTATTTATTCGTCTCACAGACTTTCACAGGCAATTTTTATGAATTCTGGATTATTATAGACCACGGAGACAGTTTAATAATAAATTCCTTTATAGGGATTGATAGCAACATAATTTATTGTTTATGCATTTCAGGTCTCAAGAATGGAACGTGTCTGTGCCTCCTGTTATAGGGCTGCGACAAGGCAAATGGAACGAGAACACCAACACGACTTGAATCGCCCCAATATGGCAGACGCTAATATTCCAGAGCCACCTCCACTCCCACCACCGGTTCACCAAGCAGTTCCTCAAGCAGTTGTACCAAAAATCACATCTTCTGTGTATAGGCGTGCTGCTACTGCGTATTCGTCAATTGTTTCGAACCTGAACGTGCCCTCCGAAGCACAGAACATGCTTTCTTATGGATATTCAGGTGCAGCATGCACTGTTCTGTGTGTGTGTGTGCTCTGGGGGCTAAGAATGATTAACTTTTTATTTAAGGTAAAATAATATTATTATGTGTGCCTCGGCAAGCATAGCGTTGGACGCTCTCCAGCCAAATGAACCAATGTCGACTGGGTAGTGACAAGATAATTAAAACAATATTTTTGCATTATTTGTTGTATTTTATTTCCTCTTCTTTCAATTTATACCTACTTACAACTGAGGAGGTTAGGAACAAAAAGTGTCATTTTACTTTTTTGCAACTTAGTAACATCATGTAACATGTAGCTTGTATCACAAAAGGTGACTTTTTACTAGGTGCACCACATAGCAAAGGTGCACCAAAGAAAAATGACACCTTTCGTTCCTCAACTGCAACAACTGTGCTATCCACTCCATCCAGCAGCATTATCGCCCAATATCAATTAGTAAATGGTAGTAAAAAAAGTAGTCTTCGTCACTTGGGCTCGGGAGGGATTTTAGTGAGTGCTGTGTTTTGGAATGGTCTACCTCTAGAGGTAGAATCTACAGTGTGTCCAGACCAGACTACGAGTAATAGGTTTCCCTGCCATGATCTTTAAGGAACTGACTAGTTCACAAGAATTCAATCTAATGATACTTGTTTACCTTCCGAATTGTTAGGTTCAGTAATATAAACCTTAGGTAAGTATAAATACCATAGAAATCTCACCAGCTAGGCGAATGGCCTAGACGCCTTCATGTCGATGATAAATACCCGTGTAAAATGACAGCAAATATGGGGACCTACATTTCTAGGTTATGTTACAATTTGATGAATTACTTTGAACTCCGGGTTTTTAACATAAAAATAATAACAGGAGGTAAATAAGAAGTTAATTATAAACCGTTTGAAACTACTTCAGCCTTGACGCAAATCTGGCCTGGAGTCCCTTACTCGGTGGGCATGATCCTTTGTTGACATTCTATAGGGTCGAATACAGAGTTAAATGGTAGGTACTAGTGACCGATAGCAAAAACTCAAGATAAGTAGGTGTTAAGGAACAACTTTTCCCAAGAAACAGGTCGAAATTTGGACTTTCCATACAAAATTGAAGATCAGCTGATTTGGGTTATTCTCTCTCTCTTTTCGTGTGGGACACCGAGTCATCCAACGACCCGATGAACCCTGGTGTCAGAGTTTTTTCAACCGCCTACTACCACTAGGGTTATTATGTAAGCTCGAAATATTTTTTCATATTTCAACCTTTGTACTTGCGGAAAGTTGTTCCTTATCACCAGCCCATCTTGAGTTTTTGCAATTGGCTACTAGTAAAATTTCACCCGATATTATAATTGGCCAATAGCGAAAACTCAAGACGGACTGGTGATAAGGAACAACTTTTCCCAAAAGAAAATAGTTCGAAATATGAAAACATGATTTGAACCTCTCATACTAAATTGCCGATCAGCTGATTTGATTGACTATGGAAGCTTAAAATATTTTATCTTAATATATTTGGTGATGGTGGCTCAATATTTTTCGAAAAATGTTGATTTCGTTGCCGCTGAAATGCGAGGAGTAAAAATAAAAAATAAGTAAGACCCCATTTGTTTATACACATATCGCATGACATTGTTTGCTTACTTCCATTTAACGCGTCACAATAATACTGTAGGGTAGGAGCAAATAAGTAGATAGATACGTGAGTAACTTAGTAGGTATGTTCAA
Source organism: Tuta absoluta (assembly GCA_027580185.1). Taxonomy (NCBI): domain Eukaryota; kingdom Metazoa; phylum Arthropoda; class Insecta; order Lepidoptera; family Gelechiidae; genus Tuta; species Tuta absoluta. The sequence continues at coordinate 2,505,882 of JAQAHW010000051.1, forward strand.
AACATATTATTTATAAAATTGATCCTTATCACCAGCACGTACCTACTATGTTTTCAGTATCGGTCGATAGTAAAATTTCGCCCAATATATTTAATTTTCCAATGAAGGAGATATTTATGTTTTTTATAGGAGGTATCAATTACTTCTGGCCAATCTACATTAAAATGGAAGCGACAATTATCGAAAAACGCAAAACGATTAACCCAAATAAACGTGGCCGGCACTGAACGCAAAATGTGGATGGATTTTTAAAGGCGAGTGTAGCCGTCAACGACCTCGACAGTGGTGCCACTTCACAAAAAAAGTTTTCTCTTTATACAAACAATCTATCAGAATATCCGTTGCCCAAGCTTTTAGTATTATCCTGAGTAAAATTAGAAATTGCAAACTCAATGAAATATTCGCTGAAATTAAAGTTATGGCAAAAAGTTCCTAAAAACGGCTACTCTTGGTATTAATTGCCATAACTTTAATGACAGCGAATATTGCATTGAGTTTGCAGTTTAATAAGTTATTATACTAATATTTTTGCAGAATAATACTAAAAGCTTGGACCGGATATTCTGATAAATCGTTTGAATGGAGAGATTTTTTTTTTGATAAGCGGCGCCACTGTCAAGGTCGTTCACGGGTACACTCGCCTTCACAAACGTAAGCTGATGGTCCGAGTTTCAATGTTTACTTTGATGTTCATTGCTGCACAATTCATTCATTTATACTGCACTATTTTCAAGTAGTTTTCATCGGCGTAACGACCAATGTGGAGCAATGGTAGTGTACCAGGTTCGTGGGGCACACACAAATTTATGTGTAATCTTTTTGTAAAAATATTATAGAGGCCTACTAGTGATAGAAAGCGAAAGTTGAAAATCTCTGACACCAGGGTTCGTTAGGTCGTTAGTTGACTCGGTGTCCCACACGAAAAGAATAAGAATCGGCGATTAGTGCTGAAAATTTCTGTTTTTGTTTCTCTGTTTTATCAAAGTATTTGCCATACACACCACTATTAGTGAACGAGTTGCGATCGCAAAGCGATTTAACAACAAAAGATAAAATAATTTGTACAAGGTGTAAAAATATTAGTTGCAAATAAATAGTAATAACTTCCACTAAGGAACATAGTTCCAATTATATATCCGTACTAATATTATAAATCTGAGAGTTTGTGTGTGTATGTATGTTTGTTAGCTCTTCACGCTCAAACGGATTGAACGATTTGGATGAAATTTGAAACACAGGTAAAGTATAACTTTGAATAACACAAAGGCAACTTTTTACCGCAGGAAAACCACTATTACCACGGGAAAATGAGTGGCAACGGGTGAAACTAGTAATTCTAGTAATTTAATAAGTTCGACCTTCTATACAAATTGACCCGGTCAGCTTAAACATTATTGTATGGGAGGTCCAAATGTTTGTAAGGGTAAGTTGTGCAGTTTCTTGGGCTGGTTTACCCTTTAAAATATTTGCTGCAAGTATTTGTATATTCTGTATATTCTTTCTTTCTTTATGTGTGGAAATCAAGTCGTCCAACGACCCGATGAACCCTGGTGTCAGAGTTTTTCAACCGCCCACTACTAGTAGGCCTCTGACATTGTTGCGTAACGACCGCCGTCTAAGTAATTGCAAAACAGGGACATGCAGCAATGGAATAAATAAGTACAACGAACAAAAATACAGCCAAAATGAAAGGATTGTTTTTTCTACCAGACCTAGCATTGGATGACAGAGCCAGTTAGGTAATTTACAATGAATAATTCTGCTCGTTTGCTAGAGTTTCAGTTATAGTATATGCATATAGTTTTTGTTGTTTTTTTAATCTGTAACATAAACATGCAATCTAAGCCCGATCATGCTATCAAAACTCACTTGTCATTTTTTAACCATTGTGATTTTTTATACTTAAATCTGTTTGCGGGATACTAAACAGCCAAAACCATCCAACTGACATTGTATTGCAAACACAATTGAGAAGATTTTAAATAGCAGAATACGTATACGAAACGGCCAAAACCATCCAACTGAAATACAACTGAAACAAAATTGAGAGGCTTTACGAATAGAAAAATCCGGCTCCTGGGTTCCAATCATGCTATCAAAACTAAATTTTCATTTTATTGCCATTACAAGCCAGAATACATAACGGGCAAAACCATCAAACTGGCGCTATATTGAAACACTATTGAGACGTTCGTTTGGACGGTCCAAATAACAGAAGTAGGTACACCAGACAGCAATGTTACCTAGCCTTGTTTTTTTTTACAAAATTCAATTCTGTAATACTGCGAGCGTCGCACCGTTAATTTTTATGAGACTCTCCATACTGGATGCTAATTGGCTGGAATCAATCAAATCGTTAACGCTGCATCATTAGAAAGTTTGCTCCACAACTTTTGACGAGAATTTTCAAAATAATTACAAAATCTAGAATTTATTTCAATCAACATGAGTAAACGTAATAAAAAAAATTATTTCAGGCTGAAGACCCATAAATAAAAACTGAAAAGGAAAGGATTTTTTTTTTAAAACAGTAAGATAACCATAATAAAAACACTTCCCGTGTTTGGTATAAAATTTTTAGAAAACCGGCAATATTTCTACCGCGGGAAATATCTGAACCTGCGACTTTTGTCATCATTAGTGGCGAAGCCTCTTTCATCTGGGCTACCGCGAATTGCACGGGAAGTGTTTTAAACATTTGGTATTCAATTTATCCTGAAAGCATTCAGTCTCTAAAAAATGAATTAGTTGCTGTGTATAAGTTACAAGAGTAAAAGTTGCGAAGATAAACTTTTAAAAACTCGCGGGCAATGAATGAGCCGCGGTAGCCATAATAGAAGAGGCGCCACCACAAGTGATGGCATAAGTCGCAGATTCAAATCCTGCCCGCGGTATAAGATTTTGCAAGATGACATGGTGGTGAAATGACCACCGTTTAAGTAATCACAGACAGCAACCGGAACCGACGGCTTAACGTGCCCTCTGAAACACGGAACCATCTTTATTTTTGGACAATCAAGTGGTTCAGCCCGCAATGTCCTAATCAGACTAGGAACAAATTCACAAAGTGACAAAATATAAATTTTGTGAGAGCTCCACCGGGAATCGAACCCGGAACCTTTGCGACGCAGGCAGTCGCACTACCAGTGCGCCACATCGGCCGAGGTGCTTATAACTCGAGAAGCTGTTAAAATAGGAAAACGGAACAAGATTTTGTCTGCCATTCTTTATTTAAAGCCTGCAAGTCATTTCCATCCTAACAAAGCTAATACAATACGATTTAATGGCGTCGGAAATCCTTCAATTTTTTCAAAAAAGATCTCTAGTTCTCAGAACTCCGAGATATCTGTGGAAGGATCTTTTAAATCTAGCAATCATTCTTTAATTCAGTTTCAAAGATTAAGTTTAAACGAAACGAGGAATTCTTTTTCTTGAGCGTATACTAACTCCAACTTTTACAGCTACAACAGTCAACTTCTGGACATGGGCCTCTCTTAATTGAGGAGGGGTGGGGGGGAGCTCACCAAGCTTGGCAGGCGGATTGACGAGCGCAGTGCAAGGTGTTGTATTCACAGGGAACGCGGCTGCCCATTCCCTAGATTCGTCCCTTAGTCGCCTTTTACGACACCCATAGGTAGAAATGGACTGGTGCTATTCGGCAAATAGTAATCTGGTTTTAGAAATTCATTCAATAAATTCATTTTTTTACCGTTACATTATCATAACCTTTGTGATGAGAGAAATAAATATTTATTATTATTATTATTATTTTATGCCTATCCAGTAACTGGTACATAAAATGATGGCAGCTTATTTATTTTATTTTATTTTATTTGGGAGATTAACAGTTTTATACAACAGTTAGACCAGATTAATAAATTATATCGGACTAATAACAAATCTCCACCTATAGTGAGATAAAACATGTGTATGTTTAACAGGCTAAGTATGTTATATAGAAACAAATACCTACATGAGTACGTGCGTTTATTAGAAGCAAAGAAAATACTTCTGGCTACCTATGTTTTAAAGAAACAAATATATGTGTACGTGCGTTCATTAGTAACAAAAAATAATAATATTCTAACTTCGAAAAAAATGGTAATCTGTTGGAGCAAGGTCCGGGGAGTACGGTGGATGCCTTAGACATTCCAATTGAAGCTCGACTTCTAATTTGCTAGCCGTCTGTTGTGCAGTGTGTGGTCTAGCGTTGTCGTGAAGCAACAGTGGCGTAGAGCGATTGACCAACCTCGGTTGTTTAGCAGCTAGCTTTTCCATCATGGTTTGCAATTGCTGACAGTAGACATCTGCCGTAATCGTCTGGCCAGATTTGAGAAAACTGTAATGAACGACACCGGCGCTAGTCCACCAAACGCTTACAAGTAACTTTTTATTGGTCAATTTTCGCTTGGAGCAGGCTTTGGCTGGCTTGCCAGGGTCCAGCCATTGCAATGAGCGCTTCCGATTATTGTAGAGAATCCACTTTTCATCACAGGTAATGATTCGATTTAAAATCCCTTCGTTATTGTGCCGGTCAAGTAATGTAACGCAGCAGTTGACGCGCGTTTGCCGGTTTGCTTCACTCAATTCGTGAGGAACCCACCTTTCAAGTTTTTTAATCTTTCCAATTTGCTTCAAGTGAATTAAAACAGTTTTATCACTAACACCGAAGCCTGCAGCTAATTCGGACGTGGTTTGCGATGGATCCGCTTCCACAATAGCCTTCAATTCTTCATTATCAACTTGGGTCTCCGGCCGTCCACGGGGCTTGTTTTGCAGGTCGAAATTTCCAGAACGAAAACGTTGGAACCAAAAACGCACTGTGTTTTCTTTTGCGACACAACCGCCATACACATCATTAACCCTTCGAGCCGTTTCCGCAGCACTGGTGCCACGGTGGAACTCGTACTCGTAAATAACGCGATATTTCAAATTTTCCATTTTGTAAATTGAGCGATGCAAACAGAAAAAAGATAAGTAAAAAAACAAATGAATGACGGTTTACGAAACACAACTACATGTGGAAATAGCTGTATAAATTTGAATTTCGAATTCCTAACCAAATAGGAGAAATTTGTGATCAAAGTGGCCAGTACGACAAAACGACAATTTCATATGTAAGGACCTAATACCTATGTTTTAATAGTAGTTTATGCAACTGTCGTATAATGGGGGTCATTAGAATGCGAGTGTCTGTTTATCACACGAGGCGCAGCCGAGTGTGATAATAGTTTGACACGAGCATTCTAATGCCTAATTATAGCAGTTGCATACACTATTTTATCTACATTCTCCAAAAAAACTCAGAAACACTTTTCTAAACGTACGCACCGGCCATTGCAAGGCCCGATACATGGACAAATTCAATACGAGAACGTAATATGGCTTGATATGAATTTTTAAAAATCTATACTTTAGCAGTTGTTTAGATGTGGAGTCTTAACAATAACTTAACTAAACAACTGAACAACATCTGAACAGCATCTGAACAACATCTGAACAACAACTGAACAACATCTGAACAACATCGAAACAACAACTGAACAACATATGTACAACAACTGAACAACATCTGAACAACATCTGTACAACAACTGAACAACAACTGAACAACATCGGAATAACATCTGAACCACAACTAATCAACATCTGAACAACAACAGAACAAAAACCTATTAAAACAACTCAACAACATCCGAAAAATTACCGTACTACAACAACTGTCAGGTGCGGCGGAAGATAGCGATTTGAGTATTGAAAAAAAAAACTTCGTTTCATTTCTCAACTTTATCGTATTAAGAGTTTTGTCATTAAGTCATTACGCTTCTGTAATTTATAGTAAACCCTAGTTTTTATAGGCAGAATGCATAAAGTAGGTCATTATGCATCTGTTTTCGAATTCATAATTCGAACATTATGAGACGAGTGTATATAAAGAAACAAATATATGTGTACGTGCGTTTATTAGGTGCAAAAAATCATAATATTCTAACTGAGTTTTGGGAAGTAATAACTTTGGCTGTCAGATGTGACAGATCATTTAAACGACCAAATATAGATGCAATGAGTGATATCGGTTATATAACAAAAGTGCTGTCTTTTCTAGTTGAGCAGCGTAATATTGACTCGACCAAGTTGTATTATAATGAGGCTAAACTAGAAAGATTAGTGTTTTCGTAATTTAACCTGTATTATTCATAATTTTGTTGTTTTCTTTCCCTTGGGAGTCGTAAGAGGCGACTGAGGGACTTGAGGGTGTGTATTGCAAATTTAGGCGATTGGCTGACAACCTGTCACTATGGTGATACACAAATTTTCCGCATGGCCCTCATATATTTGTCAGACGTGGCTTAAATGACCGTTTTTTGCGGCTTTTTGCGCTCTACATACCCCGCAAGGGATTATTGGCGTGATATGTGTGTGTATTTTTGTATTCCGTCGTGTAAGTATCTGTCAAAAGTGATCTGTCAAAATTGACAGACAATGTGTCAAGACATTGTGTTTGTTTACAAAAAGATAAGAACCATAACTTGCAGACTTTTAAATACGGGTTGTTTCCTTAACTTAAGGTGCTGCTGCTAGCACAAGGGTTCATAAAGTAGATGAACATTTTGTTCATTATGAAGTCGGGTTATTTACGGCTTGAGTTCTGACGTTTATGGTGGAGCTCTGAAATATTTGCATGCAATCTTGTATTCGGTGTTTGTGTAGACATAGACTGATCCATAAACCATTAACGGTATTATTACAAAATAAATAAGACGTGGTTTAACCTTTTTGATAGCGTCAAATCGTATAGAAAAATATATTAAACACTGCTTAAGCGCGTCTAAGTTTTATGTAATAGCACGGTGTTTTTGTTAAAAAGGTACTAACTTAAAAATACAACAAACTTCTGGTTTGAAAATGCACAAGCTGGTGACTAATCTTTTGGAAAGAATTTTAGTATTACTTCAAAACTCAGGCCGAGATTTGCTCCAGAGAGAGCGCTATGAAGAACCAGATTGAAGCAATGAAAACTCATTGCAACTTCGCGCGTACTTCTTTCTTTTTCGTGTGGGACACTGAGTCGCCCAACAACCCGATGATCCCTGTCAGAACGTACTGAAATACAATAAGTAATAAGTTTAATTTGTTTAGTCGTGTTTTGTACAAATAAAGTATATTGTATTGTATTGTATTAAAATACAATAAAACGTTAAAATATAAAACTATTTCAAAATCCATTTGTATTATGTAATGAGTTTTTCGTGGCGCATAGTTCATCTGAAGCAGAGGCCTACTAGTAATAATAGGCGGATGAAAAGTTAAAGATTGAAGAAGAAAGTTTTCATGATCTAAGCCCCAAGTAAACAGTTTAAACGTTAATTAAATTCTGCGCTCACACTGTCTCCCTTCCATCCAGGGTCATATTATGTAAATTCCAGTGTCATATATTCTTTAATATACATGATAAATTCCACAGGGTGCTGTAATCTCTTTCAATCTCAATTCAAGTCTTTGAAATTTCGTATCATCTGATGCTTTGTGATTTCGTGCGTGTGATGCCGGCTTAGAATAGCATCAACCATTTCTACACGTGTATTTCATAAACGTATAATCATCTCAATAAACCATATTTGACAGTTGTCAGATCCGTTCTTATGCTAGGGCGGAGGGCCCTTGTAGGAGGTGTAGGAGGTAATTTTATATCATCATCATCATCATCATTGGCCTCACACGTCTGTGACAGACGATTTAATCCGTGTCTGAGGCAAGACTTTTCATGGCTGTATAAGCCGATACGGGAGCGGCATAATTTTCCGCACGCTCTACAAGTGAAGGTGGAATTTGAGGCTGGCACATGCATGTTTAGATGACGTTTTTGCCTTTTGTTAGCGAGACCAGAAAAAAAAATATAAATATAGAAACCATATTTGACAGTTGTCTATAGGGATGGCTTTACTGTAAAGGTTAATCCAGGGTATGGGCTGAAGCATAACTCTGTGAAATGTAATATCTTGAATCTGCGCTCGCCAATCCGGCTGCCACGCGTGGAGAGAAAGGCAGAAACCTCCCAAATAGGGAGTGGCCCATGTAAAGGAGGGGACTGTTGTGGCCGTTCGTGTAAAAATTTTGATAATCACGTGACTTAGGGATTGGAACATTTTTTAGCAAAAATAAGTTGACGGAAATTTTCAAATAACATTATGGCAATCCAATTAAAAGTTAGAAAGGGGAGATATTCAATTTGTCTGACAACTTATAATCTTTCAATATTTTGACTTCTGAGGATAACCAATTTTAAATTTTTTGTTGAAATATTTTTTATTTTTTTAAATGTTCTACACATTTTACACGGTCCCGTTGTCATTAATATGAGTATGAAATAAATTCGAAAACATTATTTAGCGCGATATGTAGGTAACTAAATATTAATTTTTATTGACAAGGTTGGTTTCCCACGCGTTGTTTTGTAAATTTTCTACACAAGAGATTGCACGTCTAAGATATTGTGGACCCTTCCTTAAATACCTATAATATGATGTGTTTTACAGGTAAGATAATTCTCCTTATTGTCGTCCGTCATTGCGTATTTTTAACGCACCGTTATTTGTTCATACGATTTTTTGTCATAAAGATACGAAACCCTATCTTTTTCCCACACAAATAAGGCTACGGTGCGTTACACACCTATGCGTAACGGCTGCGTGTGTCAAACTCGTTACGATGCGTTAGAAATACGCAGCGACGGACAACAAGTGGAAGAACCGCCTAAATGAAACTCCCACAACTAATTGTAGCAAAGAAATTTATATTTATAAGAAGTTGATATTTATCACTTTGTGAATTTGTTCCCGGTCTGGTTAGGACATTGCAGGTTGAACCACCTGATTGTCCGAAAAGAAATGGTTCCGTGCTTCGGAGGGCACGTTAAGCCGTCGGTCCCGGTTGCTGTCTATGGTTACTTAGACGGCAATCGTAACACAACCATGTCAGAGGCCTACTACTAGTAGAAGGCGTTTGAAAAACTCTGACACCAGGGTTCATCGGGTCGTTGGACGACTCGGTGTCCCACACGAGAAGAGAAGAGAGTTACGGATGCGTCTGTCAAACTCGTTACGATGTGTTAGAAATTCGCAGCGTCGGACGACAAGTGGGAGAACCGCCTAAATGAGACTCCCGCGACTATTGTAGCAACATTCTGTTTTTTATACTACACTAGCGACCCGCCCAGCGGTTTCACCCGCTGTTAACTGATTTCCCACGGGAACCAGACCTTAAAACTTTTCTCTTGAATCACTCTATCTGTTAAAAAAACTTCATCAAGATCCGTTAAGTGGTTTTGAAGATTTAAGCATACAAACAAACAAACAGGGACAGACTTGGGAAGCGACTTTACTATACTATGTAGTGATAATCCGTCTCGCTTCATTAACGCATTGCTGGCTAGAATGTTGATAAGATTTTGTATGAAGCCCAGATAAGAGGTAATTTAAAGACTTTATATTGGCAAGATGCATTGACGGAGGTGGACGAATTGTATCACTACATAGTATAAAATAAAGTCGCTTCCCGTTTGGTGTCTCCTTATATCTTTAGAATTACCCAACGGATTTTGATGCGTTTTTTTATTAGATAGAGTAACTTGAGAGGAAGGTATATAAGTATAATTTATTCCGGGAAATTGTCACATTCCCATGGGAAAACGGGTAGCGCAACTGGTAGTAAACTTTTGACCCCCTTTTGACACCTTTAAGAATTAAAATTTCAAAAATGCTGAAACACGTGTTTTATTATTTTAAGTCTAATAACTAATTTTGAAACGGATCAACTAGAGAGATAAAACTTGGACATGAAGTTTTTTATGTAATTAAGCAACTATTATAGATAAAATTCCGTTTTTTTAATCCCCCAAGGGATGAAAAGGGGGAAACTTGTATGAAAGTTCGTTGTCTTAAATGTGATCCGTTGCAAAATTAGTGATTAGACTTATGACTTAAAATAAACACGTGTTTCAGCATATATTTGAAATTTTAACCTTTAATAGGGTCAAACGGGGTTTTAAAGTTTGTATGAAAGTTCGTTTTTTTAAATGAATGTGATCTGTTTCGAAATTTGTGATTAGACTAATAACTTAAAATAATTAAACACGTGTTTCAGCATTTTTGAAATTTTAACCCTTAAATGGGTGAAAAGGGGGTTAAAAGTTTGTATGAATGTTTTTTATCTTAAATGTGATCTGTTTCAAAATTTCTGATTAGACTCATAACTTAAAATTATTAAATACGTGTTTCAGCATTTTTGAAATTTTAATCCTTAAAGGTGTCAAAAGGGGGTCAAAAGTTTACTACCAGTTGCGCTACCCGTTTTCCCATGGGAATGTGACAATTTTCCGGAATAAATTATACTTATAAACCTTCCTCTCAAGTTATTCTATCTAATAAAAAAAAACCGCATCAAAATCCGTTGGGTAATTCTAAAGATATAAGGAGACACCAAACGGGAAGCGACTTGATTTTATACTATGTAGTGATAGTAATAGTGATTATTATCAACAGTCATTGGACAAACACCTCTCGCTGGTGGCTGCATAATATTATATTTTACAAAATGCTCAGTAAACTAACAAGTATACGATACAAATGCAGCTCACAGGCCACAGCGCAGTTTGTCTGCTCCAGACCTTCGTATAAAAGACTTTATAGTCCATAAATTGCCATTAGTTCAGTGTTATAACTCTTGGAGAACAGTTGCGGCTTTTATTCAGTCATTATTGGTTTTGCCGATAACACTATGAAAATATACGGCGATAGCGATAGTGGTTATTCAGGGAGTAAGGGATAGTCCTCCGAGTACTGATAGGGTGCATGCAGACCATGAAACTGAACAACTTTTTCCTAGAATCAGGAAACGACAAAATCGACCTCTCACACAAAATCACAATCAGCTGACTGAGTTTACTATGGGAAGTAAAAAAAAGAATATTTGTCGTTTCCTGATATTTTTACGGGATGTTGATCAGTTTCATGGTCTGAATGCACCCTGTTAGTATTCGGAGAGCTGTCCCTTACACCCTGTATACTGCCTGTTCTTATAAACTCTGCACCTCAATAGTGTAAGTCAAAATTGGTAGGTTGCTCCGGACATAAATTACTGTTAAGGACCAGAAGTCTGCTAAAAAAAAAACATTTCAGTTGTATGTAGATAGCGTGTCAATTGTAGGGTTGTGGGCGTATTTTGCTAACAGTTTGAAGTATAGAATATCACGGTAACAATAGAATGACAGTTGACTGTCGCTAGCATTGCAAGGGTAAAATAAATAAGTTTTGTGTGAATGGCCTGTTAAAGGGACAGGTTTTGGTCATTTCATATTCTGCTAAGTTTGAAGTATAGAAAATCACAGTCGCATCAAAATTACAAATAACAAAAGATGGCATTACAATGACTAAAAAATAAGACAATCGGGGCCCTGGTTGCAAGTTCCCAGTAACAAAACGCAGTGCTGTTATTCCATTAAGAAAATAACTGCCATCGCGTAGAATCACACTTAACATAAAAAAAAAAAATATTATTATTTTTAACTTTTTGTTTGTATAACTTATCTTATCTTATCTTAATCTTAATTAGACTACGTCATCCCTGCTGGGCAAAGGCCTCCCTAGAGCAAAGACTGGCACTCGGAGGGCCAGAGTAGAACAGCATGGAAAGAGAAGAGGGAGGCCTTTGCCCAGCAGGGATGACGTAGTCTAATTAAGTCGTCTCGCCACCTGCGACGGGGTCTACCGCGTCGTTGTCTCGGATGTATGTATAACTATTCACACAATACAAACATAACGCCTATATCCCTTGCGGGGTAGGCAGAGCGCAAACGGCCGCAAAACGGACATTAACGCCACGTCTGACAAATATTTGAGGCTCATTCGGAAAATTATGCATCGCCATAGTGATAGGTTGTCAGTCCATCGCCTAAAATTGCAATATACACCCTCGAGTCCCTTAGTCGCCTCTTACGACTCCCAAGGGTAAGAAATGGGGTGATGCTATTCTAAGCCGGCATCACACGGCATATATTATTTATAACTATTCAATTTTATATATTGGTGTTTGTAAATACAAATGAATAGAAAATTACTATATTTTCTTGTTGTACGTACACCAAATACATTTATTCCAAAATTTACGCCTTGTAATTACATTTTCGTAATAAGTCATGCAGAAAGCATTTTTAATTATTTTCTTAGGATGAAATATCGTAAATTATTTGGGACATTTCAACATCACATAATAGTAGTTTATGCAACTGTCGTATAATAGGGGTCATTAGAATGCGAGTGTCTGTTTATCACACGAGGCGCAGCCGAGTGTGATAATAGTTTGACACGAGCATTCTAATGCCTAATTATAGCAGTTGCATACACTATTTTATCTACACTCTCCAAAAAAACTCAGAAACACTTTTCTAAACGTACGCACCGGCCATTGCAAGGCCCGATACAAGGACAAATTCAATACGAGAACGTAATATGGCTTGATATGAATTTTTAAAAATCTATACTTAAGCAGTTGTTTAGATGTGGAGTCTTAACAATAACTTAACTAAACAACTGAACAACATCTGAACAACAACTGAACAACATCTGAACAACAACTGAACAACATCTGAACAACATCGAAACAACAACTGAACAAGATCTGTACAACAACTGAACAACATCTGAACAACATCTGTACAACAACTGAACAACAACTGAACAACATCGGAATAACATCTGAACCACAACTTATCAACATCTGAACAACAACAGAACAAAAACCTATTAAAACAACTGAACAACATCCGAAAAATTACCGTACAACAACAACTGTCAGGTGCGGCGGAAGATAGCGATTTGAGTATTGAAAAAAAAAACTTCGTTTCATTTCTCAACTTTATCGTATTAAGAGTTTTGTCATTAAGTCATTACGCTTCTGTAATTTATAGTAAACTCTAGTTTTTATAGGCAGAATGCATAAAGTAGGTCATTATGCATCTGTTTTCGAATTCATAATTCGAACATTATGAGACGAGTGTATATAAAATGCTTTACGAACCTATTTAAGATTGGTAATAACTTCCTAACGTTTTTATCGGTTTTTATTTCTCTCTAAAAGGGGGTCTAAAATAAAAAGTTTATTGAGAGTGAAATACAATCTCTGAGAGTGCTCAGGAATTCGCCTTTCTTTCAGGCTGTTATGTAATAAATGTAATATTATTTACTACAAATATTTTGGTGACTATTTATCTTCTTTTTTCTTATTGCCAGACAGTACTTAGATAGTACCAATAAGAGAGTACTTTACCTGTCCTAAATAACTTTGTAGGTCATCAGCAATTTTTTTTTAAACTTGCAAAATTTTCAAGCACGGGCAGGATTTGAACCTGCGACTTTCGCATTACTAGTGGCGACGGGCTCCATCCATCTGGGCTACCGCAGCTCGTTCCATGCCCGCCAATTTTGCAAGTGTATTTCAATGCCAGTAACGCGTGGCACGACTCCATCTACCGGGTTAGTTTTGCAACTAATAATTTTACATTAAATACTCATATATTTTGTTTCTTTAAGTTTTACATATTTTCCTTCATAAGTAAATGTATTTATTATGTGTCTGTTTGACTAATACTACACGAATTCTAATAATAAAGAGATTATTGGATTACATCTACTCGCATTATTAAGGTTCACTATTATGTTAATTTGAACAATGCCCTGGATTAAATGATAGAACCCTTTTTTGTGATTATTTACTATATTGTAAATACCGACTGTCCCGATGGCGTAGCGGATAGTACCCCTGCCTCCTACGCCGAGGGTCGTGGGTTTGATCCCCTCATGACAAAAATATAGTGTTTAGTCTGGGTTTTTTCTATGTATAACATGTATTGTATTTATTTACAAAAAATAAAGTATATATGTATTAATATCAGCTATTTAGGTCCCATAGTACAAGCTTTGCTTAGTTTGGCGCTAGATGGCGCTGTTTGAATTGTCCAGGATATTTATTTTATTTATATTTATCAATACTTCATTATTAGGGTCAGTCACACACCTTCGTAAGTAGACAGTCACCTATTGTTTTATTTAATTTTACGACATCAAATAATAGTAGAGTAACTCAAAAGATCACTGAGCAGGGCAATTCTTCTTTTTCGTGTGGAACGAGTCTTCAAACGATCCGATGAACCCTGGCGTCATAGTTTTATAACATGACATGATGTGTAAAGACCGCCGTCTAAGTTTGACTGAGCCGATGGCGCGGCGTAGCGGATGGTACCCCTGCCTGCTATGCCAAGGCTCGTGGGTTCGATCCCCACTAGACACAAATATTTCTTAAGTCATTTTCAGATATTTGGGTTTAGTATATGTGTTTTTATTTATATTGTGTATTTATTTACAAAGAAAAAGTATATAAGTAATTAATGTCAGCCTTCTAGTTCCCATAGTACAAGCTTTGCTTAATTTGGGGCTAGATGGCGCTGTGTGAATTGTCCAGTATACCTATTAATTAATTTATTATTTATTAAAGTAATACTAATTAACTACCTCTAATTAAGCTATTGTTATATATTTAGTCTGAATAATAATGAACGAATTGTATTGAATTTAAACATAGACAGCAACCGGGACCGACGGCTTAACGTGCCTTCCGAAGCACGGAACCACTTTTCTTTTGTGTGGCGTTTTAGCATGCCCTGTCCTAACCGAAATGGGTACCTTCTTTACAAAGTGATAAATTATCAACCTTGTGAGTGCCCCACCAAGAATCGAACCCGTAACTTTTGCGTCGCAGGCAGTCGCACTACCACTGCGGCACATCATCGGTCGTCAAATTGTAATACAAGTATAAATAATACAAATATTAATATCCTCATCCATCATCTCGAATAGAAGGAACAGATCCGATTACATAACATTATTAAGATTAGCCGTTAACAATGCCTTTGGGCATAATAACCTATTTTCGTACTAATCTTGGGGGAGAACTAAATGTAAATGGATTTCGCCAAATATAGGGTCTCTGTACTATTAAGTGGTTCACACACACGCGCAATGTTGCGGTTTATGATAGCCAGGCCGTTTGAGACCCTGTAATACCCGCACAGTAAGTAAGTAAGTAAAAACTCTTTATTACACACAAATACAGGATAATTAAAAAACAGAAAATCTTAATCTAAAGTGCGCAAAGGCAGTCTTATCGCTGAAAGCGATCTCTTCCAGACAACCTTTGTGTAGAGGAAACTGGTAAAGAAAACAGAGCAGTGCATTAGAATTATAGAATTAAAATTAAAGCCATACATACATAACATAAATATAATAATTCTTACATACTATTGTTTTAAGTATATTAAATATAAATAAATACAGTGTTGCCATGTTGTGTATGATTCTACATGCGGTTTTCTTAAACTCCTTCCGTCACACCTTTTTCAGACGATGGTGGCGTGAAGTGACATGCCGTGTGATTTACCTGGCCGGCCCCAAGGCAGGTCTTTGTTTATTTTTTATCTCGCCTGAGCTGGTTTTAAAAAAGAGAATAATGACGTCATTAAGTGATATACTATCCTACATGAAATAAAAAAAAACTATTTCAATAAAATCGGAATAGCTTAGTTCCGCAATATTATGCGGTACGTGAGAGAACTACCTTACACCATACGCATTAGGTTATAAATATACACCGCAATATCGTGCGGTGCGTGTGCAATACTTCTTACCTCTAGCTAGTTATTAGTTATTATTCTGTGCCTCTAGTACTATTTGCGTTTATTTTTGTGATGATCAAAGGGATTTAAGTTTCGACAATGAAATTGGGTCGCTATTGTTGGCCGAGGATTAATATTATTGTTTCAATGAATAGCTTCTAGCTTAATGTAGGTCATTTAGATATTCATCTGACCCACAAACGGGATTAAGTAAGTGTTTATTATACGGAGTTAGTAACCAGCATTGAGAACGACAACGAACAACTATTTGTAGGGAATGGTGAGCACGGGATTGCGGGTAAAAAGGGGTATCAGGCAAAAAAGTTGTTTTAATGGGGACGTTTCTACTTACACTTCTTGAGCTGATTTTATAATTTCATTCCAGATGGCATTGTCATGAGTAGAAATTTTGACATTTGAGTCATATATTCATTTCTTCTATAGGTATACATTTTATATTACTATGGAAAGAAACTTTTTCAGTTTGACTCAGCGCCATAAGTACAATTTGAATATTGGCCAGAAAATCGCAACCGTTCAAGCGTCGTCCGATGCGCTGTTCTGACACATAACATAAACGTTGCCGGAATACCGTGGTTTTGGATCACACATTCAGTGAAAAATTTCCAATTAAAAAAAGTTCGTTGATAACACAGAGCAGAGATTTCGCGCGTACTAGAGACGCTTTTAAGATAATCCGTGTGTCGATCGGATGGTGGGTTACAGTCAAAGTTACAGTAGCTCATTTCAGTGTTGTCACTTACGTATCAACACATACATAATACTAGAGGTATTTTACTAAACCGGTATCGATCCAGTATGGCAACGGAATGGGCTTTTGCCCGAAGATAGTCGAAAGCTCACCTCGTCTCCAGAAGATATTATAGGTAAGTACATACGGCGAGTGACAGGAAGAACGCCAGTAGGAAGAATGTAGGGGTGCAGGTGGTGTCGGGAAAAGGTAGCTGCCCTGCCTGGCCGTGTGTTGTGGCCAGGGGACCGAGTGGTCCACCTGGATATGATTAGAATTTGTATATATGCCGCGCGCTGCGAACACTTCAATACCGCGTTTCAATTCCAATGTTCTGACACGTAAACCCACCTTGCGGATATGTTAGGAACTTTTGTAGCGTCTTGCTTGCTTGTGAACCACTTAAGTGAGCTTATCTTTCAACTTTTCACCAAATCTGTAGAATACGTTGACTTTATCGCACACAAGATATAAATTCCCATGTAACACCATAACGTAGCAAGTAAGGATTACAAAACTTGGAATCCATAATTCATCCGAAACGATTCGACGGCAAAATTAAATGGGAAAGAATAAAGAAGTGCAACTTTCTCACAATCCACATTTCTGCGAGAAGTTTTAATTGCCCTCCATCTTGGCAGTTGAGAAATTAATAATATCTTCGAATGGATCTTAATTCTTCTTCCGTCGTTTGGGACACTCAGTCAATGAACAACCCGATGAATCCTGCCCGATTAACGGACGTTTTAACGTGCGCTACAAAGCACGGCACATATTTCTTACAGACTAACCAAACTGGGATCCAATACACAACCAGATGAAATGAACTTACAAATCTGAACTATGGACTTCGTCTGAAATGAATCATTATTTTTTTAAATATTTAGTACACATTTTCTGTGATCCTCTCAAAAATCGAACCTGGGACTCCCGGGTCCAGAGGCGAACGCTCAGACCACTACACCTCGGGAGCAGTAGAGAAATTAATTTAATATCTTCGGACAGACTTTAATTCTTGCTATTCTTCCGCGGGACGTGCATTGCGTTTGATTCCGTGATTCAGTTTGGTTGTACGTGGCCAGTTTAGACTTCCTGGGAGAAAATGTTCAGAATATAATACTTCGACAACCTGTCACTATAGTGATACACAGTTATCTGATTGACCCTCAAACTTTTGTCAGACGTGGTGTTAATATCCGTTGAACGGCCATTAACGCTCGGCTTACCCCGTAAGGGATATAGGCGTGATTTATGTATGTATGTATGTTATGTATAATACTTCGGAAGTAACTTCTCCGGTGGAAAGAAATTCGCTTGCATTTACAGCGGAGCACTCAAACTTTGTGGAGTTCCATTGGGCATGTCGAAAAGTGGGAGAAAGTGTTATGATTTGAGCTTAAGCTGTAAGCTACGTCCAATGTTGATTATTGTTACACCTCTATAATGAAAAGAAAACCGAGGTTATGATCTTTAAGTACAAAAAAGGTCCAGAGCACATTTTACCGGTACACTTGTGCGGCTCTGTCCTCAGAGTAGTTACAAAGTTTAAATACCTGGGCCATGTTGTCACAGATACTCTAAAAGATGACGTGGACCTCGAGCGGCAGCGACGGGCTCTTGCTATGCGAAGCAACATGCTGGCGAGACGGTTTGCTCGCTGTTCGAAGGATGCAAAAGTCACTCTATTTAAGGCATACTGCCAGGCGTTCTACACCTGTCACTTATGGTACTCATTTACGCAGCACTCCTTCAACACCCTCAGAGTACAGTATAACAACGCTTTCCGAGGCATAATGAGGCTACCGTGGCGGTGTAGCGCGTCTGGTATGTTCGCTGAGCATAGGGTCAATGACTTTTATGCTGTAATGAGGAATATGAGGGCTTCCTTCGAAATAAGAGCACGTGCGTCTCTGAATAAAATTGTAGAAGCTATCTACCATTATTTTTATATTTATGATGACAACTTTAATAATATTATTTATAATTTGTTTTAATTTGAATGTTTTAATTTGACATTAACTGACACGACATATTATATTGTATACCATAATTATTTATTTTCTATTATTTGTGACTTTATTTTATAATCAATTATTGTAATTAAGCATTTTTTTCACTATGGGACTAGTACCTGACAATAAAATGATTTTATTTTATTTTATTTATTTAATGAAACCTTGAAACTTATAAAACGTCGTCGTCGCTTCGAGACGTGTACCAAGAGGTTGAAGATTTCGTCGGCTTACGTCAGGGCGCCGGTAGCTCAGTTGGCAGAGCAGTGGAACGGTACTCCACGGTCCCGGGTTCAAGTCCCGGCGGGTGCTGTCATTTTTTAAATTTCTTATTTTCACGTATACAACGTTTTCCAGTTTCAGATACAAGTTATAAACTAAGTCTGAATTATAATAAATAATTTTAATTGAATTGTGTAATGTTGAAATACCCATGATTTGCGAAATACCTTACATTTTGAGGAAAGCTTCTAAATAATAATAAGTCTCAATAATTCAAGCTAAGATCTTAATACTTTTACTTTTCGGTTCTCAAAGGTTTACTTGGGAACTTGTTCTTTATGAAGTGAGCTTCATCAAACAAAATTCTCCACACGAAATCGCTTAAGAGACAGATTATAACCAAACCTAGGGCGACGTATAGAATTCAAATTATATTTACTGACACGTAATTATCCCTTTGAAAGGCAGCCTAGCGAATATTTTACTAAACCCGACTGTCAAAGTATGTGCAAACAAGTTGTTCGTTTATCAGACCTACTGCTGATAGGACCTATTGGGTCTAATTAGATACATCATATTTATCTACTGAACATGTCACATATTAGAACAATCTGCATCTTCATCATCAACGGAAAAAGCAATGTAAAATAAATATTTTAACAAAAACTCTCAAGCTTTATAATGCAAGAAAACATAAGTAGATAATGAACTCAATTAAATATATAAATTATATTAACTTACCTTAAATTTGTGCTGTCACTTTCCGTCAAATATATTTAGAAAAGGATAGGAGATATTTTAATCATGCCATGTTTTATAATTTGACGCAAAATACGTACTGTCTGTCAAAATAAGACGACGATGAAAACAACAATCGCGATCTAATTGACTGGAAATTGTGAATGGGTTCCATTGACATTTTTAAACATGACAGAACTTACATATCTTCTATCCTTTTCTAAACATATTTAACGTAAAGTGACAGCACTAATTTAAGGTAAGTTAAGATAATTTATATCCCGAAATCAGGGCAATAAAATATCATTGCAGACCTTAGGTAATTGTACCAAACGCCTGATTTTGCCAGTGGATCTAATTAGTGACAGTTTCTGTCGTAAGAGCCGACTAAAGGATGAGTATTGCAATTTTAGGCGATGGGCTGACAACCTGTCACTATAGTGATACACAGTTATCTGATTGACCCTCAAGCTTTTGTCAGACGTGGTGTTAATATCCGTTTTACGGCCGTTAACGCTGTGCCGACCCCGTAGGGGATAAAGGTGTGATTTATGTATGTATGTTTGTATGTATGTATGTAATGTCACCAATTAAACTCACTGGGTCTAATCGGTAGTGGGCATAACAAATGAACGAGTCGTCAACATAAGTTGGGCACGCCCCAAATATCAGAGCTTAGAGCAGGCTAATAAAATATCATAATAAAGGTACTTACTGCTATGCTAGGTATGTATAGTCTGGTGAGCTCAGGCAAGATGCACTGCGGCATATTCAAAATAATGTTAGGAGCTGGTGCAAGTAAGTAAGATATGTAAGTATTATTGGCCTAGCAGGAATCTAATTTTGCACTTAATGTTTTTGTGATTATTTTATCTTAGGTCTTTGATTGTGACCATCACGATTCTCTTGTCAGGTACAGTACTGGAAAGTAGCACTTTGAAATCATAAATCTAAACTGACCTTGCCCCTTTACTAAGATATCGAATTGACTCGAATATTGAGATCCCAATAACTTTGCATTGCGGCTTTGCTTTATAGGGTGAAATTTTACTCGTGACCCATAGCAAAAACTCAGATCAGCTTGGTGATAAGAAACAACTGTCCCCAAGGAACGAAGGTAGAATTACGAAAACAACATTTTTACCTCCAATACGAAATTGCCAACTTGCTATTATGTTTTTTGTGGAAAATTGTTCCTTAACCCGTCTAGAGATTTCGCTGATATCAAAAACTCAGGACGGGATGGTGATACGGAACAATTTTTCCTAAGGAACATATGTCGAAATATGTAAAAAATATATAGCTGCTATACAAAATGTACCAGCTGACCAAGAAAATTTCCATGGCAGGTCTTATGTTTTGTTTTTATAGGCAACTAGATTTCCGCCCAGCGGTTTCACCCGCTGCCACTCATTTTTCTGTGGCAATTAGTAGTTTTCCTGGAGTAAAAAGTGTTTTCCTGGAGTAAAAAGTAGTCTATGTGTTATTTCAGGTTATACTCTACCTGTGTTCAAAATTTCATTTTAATCGGTCAAGCCGTTTGAGCTTAAAGAGGTAATAAACATACATACATACACATACACAATCTCTCAGATTTATAATATTAGTACGGATAAATTTTGCCGCATCACATCTAGTCATGTCTTGAAATTTAGACTATGGCCGTAAAAGTTCATTTGACCATTCATTGATTCAGCGTACCATTTGCGTTAGGAAGCTAGAGCTGTAAATCATAAGATCTAATCTCTTTCACCTGTAGTTTATCCCAAGCCGCATCTAGTCCCTCCCCTACTGAGATATGGCGAAACTTTCTCGTATGCTGCGAACGCCCGGATCTTATTTATAAGCTCCAAATAGTTCTTTACTTCCATAAAGAAATTCCCCTAAAAAGAACGGGTGAGCATAAGAAATTTAATCTAATAAGAACTGTATTTTCTATGTCGCGTGAAGATTGTTGCGATTTATATTAAGATTAGGTAAAGGTAAATAATATTTAAATCTTAATATTATTTGTAATATAATTAATGTGTGATGCCGTGTGATGCCGGCTTAGAATAGCATCACCCCATGTCTTACCCATGGGTGTCGTAAGAAGCGACTAAGGGACTCGAGGGTTGTGTATTGCAATTTTAGGCGATGGGCTGACAACCTGTCACTAAAGTGATACACAATTATCTGATTGACCCTCAAACATTTGTCAGATGTGGTGTTAATATCCGTTTTACGGCCGTTAACGCTCTGCTTACCCCGTAAGGCATATAGGCGTGTATGTGTGTATGTAATTAATGTCATTAAAACACATTATTATAAATTTTTTGAAGCTTATGTGTTCATATATTTCATCATTGAATTCAGTCGTAGTAATATGATACAACAAAGATTTGTAACGTAAATTGTTGTATCTCATCTCACACTGCCTAAAATCTTTCCACTCACACAAACGAACCATAAAGCTCGCCCATACATCAAAAACCTCCATCTATACTCCTTCAACACAAACAATCATGTCAATCAGTGAGTGGTCGTTGTGTAGCTTTATATAAAGTTCCGTAGGCAGGTAGATAGATAACAAGTACAGTTCATGCAAACCTTTTATTAATATTTAAAAAATCCTCGCCATTTTTCCTACGCAATAGAAATCAGAACAACATGGCGTAACCCCGGGCAAAGTGTTTATTCTCCCACAAATTTTATTAAAAGAGTGCATTCTTCATTCTAATTGAATCTGAGCTTTAACGCCGCGGGAACTAGGTCAACACTGCGAGCGTTATTTAATTAACAGTGTACCTACGCACAGCCTAGGGAAATTGCGGTGGAATGAAAATTCTAATGTAAGGGAAAACTTGCTTTTACTGCGTCAAAATGCGTCACTAGTAAGAGATAAAATACATACGTCTGTAACGCATATAGTCATTGCAAAGTAGGCAAAGCGTAAAATACCGCAAAAAACAATCATTAACGCCACTTTTGACAATCATTTAAGGGTCATTCAGAAAATTGTGTTTCGCTAGTAGACAGGTTGTCAGCTTTTGTCGTCTGTCAACTCTCGAGTCCCTTAGTCGCCGCACTATAAAATGTTACGTCATTTTCAGGTGCTCCCACACTGCGCGACAGAAATTAAACTGCTGTCAAGAGTTCAGACATCTTTACGCCTACATACATAGTGACACTCCTGTTGTCATTTTAATATCTCATTCGCTAAAATTATGAAAAGATTTGCGTTGATTCAGTGTCACGGCAGGCTTAGTGGAAAACTCTGAAACCAGAGTTCATTGGGTCGTTGCGTCCAACTTGGTGACCCAAACAAAAAAGAAGAACTAAGTAAAAGGAATTTCCAAAATTAAGCTTGTAGTTTTCGATTTTGACCGATACCGAACACGCAGGACGGGTTGGTGATAAGATACAACTTTCTCAACTGAAAAAACGTCAAACATAAAAAAAGCCCTCCCATACAAAATGTACCAGCCGACCAAATTAGTTTGTATGGGCGATTCAAATTTTCTTTAATTTATCGACATTTGTTCTTTGGAGAAACTTGTTTCTTATCACCAGGCCATCCTAAATTTTCGATATCAGCCACAAGAATTATTTCCCCCTAAAAAAGGGGTAATAACAAGCCGGAAGAAAAACAAAGTACTCATAAAACTGAACAAAGATTTCCATGGTACATAGATCAAAAAAGACTACAAGAATTGGACTTCTCATACTAAATTAACCAGCTGAATGGCAGTTTTGTTTGGGAAGGCCCAAAGTTTGTTTTTATCATTTCGACTCTTGCTAGAGCCGACTAAGGGACTCGAGGAATGTGTATTGCAATTTTAGGTGATGGGCTGAGAACCTGTCACTATAGTCATACACAGTTATCTAATTGACCAAGCTTTTGTCAGACGTGGTGTTAATATCCGTTTTACGGCCGTTAACACTCTGCCTACCCCGTAAGGGATATAGGCGTGATTTATGTATGTATGTATGTATGACTCTTGTTTCACGAGGAAAATTGATCATTTTCATGATTACCTTAAACTTCTTTTGGCTTGTTATATCCTTTTGTTACTTCTTCTATACCTCTGAAGATATATGCCTACATAGAGGTACAAAGGTACGTATCCATAGGACTAGGTATGCTTTTGTGCCTGCAGTGGTCTTTATAGTTTGCGGTCTCACAAATCAACCTGCTATTGTTAGTTCAAACTATGCAAGTATAGCCTGTATATTGGTATGCTATGTAAACAAAGAGAAACAACATATATGTATGGGGTGTAAGGACAGGCCTCCGAATACTTATAAGGTGCATGCAGACCATAAAACTGAACAACTTTTCCCTAGAAACATACGAGTAGGTCAGGAAACGACAAAAAAATCTTTACAAAATTGGAACCAGCAGACTGAGTTTACGATGTGGTGAAATTTTACTAGTGACCGATAGCAAAAAATCATGACGGTCTGGTGAAAAAGAACAACTTTCCCCAAGGACAAATGTCGAAATAAATACCTCTCATAAGATATTGCCCATTAGATGATTTGAGTTACTATGGAGAGTCAAAATATTTTTGACATATTTCAACCTATGTTCCATGGGGAAAGTTGGTCTTTATCAGCACAGATCTCTTATATATATGTCCTAAAGGACAGATAAGCAACTAGCCTTAGTACATGAAGTCCTTACTGAATTGACCATAGACTTACAATATACCACTACGTGAATTGACCATGGATTGTGTAATTTTACTGTGATGTACCATGGACGTACTCGCTACGTTATATTGTTACCTCCTAGTACTTAATAGTGATGTGTAGTAGTCACAGTAATAGGTAGTATTTTTCACAGGTATTTTTATTATACAGGTAATTTAAATAAAATGAATGTTACATAATTTAAAATAATTTTATTACAGCAAACTAAAAACGAATAATTTTATTACAGCAAACTAAACACGAAGTAAACGACTGTCACCTCAAGCCGCCATACGCTGGTTTCTTATTCGTATCACTCTGGGAGCCTGAAAATAAATCATAGGAAAACTTTATTAAAAACGATACGATAGATAAATCTCAAAGTACGAGCCTTCTGTCCGTCGCAATGAATGTATGCAATTTAACTACAACAGGATAAGATAAATAAAGATCCACACAATAATAATTGAGTGTGTCAAAGAAATTTGAGTTTCTATTTACTTTGCTGATCATGACCAACCGATTTTTTGATAAAATAGACGTGCAAACCTAGATTGTTTATAATTATGTGTTTTCAGAGCTGAATAACGAAAACGCCACCCAGCCCACCAAGCTTATATGGTACACTTATTTTTTCTCCATGCTAATGTTTAAACTAAAATTAAGTTTAATTTGTCTTATATGAAAGATAACAAAACTAGGGATTGGTCTAAAACCTGCGACATTACCTTCTACCTTATCAGGTAGGCAAAATAGGCGCGGATACGATTCTTATTTTTTTTTCTGTATCAGTCTAGCGCTGATACTGCCCATAGAATTGCACTATTCTGAAACATTAATATAGTGTTAGGCTGTAATTGTTCTATTGTATATAATAAGTGTAGGGAAGTCGTGAGTTCATTTATTATAGGCAAGGTGGTGAAGAATGTGGGACATCATGCTATATTGACGCACACCTTCTGTGATGCAGTAGTCTAGCGTCTATTGATACTTAGCCAACTTATCGCTCGGTGTAGCTGTTCTCAATTTCAATTGTACATTGCTTTGGAGAGCATATCAAGCCATCAGGCCGGGATGATTCTACTTAAATGCTGATCGCTACACTGCCTCGTCGGCCTAGTAGGCAGTTTAAATACGCTGATACTGCGGTTATTCGTGCGGAAAGAGAAAAAGTATAACTCACCATGCATTTAATTCACCAGTTTGGATGCCGACGAAGAATCGAATGTGTGGATCTTCATTTGTATGGAACTCAACAGATCACCAGTCTACTAAGATCACAACATCTAAGTTGCTCTAATCTTTGGTATATTCTGAAAGTAGAAAGCATTGGATTGTTTTAAACTGGTCACTACCGTAATGACCGCACCAAAGAAACTAGACACTTAGACACACATCAGCAAAAAAATATTGTGATATCAACATCAAGGGAAGCTGCTTACATTTGCTATAGCGAATAAGTATGAACGTTGAAGTCATATCATTACTTATATTACATACCACAAAAATTGCAGCGAAACTGCGTTCTAAACGATGTTCTAAACAGTTTCAATAAATTCTTGATCGTAAAAACAGCAATACAAATTTTTATCGAATGCCGTCAAGTTCACTTTTCTTCGTCTTTGCCCATAGCACAGGTCAAAATAAAATAAATGGTTATAAAATGGTCAATGTTTACAATAATATTAAGGATAAATTTAATGGGAAATTTTCTAGGAATTCTCGAGTGTCATGTAGAGGGCGCTGACCTTAATTGAAATAACGTTTCTTTACACAAAAACTGTACGACTTTATAAATTATTCTTTATTTTATGTTTATTGAATTGTTTTAAATTTATTATTGGTTATTTGTTTACTTACACGAATGACACTCAATATAATAGAAAGGCGATAAGTTTATTTTGTACTAAATCAAACTTACATAATTAATTTGTAACAAACACAGCGTGAAACGGAACCTGTGACAAAACTATGGCTGCCGCCAGCCATATTCAAACGTCAAAATTTCAGTTTAGCACAGCGCCCTCTGGTTTGACATTCAGAACTAGCAAGAGAACTGTCAACAGAAAAATTCCCATTAAAGAAATAGAAATCGTTAGAAGGATTCGTTCGTTGCTTTTCCGTAATGGCGGATGTGATTTGGTTATAATTTAGTTTTTCTTGTTTATTTGAGTGTTTGGTGAATAAATCTGATAGTGTTTTAAGCAACAAACTATTCTTAAACTGAAGATTAAATAGGAAATTGTAATTAAGGCATATATCTGACATTGTGTAATAGTGACGAGCGGATCACCACGTGGAGCAGAAAATTTTACTATCAGTTTTCTGTTGCTACACAAACTGCGCAACACAGCCCCTAGTCGTAAGACTAGGATCTCTGTGTTGTGGACTCTCCCTCGGTGTAATGCCACATACCTTACTGACTTACGACTTTTAACCCACAAAACTAACCTTACTTAGATGGCAAAATACGACTCTACAATAGAGTTGTGGCGCCAGTGGCTCTGCCACCATTAAATAATAATAATAATCGTTAGAAGTTGGCCGTGAAAAAAATGACAGTTTGAATTTGACAGGCATAGATAAAATTCTTTTGTATTCTATTTATCCATTGGACAGGCAAAGGTCTTAAAACCATACAGCCTCGTCTCGATGTAGCTAATCGTAACTCAGAAGATAATCGTGGGACTGGGACAGGTATACGGTCCGGTAGCTTTGTTCGGAGATTCCAATGGCTGTTTATCAGTAGCCTGCCTTCAGATTTTGCTATCGGTCACTATTTAAATTTCACTGTTAATAAAAACCTCAACCTCTTTTTTAACATCAGAACGTAGATACACGCGTTTTTCCGCAGAATTACTTATATCAAAATCTAACTTCGTAGATATCCGCGTTTTTCCCCGCTATAAAATAAATTGTACACCAAACAGGTCTAAAATCAATTACACCATTGTTCAATAATTCCCGATAGAACCAGCATTACATTGAATCCGGTCGTAAGCAGATTGCGAATGAGCTGTAATGCCCCATTAGGGAGGAGCATCAGGTAGCCGCCGGTGCTTAGGACCTCCTCTGCGGCATATTAGTGGTTTTTTACCAACCGTGAGCCAGCTTAGCTTGAAGAATCATGTGATCCTAAAAGACGAGTCTTTTTTATTAAAAGCTTTTATTTAA
Source organism: Tuta absoluta (assembly GCA_027580185.1). NCBI lineage: Eukaryota > Metazoa > Arthropoda > Insecta > Lepidoptera > Gelechiidae > Tuta > Tuta absoluta. The sequence goes on from JAQAHW010000051.1 coordinate 2,533,177, forward strand.
CTTGCAGTGTATGTAAGTAAGTAAGTAACAATGTTTGTTCGGTGCAAATCTTAATTCGTCGTTTAATTTGAACCACTTCTCGGTATCCGATTGAGTTGAAATTTTGCATGTTGGTCCAGAACCGATGACAATGCATGTTAATTATAAATTTGACCTGATGCTGCTGCCAGGATCGGCTCCGTACGAGAGATCTCCTCAGCGGTTTATAGCTGGGACACAAAATTTTGTATACGAATTCGTTTATTATAGGCAGTTGGTAGGCCCACCATGAATTAGACGCTACATCCAGGGTTGTCTTCGAACTATGGAACTCCTCAATATTCAACTGCTGGGACTTGCAATTTTGTATACGAATTCGTTTATTATAGGCAGTTGGTAGACCTACCATGAATTAGACGCTACATCCAGGGTTGTCTTCGAACTATGGAACTCCTCAATATTCAACTGCTGGGACTTGCAATTTTGTATACGAATTCGTTTATTATAGGCAGTTGGTAGGCCCACCATGAATTAGACGCTACATCCAGGGTTGTCTTCGAACTATGGAACTCCTCAATATTCAACTGCTGGGACTTGCAATTTTGTATACGAATTCGTTTATTATAGGCAGTTGGTAGGCCCACCATGAATTAGACGCTACATCCAGGGTTGTCTTCGAACTATGGAACTCCTCAATATTCAACTGCTGGGACTTGCAATTTTGTATACGAATTCGTTTTTTATAGGCAGTTGGTAGGCCCACCATGAATTAGACGCTACATCCAGGGTTGTCTTCGAACTATGGAACTCCTCAATATTCAACTGCTGGGACTTGCAATTTTGTATACGAATTCGTTCATGATAGGCAGTTGGTAGGCCCACCATGAATTAGGGTCACGTCAATAGAAGGCCTCCTGATAGAAGAATTAGACTGTTCGAAATTAACTGGGACTCGGCCATGTAATAATGACGCCATCAATGAAATGAAAAGACTAAGACATATTACAAGCTAATTCTTCTATTAGGGATGCCGGAGGAGTAGGTACCAACCTACTTCTATAGAATATAAAAGAGATAATTATATTTTCATTTCTGTAAAGTCATAAATGAATGTGGTTAATGTCATTAAAAATTTTATTTTCATCTTTTCAGAGCACTTAAATAAAAGCTTGTTTTAAAAGTTTTTTTTACATAATTTTATTTCTACTAAAAAAATAAGGTCACCAATTCGACCCATCTGTATAACTATAAAGCTTTCTCAGAATTGTGGAATAATTCTGCAAGAGGGTGTCGTAAACGGATTAATCAAGGCAATTGACGGCTGATGTGGCGCAGTGGTAGTGCGACTGTCTGCGACGCAAAGAGTCCGGGTTCAATTTCGGTGGGACACTCACAAAGTTGATATTTATCACTTTGTGAATTTTGTTCTTAGTCTAGTTAGGAAATTGCAGGGTGATCCACCTGATTGTCTAAAAATAAATGTTTCCGTGCTTCGGAGGGCACGTTAAGCCATCGGTCCCGGTTGCTGTCTATGATTACTTAGACGGCGGTCGTTACACAACCATGTCAGAGGCCGACTACTAGTAGTAGGCGGTTGAAAAATTTCAGACACCAGGGTTCATCGTGTTTTTGGACGACTCGGTGTTCCACACGAATAGAGAAGACAATGGGCTACAGCGTTCTCTGTGAATGATAAAACTTGCATTGTGCTCGGCAATCCTGCCAAGCGTCGTGAATATGGCTATACCTCCCAAGAAGGTGAGGGCCATACCTAGTAGTGAACTGTTGTAGCTGTTAATAATGAATGAATAGGATCATGTAGAGATTAGCAAACGTCTCGTGTCCGACAAAGATGTATCGACAGAAGCGACAGGTGGCCACCGTTCATGATTGATGTCTTACCCGTGTTCACTGTGGAGGGCAGAGACTAATGTAGTACAGATGAGCCAAATCGGTTGTTACATGATAGTTATTCTCATCACAATGAAACAATTATAAACGGATTTAAGTGTATTTACTTGGAACTAGTGGCCTATACCGTTCTCCCGTGGTAATAAGACCTTTGATAATAAACATGGAAACATTTATGTTATAAGTCTAATCACGTTATCTGAAACATATAACTGCTGAGTGATGCCGGCTTAGAATAGCATCATCCCATATCTTTCCCGTGGGTGTCGTAAGAGACGACTAAGGGATTCACTCACTGTGGCCCTTTTTACGAATGACCCTCAAATGTTTGTCAGACGTGGCGTAAATATCCATTTTTTGCGGCCGTTTCCGCTCTGCCTAACCCACAAGGGATTATAGGCGTAATATGTGTACGTGTATGTGTATGAAACAGATCGCATTTAAAAAGTACGATTTTACTCTCTTTTTACTGCGTTACGAGTAAAATGCAAAACATGCTTAAAGACGTATTTAAATATTTTAGTTTCTATATCGAATCCCCAATTTTAAACAGATCGCCTTAAATATCACGAACTTTCATAACAACGTATAACCCTTTAACCCGCTGCTACCCATATTCCCGTGAGAATGCGACCTTTTTCTGGCATAAATTATAATTATAAACCTTGCTTTTGAATCACTTTACCTATTTAAAAATAATTATAATCCGTAGCGTAGTTTTAAATTTCAAAGCATACATGACCCACCGGACATTGGAATACCGGAAATGACTTTATTTTATAATAATTTTACAGTTCCTACGATACTAGACCTAAGCACTGACCAACTTCATAAGATGTCAGCATTCTGCGTAGAACCAAAACGTTAGCTTACGCTCAGCAATTAAGCATATAATGGTAGTATAACATATATTTAAGTTCTATACGTCAGGCACCTAAGTCATCCGTCCGTAGTCAAACTTCAAATTTGTGCAGAACAAACTTTAGTGATCAAAATGTGCAAATACCACGGTAAAAAATAACTACAAGGCATTTGAGGTTAACCTTAGCCATAAGCTTTTTTTCGCATTTCAAATCCAGTTGTTTCGTTTTATATGCGTAGCTAGCAGCTACGCTGCCTCGTAGCAGGTGCTACGAAATCTGTTTTCTCCGTAGTTATATTATTAGGGCCTAACCCCAAAAACGTTGAAAATTTAACCCTATACAGAACAATTGTTAAAAGTGCGTTCACCACGCATCATATTTTTTGTGTAATGGCCCTTATTGTTGAAATTCCGTTTTGTTTTTATCTAAACTTGAAGCAGAAAATCAATCGGACGAGATAAATTCTACCAAAATGTCAATACACATATTATATCAAATATTTATGACAAACCTTACAAAAACTTTTGATCATAGCGGGATGGGGACTTGACAACAGAAAATCGTCTACATAAGTAGCAATAATCGAATAATGGCTGAAATCAGCTAGCTGAAAAGGATATCTCTAAATTATTCAAAAGGATATCTTTATAACATTAGCGTAGCAACCATTTATCATTAAAACCCATTAGCTGGACTATCGAGGCCCAAACTGGGATTATTTTCACTGAAACCGCATAAACCCTTTTAAATTATAATCGTTCCAATAAAGGCCTTATGTAGAAACTAGCGGCCCGCCCAGCGGTTTCACGCACTGATATCTGTTTTCCTGTAAAAAAATTCTCTGGTCCAGAAAAAAATCACGTGGCCTGAATAATAAAGTCTTAACACAAAACTTTAATGCCTTACACTGAAGGGTATGCGAATCAGCGCGACTGGTATGTTCTGATTTTTTTTTTGTGGTTTCTGAGTTATTCAACTTTTAAAGTTGTATGGGGAAAATTCTACTGGGAAGCTATTTTCCTTTTTTTTAAAAAGTACATATCATGAAGATTTTACTATAGAAACGACCCCTCAAAAATTACTATTACGGAAATTAAACATACATACATACGCCTATATCCCTTGAGGGGAAGGCAGAGCGTAAACGGCCGTAAAGACGAACATTCACGCCACGTCTGACAAACATTTGATGTTCATTCAGAAATTTGTCTATCGCTATATTGACAGGTTGTCAGCCCATCCCCTAAAATTGCAATACACATCCTCTCCGCTCACGACACCTTTTGGGATGAAAGAGGGTAATGATATTCTAAGCCGGCATTACACGGCCCTTAACTAAAAATTTAAAAAAAAATTGACAGTTGCAATTTTCCTTACTCGTATATTCTTTGGTTGTCATTATACAGGCCTCCCTTATAAAGGTAGGTAATAATTATTTTCTTACTTTTCAAAGCATGGATAGATTTATTTTTTACCAAGCAAAACATTTTCCATGAGTTAAACATCCAGGTCAATTATGCAAGGACCGTTTTGCAAGAATATAATTTCAAATGGAACCAAGACTCCTAATGAAATTAAATATTCCTTCCCTGTGGCTATTATAGACGACTTAATAATTTATTTAATTAAGAGAGCGGTTTGAGGGAAGCAATTTAGTTCGAAGTGAGAAAACTTATAGTTTCTTTGCAATTACCTCACTCTTTTACCGTCTTTTACTTTACTGTACAAAAAAATATGGGCAGAGGTATAATTTACAATATATGACGTAATTTTCTGTAGAAAATGAAGCATTTAAAAATAAAATAGTGCAACACAACAAAGCAGAAATAACTTTAAAATTTTCCTTTTAAATGCGTCTGTATGTAGAAGAGTAAGTTCTATGATTTTGACGCAAGTGATTTTTTTACAAGTGATTACTACAATGACTGTTGACACAATGCTGACTGAACGGTAGGATCGGTAAAAACTTCGAGCAACGACGGCCTGCCGTCCCGGAAGGGAGTAGGCATAGAAAGTATTTCCCCTCTGTCAAAGTACAAGCCGAAATGGGCATTGGCGTTTATAAAAACCAGTTCAGTCCAGTCGTGCAAGAAAACACATGTTAGTTTTTTAATGTTAAAAGAGGTCTGGAACATCAAGTTTACAAAAAGATGTTGTAACATTTCACATGTAAGTAAATTCTTAACATATTATTGCTATTTAATACATTTAAACACTAAATTCTTAAATAGTTGTTGGATTTTTTCAGCAACATCTGGTCCGCTCGCCCGTACAAATTACAGATCGATCGCACGATAAATCCGACTTCTCGACGATAGCAACAATAGTGATGTTAACGTTTCATGTTATATTGTTTGTCGATGAATATTATAGGAGGCGGGTATTATCTAATCACATGTATTAGACAAATAATTGTTATCATGGTTTTATATGTACCTGGATAAGCGAGATATCAAGGGACCCGAATATTATTCTCGCTCATAGAGGTATTTTACTAAACCAGTTTGTCATTTATGCAGGTTTGGGAGTAGTATCTCTCATATATAGATGTGAATGAAATATTTTTATCAAGAGTTTGTTTAATCCATTCTATGAGACACTTTTCAACTTCGGGAAATTCAACAACTTTGTCCCTTTAAATATTTCCATGTCCTTCCGCACAATGCAGTTTTATAAAATCTTTATTTTTTTATATTTTGTTAAAGGTAGATTCCGGCAAGTCAAAATCATTCATAAAAGTTTAAAAGTTTATTGTTATGTAACTTGCTTTAAATATAAATAAAAAAACAACACAAGCGTCTTAGTACCTACACTTTTGAAATTCATCGATAGTCAAGCATTGATATTGTCAAGCACTAGCTTGACAGCTTTACCAACCTAATGTCAAGATTGCATTATAATTTCTGGTTCTATACATGGGATATTAATAAAGTAATCAAATCAATCGTACTATTTTATAATGATCAATAACGACTACACAATATACTCCCAACTTTTAGATGAACAGGAGAACAACGAATCTGCTATAAAAACTTCAGATTTGGACATGTGTAAGAGGTTTTTGAGGACAGGCAGCTGCTCATTAAATGTCATCTCTGTTAACATTCGCTCAATACATAAAAACTTTGATAGCTTTTTAATCACTTTAAAGGCCTTAGAAACTGACTTTGATTTAATAATTCTTACTGAATGTAGAATAAAGCATAGGGCCCCTACACAAAGTATTCCTGGGTACACTTCAATATACACTAAAATTAATCCAATTCAAAACGATGGCGTAGTGGTGTTTATTAAGGATACTCATTTCTTTACTTTTGACGAAATCGAAATTTACGGAGCTAACACTTTGCAAATTAATCTCAAAGATATATCTATATTGGCTCTGTATAGGTCTCCATCGTGTCATAACATTGAAGTATTCCTAGAGTCTTTGGAAAATGCACTCATCAAGACTAGGCAGTGCAAGAACCTTATGCTGGTTGGTGACACCAATATTAATATTTTAAGTGATGGACACCCACAGGCTGCGGACTATTTGGACCTCTTAACCATGTTTTCATTTAAATCTTACATTTCAGTTGCTACACATGATTATAGCTGCATAGACCATTGTATGTCTAAAGTACAAAAAGGTTCGATGCAATGTCTGGTTTACGACACATCTATTACTGACCATAGTGTGATTATTTGCAAGTTCAGCGGCATGTCTTCTTCGACCTTCAGTAATAAACAAAATAAGATACTTGTTGAACGTGTAGATTTCGAAAGCCTCTGCGAAGACCTTAAGTCAGAAAAATGGTCAGAGGTGTTTGCCGCTGATAACGTTGACACTGCAGTTGGTAATTTTATTAGTTCACTTAATGCACATGTCAAAAATAATACTACTTCAAAATGTATAACACGCAAGAATCGAATTTTAAAACCGTGGATTAGTCACAGTTTGCTCTCCTGTATCAGACAAAGAGACAAATTACACAAGATTCACAAAAAATATCCCGATAATATAATTCTTAAACAACAATATATCAACTACAGAAAAACGTGCAATTTGCTGATCAAAAAGACAAAAATTAATTACTATAAAACTAAATTTAAGGAAAATTTAGGTGATGCTAGAAAAACTTGGTCTCTTATAGACGAGGTGTCAGGGAGGAAAAATTATACATACAATCAAATAAAAAAAATTGAGTATTGTGGCGAAACAATCGTGGTGGAGGATAAACCACTAAAAGCTGCTGGTCTATTTAATGATTATTTTACCAGTGTAGGGTACGACTTGGCGACTGGCCATCTGCAAAACTTGAAAGAGTCTGAAGACGAGCTTGCTTCCAAAGTATCTGATTACGGTGATAGCCACAGGGTGATCACTTCATTCCATATGCCATTGACAAATGAAAAAGAAATTATGAACATAATTTCAAGGATCAAGGGTAATAACACTAGCGGGATTGATGGGATATCAGGTAAAATTCTGAAAACATGCAGTAAATTTTTGGTGCCTTGTCTGGTGCATATTATTAATATAAGCTTAAAAACAGGTATATTTCCTTCCGTGTTCAAGAACGCTGCTGTAATCCATTTATACAAAAAGGGTCCACCTACTTCGTTGTCTAATTATAGACCAATTTCATTGCTGTCATCTGTTTCTAAAATAATAGAAAAAGTTGTAAAGTCACGGCTGGTAGGATACTTAGAAAATAATAACTATTTATCGCCTTGTCAATACGGGTTCAGGGCAGGCCGAAGTACTTCGGATGCAGTAGCTGAATTAACGAATTTTATTATAGATAAATTGGACAAAAAACAAAAGGTTATCTCAGTGTTCATAGACTTGTGTAAAGCCTTCGACACCATTTCGCATAAAATTCTTTTGAGAAAGTTGGCTTTGTATGGTGTTGTAGGTAAATCCCTAAAATGGTTTACAAGTTATTTGGATTCTCGGAAGCAATGTGTTCGTATTGGCGAATTTGCTAGTGAGCAATCAGAAGTAACTTATGGCGTGCCGCAGGGGAGCGTCCTGGGCCCAATATTGTTCATTCTGTATGTCAATGAGCTAGGTTCACTTATGCCCGAAGCGCAGACTATATGTTTTGCGGACGACACAGTTGTGAGCTTTGCTGGCGAAAGTTGGGCAGATACCATAAATAAAACTTCTATGGGTCTTGCGATCGCGAAAACATGGTTTGATAATAATCTGCTATCTGTAAATAAAGATAAAACTACATACATGTGCTTTGCTTTCAATAAAACAGGGCTCCCAAAAGCAGAACCAGTCATAAAAATTCATAGTTGCATAGACCATACCACTTGTGAATGTTCTTGTCTTAAACAAGAACAGACAGTTCGATATCTCGGCATTACAATCGACCAGTTTATGAAATGGGAAGAACACCTTAATATAATTACCAAACGGTTAAAAAGAACAGCGTACATTTACTTGGAACTGAGGAATATACTAGACCTTAGTACGCTTATGAAGGTTTATTTTTCCTTGACTCAGTCAATTTTATTATATGCATCAATCGCGTGGGGAGGTTGTTGCAAGACATTTCTAGATAAACTCAATACTGCCCAAAAGCTAAACTTGAAAATTATTGCCAGACTACCCAGGCTCTTCCCTACAACTGAGCTTTACAATGTGTGCAGAGTTTTTACACCCAGACAATTGTATGTGTGGCAAGTTGTTATCAACTTTGCAAAAAATATACACAGCATACCGGAAAGGAAGGTGACCAGAACTCTGCGTGAAAACACAATGAGACGTTTTGTGGTGCCTCATAGACGTACTGTATCCGCCAGGCGTCATTTCACCTCCATTGCTCCCCGATTGTATGAGTATCTCCCAGACGATATTAAGCAAATTTTAGATAATATCAGGGATGGCTTGTTAAACTCAAGTCATCGCCGTGATATAAATTTATTCCTCAACTTAAATTTAAAGACCAAAAAATTCTTGCTCGAACTATGGTATACTGAATTTTTTGATTTATATACTAAACTACTAACATTTTAATATATTTATTGCATGCTTAGGTATTTATCATAGCTTTATATGTCTTTTATAGTTAAACTCAATACGTTAGATAAAACAAACAAACTTTAGATAATTAGCATTATAAACTCATATTATATCATACTTAAAAACGTAAACACTCAGATGTGTAGGTACCAAACCGCTGAAAATACCTTATAGAAATTTAGAAATAGTAAGTAACAAATTGATATCAATTTGTTTTTCGTGGCTAGCCCTATCACAGGCTTAGGTCTTTTTGGGCTGCTACAGAAACACCTGGTATAATAAAAACGCATATTTGGATCTAGTCATTCCAGTGGTGTAATAAATAAGTTTTTTTTTAAATAAAAAAAAATAAATAAAAAAAAAAAAAAAAAAAAAACCTCTCTCCCCGCGCCCCGCAAAAAACGACAGAACTATTTCTATGAAGTAAAATGGCTAAGGCTCCTCCCTTCCGGGTCGGAACGAGACGGAAGACCGTGTTGCTCGAAGGGTAAAAAATATAAATCATTACATCATAGTTCAAGAGAATGTTAAAATTTCATGAAAACTTTATGAGCATAACTTCTTGTAAGTCTCTTGAAGACCAACCAACCCGAGCGCTTGAAACATTTTTCAGGTGAATTCCCATGCTAATCCTCGAAATAAAAACCTTATTTTCCGTCCACAGCCAGAATTTTTACAGTCAGGTTATTTCGCAATACCTAATTTCCTTGCCTTTGTGGTTTTTGTTGCGTGCTACACAAAAACGGCATTTTTATTTGTCCTCGCCAAAGATCCATCACATAATAGACTGGGCTTTTACAAAATATTTTACTATCCCAGTCGGATGCCTTGTGATGTCAAAACGACCAACAACCCCAACAACCATCCATTTTGCAATTGGATTGATATGTCTGTAGGCGCTATGTGTCCGACATAAAAAACGCATCAGTTGGGTTTTTGGCGACCTGTGTCCGATATTATCAAACTACATGCTACAATTTTACAGGTGAAATTCGATGTTCAGTGCGTAGAATATCAAACGGCTACGCAATATACTACGAATTTCGCCTGTAGACTTCTAGCCTGTAGTTTCATAACATAGGCCACTGGTGACTTCATAATGGATGCTGGCCGACTAAAAACTCTTGAATATTCTAACTGCCTAAAATTCAAAAATTAAAAAGGTTAAATTGTTTTGACGACTTCCTCTAAAACTCTATATTTGAGCCTGTCCGACACTCTCCTGGCTCTATTGGTAGTGTTCGGTTAGGGCTCCATTTACATATTCTGTGATGTTGTTTGCAAAGCATAATCTACAGATTTCAGGTCTATGACCCCGTATTGTACTCGCTCGAATCTAATTTGTATGTATTTCGCGACTCCAAATGTTTTGTTTTGTACATTACGTGATACCTGTAAAGGTAGAAATTCGGTTATAGACGACATTTAGGTGATCAGATATAAGTTTGTTGAACAAAATACATTCTGGATAATATATAGTGTGTTAGGGAAACGACTGTACAAACTTTCAGGGCGTGTTCTTAACAAGTTTTGCTTGATACACCATTTTTGGAAATATGTAATAGTAGTTTATGCAACTGTCGTATAATGGGGGTCATTAGAATACGAGTGTCTGTTTATCACACGAGGCGCAGCCGAGTGTGATAATAGTTTGACACGAGCATTCCAATGCCTAATTATAGCAGTTGCATACACTATTTTATCTACACTCTCAAAAAAAAACTCAGAAACACTTTTCTAAACGTACGCACCGGCCATTGCAAGGCTCGATACAAGGTCAAATTCAATACGAGAACGTAATATGGCCTGATTTGAATTTTTGAAAATTCTGTAATTTAGCAGTTGTTTAGATGTGGAGTGACTTACCTAAACAACTGAACAACATCTGAACAACAACTGAACAACATCTGAACAACAACTGAACAACATCGAAACAAAATCGGAACAACAACTGAACAACATCTGTACAACAACTGAACAACATCTGAACAACAACGGTACAACAAATAAACAACATCTGAACAACAACTAAACAACATCTCAACAAAAACCTAATAAATCAAACGCAACATTACCATACATCAACAACTGACAGGTGCGGCGGAAGTTGGCAATAAGAGTATTGGCAAAAAAAAACTTCGTTTCATTTCTCAACTTTATCGTATTAAGAGTTTTCTCATTAAGTCATTACGCTTCTGTAATTTATAGTTAACCCTAGTTTTTATAGGCAGAATGCATAAAGTAGGTCATTATGCATCTGTTTTCGAATTCATAATTCGAACATTATGAGACGAGTGTAGATAAAAGATATTTCGTCTTTCAATACAAATTAAGGTGCTGCTTTATTTGCGGAAAAGCTTTTTTATGATATTTAGCTAAATAGTACTACAAAAAGGGTTAGTTTTACGTCTTAAACACGACTTCAAAGTTTGTACAGTAATTTTCCTAAAATACACACATGCATATATCACGCCAATAATCCCTACTGAGGTAGGCAGAGCAGACAAAAAAAACGAATATTTTCGTCAAGTCTGACAAAGATTTGAGGGCCATTCGGAAAATTGTGTATCGCCATACTGACAGGTTGCCTATTCCCAAAAATTCTAATCCACATGTGACCCTCGAGTCCCTCAGTCACCTTCTACGACACCCACTGGAAAGAAATGGGGTGATGTTATTCTAAGCCGGCATTTTATTGCAAACACACATCCATAACACACTGCACTGTTTATATTTGCTTTTAAGTAAGTATCCATAACAGGCGAATGTTCTGACATACTAAGCGCGATTGAAAATAGCATCATTCCATGAAATTTATTACAGGGTATCATAGATGGAGCTCTAGTTTGTACTGATTAACCAAAGAAAGCAACAAAAAATCTTGATTTTAAGTAATCGACAAAATAATTTATTTAATGTACATCATCAACTTCATTTGATACCAGACCTGTATCTTTTTAAGCACTAATACAACTATCTTTAGCTCTCTCTCTTTCGTGTGGGACATAGTCCCACGACCTGATGAAGCCTGATGTCTTACGACCTGGTTGTGTTACGACCGCCGTCTAAGTAATCATAGATAGCAACCGGGACCCACGGCTTAACGTGCGTGCGTGCCCTCCAAAGCACGAAACCATTTCTTTTCGGACAATCAGTTGGTTCACCCTGCAATGTCCTTACCAGACTGGGAACAAATTCACAAAGTGATAAATATCAACTTTGTGAGTGTCCCACCGAGAATCGAATCCGGAACCTTTGCGTCGCAGGCAGTCGCACTACCACTGCGCCACATCGGCTGTATCTTTAGCTGAAAAGTGCAAAAACCTCATGAATATTGAACATGGTTTAGAGTGAGCGAACACCTAACGGGGAGTAGTGGTAAGTAAACAAGTGCATTTGAAAGCTCAGCGCAGGTAAATATGCAGGAGCTTTTACAAACTAAAGGCAAGGTCCATCCGTACTACATGATCTTGTGGTATTTTTCCGGATCCGTTTTTGTTGATAGAAGGAGTTTTAAAAAACCCATCGAATGTCTCGTTTTTTAATACGATGTGCAATAAAGTATACAAAGAAATAGTAAAGTAAATAAAAAATAGAATATTTCGCATGGCACACACCACTGCATCAAATTACGCCTATCACAGTCCTCCGTGTCACAGACTGACATTTGTAAGAAACTTAGGCTGCTTTTACACATGCTACCAGCCGATGATATTTGTGGGTGATATTTTATTGATTTTTCCCATTCATTTCCGAGTTTTTTACAAAAGCGATGTGAAAGTGCAAATACCTTCGCATGAATATTGAACATGGTTTAGAGTGAGCGAACACGTAACGGAGTGTAGTGGTAAGCAACGAGTGCATTCGAAAGCTCAGCGAAGAAAGTAGTTTTATATTATCTGTGGCGCAGGTAAATATGCTTGCACAAACTGTCATGAGTATAATCCGTGATACCATGTGATGCTGGCTTCGAATAATATCACCCCAATACTACCTGTGGGTGTCGTTAAAAGCGACTACGGTATTACCATCCAGGGAACGGGCAATAGCATTCCTTGTGATTGCAACATCTTTCACTGCGCTCGCCGATCCGCCTGCCAAACGTGTTGAGTATAGACACACACATCATTGCACACATAATATAACACAAAATTTAATATTTTCTGTCTATTTTCATTATTTTCTTGCATGTATAATTAATTAAACTTTAGTTTCACAGTAAAACTTTATAAACTTCAACCAATGTTAATATGGTAATTCTATTGATGTCTACCTACGATACAGGCCTAGCCTAGTGTAGGAGATAGGGTAATCAACCTTTATAATTTAGTATCGCAATGTACTTGTTACTTATGTTCATGATAATTAATATTGTTAAACATTGCTTCAATAAACATTTTTGTATTTTGTATTTGTATAGCAATATCCCCCGATATCCTCATGTCCAGCAGTGGACTATTGCGGCTGACAGGACACTAACAGGAAACGTAAATGCCCATTCTATAGATTAGTCGCTTTTTACGACACCCACGTTTAGTATTGGGGTGATGCTATTCTAAGCCGGCATCACACAGCATGTAAACCATACTAATAACTGCAACTTGCTTTTTTCTTTAATACTGGGTTAATCAACTCGTACCGTTGGCCTGGTGAGGTAATTTACATAATTTCGGGGCAGCCGAGCTGTCTATCTTTTGTGAAATATAGCAACAACCTTCGCTCCAAAATCGGCCTAACTTCCACACGGAAATTTCATCATAAATGTAAATGTATAGCCCCCTTAATTGTGAAAAATTTAAATTGACTTGCACAACTTTTTGTGAAACCCGTTATTATGAAGAAAGACCTTTTATTAATTTGGTATGTAGCTCCTGAATTTTCTAAAATCCAATATTTAAGAAAATCCGAAATTATTGAATGACAGCGGGGCTTAAATCCGTGATCGTAGAGTACCGTCCGACTGCTCTGCCAACTGAGCTACCGGCGCCTAGACCGACACGTCCAAATTTCGAATTCTCTCTGACGTAAATACTTTTAGTTTTTCTTTAATGAAATATCACTGTGAGTGCAAAATAAGCCATAGTACTCTTACGGGTTGTTCATAATAACTGTGCGTAAATACTTAAAATAGACTGAAATTTACCGAGAACCATCCTGTCAATTGAGAATAAGATACATAGGAAATACTTGAAACTTCTAACTGTAACTGTCTTACCAGCTTGGTAATTATGTATGGCTGAAATGAGTATTATTTTCATTACTTTGACCTGTTTCTTAAGGAAAGTTGTTCTTTTACCTTTAGTCCTCTAGGTTTGAGTACCGGTCCGATGTTTTGGTCAGAGACTCTATACATTGATCCCTGAATAATAGCTTAAGGTGCTACTTATATAACCCAGAATTGACTAAGGGGTTTGTAAGTTTGATTTATAGAAGGTGTAAATCTGCAAATATATAAAGGAGTAATGTAGCTTATACAACTGAACAACTTTCCCCAAGGAAAAAAGGTAGAAATTTGAAAAATAAAAATGGTCCCCCATACAAAATCTTCCAGCCAACTGGGTCAATTCGTTTGAGAAGTCATTTTTTTTTTCATATTTCGACCAATGTTCCTAACGGAAAGTTGGTCGGTTTCATAGGCTGGTTAACCCGGAAAATATTTGCAGCTATTATTTTGACACCTGTATAGGAGAGGACAGCGGTAGTTTTAGAAACGGTTTAAAAGTTTTGGTTCACTACGTGACTGGGTTTAACAAGACTCTCAGGAAATAAAGTAAGGTTGGTTTACATTAGGCCGTGTGATGCCGGCTTAGAATGGCATCACCGCATTTCTTACCCATGGGTGTCGTGAGAGGCGACTAAGGGACGCTAGGGTTAGATGTGTATTGCAATTTTAGGCGATACCTAGGCTGACTGACAACCTGTCACTATAGTGAAACACAGTTATCTGATTGACCCTCAAACTTTTGTCAGACGTGGTGTTTATATTCGTTTCAGGGCCGTTAACGCTCTGCATAGCCCGTAGGGGTAATTGCGTGATTTATGTATGTATGTAGGTTTACATTTAATTGTCAATCGAGCAAGTAAAAGTGATTTGCCATTTATATTCATTATGTCACCTTCTGTTTTCCATAAATCAATTATTTTGACAAGTAAGATACCAAGTCGATGATGGACCCGATGAACCTAGGTGTGAGAGTTTCAAAACCGACGCATTATTGGTTCAGAACGGAAAGAATACTCTTAAATGAAGCTCTCTGAATAATAACGTCTGAACGTCTTATACATTGGACTATATTCCATATCCATTGCTGATTATCTTAATACACTAAAATAATATAGCCAAGATCACCAGCAATGTATGCCAAATGGAGTCAGATATTGAGTGAAGTGCAGACCTTGACTCTGATAGATGGGAGGCGACACATCTTCCTTAGTGACGTCAACAGATACCGCTATGCGGGTGCACTGAGGGATGGCGCGATTTATTGAGATTCTTTGTTTGAATTTTTCAGGTGAGGGTCTTTAGAAAAAGAACCAGCTTTTTTTGTAATATGTGACGATGTTTTTCTTTATAAGCAAATTTCAAGGCCTTTGAGCTTGGGAGTTAGTTATGAATTTGTTTTTTAGTATTTAAAATATATTTATTTTTAAAATTCCTTTAAATTTCTTCTATCATACCTAAGTATGTTATATAAACATCTTTTTTAACGTTAGTTTACCAGTCTGATAATTTTCCTATTTTGACGTTTTGCCAGTTTGACACCTTTTAACACAGATAAAAATTAATGATGTTTAATTGCATAGTAAAGTGATTTCCGTGTGATGCCTTAGAATATGGGTGGGTGTCGTAAATAGCGAATGAGGGATAAATTCACCCAGGGAATGGGCAGCAGTGTCTCATCTTGCGCTGCGCTCTCTAATCATTACCTCCTGATAGGAGCTGTTAATGAAAATAAAATGTAGTTAAGTGATACTAGCAAGAAACATACCAACTTTACGCTCTTCATTCCATTCCATAAAGAAAAAGCCCAAATAACATCATGGCTGATGATGTTGCGCAGTGGTAGTGCGACTGTCTACGGCACAAAGGTTCGATTACCGGTGGGACACTCACAGAATTCATATTATCATTCTCACACATCACTTTGTGAATTTGTTTTCAGTATGGTTTTATACATTGCAGGCCGGACCACCTGATTGGCCGTAAGACAGAATGTTACGTGCTTTGGAGGGCACGTTAAGCCGTCGGTCCCGGTTGCTGTCTACGATTACTTAAATGGCAGTCGTTACAAAACCATGTGAGAAGCCTGCTACTAGCAGAAGGAGGTTGAAAAGCTTTGGCACCGGGTTCATCAGGTTAGAATAAGGCAGCAAGCAAACTAACCAAATCATTAAATTAACATTGATATACTAACTTATGACTAAAGTGGGTATTAATACCTAGGTAAAAAGAAACGTTTGAGAAAATAAATATAATATTATCTTTGATCCATTTTTGGGTCAGTGGGCAACGAGTGGGTATCAAGATGAACGTATTTCGAAGATACAATATTTTGTTCATATTGTGAAGTGAGTACAAAAAGCGTTTGGCTCGTATGTACACTTAGTTGAGGGATTTTTATAAGTAGGTAGGTATAAAATGAAAATAATTATCTAAAGGTACTGAAGTAGGATTCAGTAATTCAACTTTTACTTGCTTAAACAGAACAGGTACTCATTGCAATAAAACTATTTAAACGAATTTAAAGTAGTAAGTAACTATAATGTATTATCATATAATTTATATAGTAGTTAACATCACTGTCTCATATCAATATCATTTTAATACATTAAACACATACAAATAATTGGTAGGTAATTGTAAAATAATTTAAGTAAATCTTGAACATAAAGAATAATTAATTTATGTCATTGCTTGTATGATACAATTATCATTATATTAAACATACGGGTAATAATCACATACATTATGAATAAAATACAAATTATTACTCATCAGTATTATCAATTAAATATTCATCAACTGAATAATATGCCTTCTGGATCAGCCACGACTTGAACTATTAGATATTTTATTAATATTATACATAATATGGGTCATCATCTTCGAAGATATAATCTTAGGTTTTAATAAGTATTGTTTAGAATAGTAATAGTAAACACTAAATAATACTTATTTACGTCAGTTATAATCCAGACTATTTAATGTTATAAATTCGAAAGTAACTCTGTCTGTTACGTTTTCACGCCTAAACCACTAAACCGATTTAGAGTAAAGAGATTAAAAATTTGAAAGTTTTAGTCGAGGCGCCGGTAGTTTTGTTGGCAGAACAGGTAGAACGGTACCCCACGGTCCCGGGTTCAAGTCCCGGCGAGCGCTAACACTTGGTCATTTTCCTATTTTCATTTATGACAATAATCATCATAACCTTATGCGGTGAAATATATGAGTCTTTAGTAGTCCTCGTTTCAAAAAAGCATTAACAAATAAGTTTCCGAAGCAAAGAGTCGAGTATACCATTAAGCCAACTCGCTTTGCCCCGTGGAAGGAAAAATAATGATTATACGGGGTGAAAAAACCCATCAATGGTTTGAAAACCTTTGTTTTATGATTTTTGTGAACCGTCCTAATTGAGTTTGTGTCACGAAGCGCCGGGAATGCGTATTAGTTTCTGTTAATCGACATTCCATAGACAATTATTTTTTAATCATTTAGAGGGATAGGGTAGCATAGTCATTTAGGTGTGTTTTATTATAAGAGTGCCATACGAAAACAAGATTAAAAATATTACAATTTTTTATGGTTTGCTGTATAAGTTTCGTACGATAGTGT
Source organism: Tuta absoluta (assembly GCA_027580185.1). NCBI lineage: Eukaryota > Metazoa > Arthropoda > Insecta > Lepidoptera > Gelechiidae > Tuta > Tuta absoluta. Next base: position 2,550,782 of record JAQAHW010000051.1, read on the forward strand.
ACAAATTAGTGATGAAAATTTCTCTACTAAAATTTAATCATCGAAATGTGCCCAAATTGTATTAATAATCATAAACTTTATTTTGAATGTTGTCACTTTCACGTGTCGGTAAAATCATGCCAAATTTTTTCGATCTTTCCAGAGTCACGTAAACTAGATGTGAATTCAGAGTTTAGATTCAAACCAACTCGAAAATAACCTCAAAAAGTGGAGTCCTCGTTAGTGTGGCCACGAGGCACGAACCAAAAATATTTTTAATTTTCCTTCCTACGCGAGTTGGCCGTTCTTTGTGCCCTTTTCACATCGTTTGCTTCGGTCCCGCATTTTAAAGCAAAACGGGACGAGGATTGCTTTTCGGTTTGTATTTACGACGGATTTCACATTTGAATGTAGATAAGTCCTTCATTGCATAATTGAAAGGACGGAAAATATTTAAATCGTGACTTTAAAAGCTTCTAGCGTTCAAATTGTTGAATTTCTGTGCTAAATTTAAAAGTTCACAGCTCATGTTCTTAAACAATTGAATGACGATATTAATCTTGCTTACGATTACGGATTTGCAGTTATGAAAAAAATACTGAGAGCCTTTAGGTAGGTGTTTACTTTTTTTATGGAACAGCTGATTTAACATACATACATACACATATCACGCCTTTAATCCCTTGCGGGGTAGGCAGAGCGTAAACAGGCGCAAAAAACGGACATTTACGCCACGTCTGACAAATATTTGAGGGTCATTCGGAATTTAAGTATGGCAAATATACCCACTGACTCAACAAAACATGTTTTATCGTATATCCTTAAAATAATTAACAAACATACATTTATCACACCTATATTCCTTTAGGGGAAGGCAGTCCGTAAACGACCATAAATATGGGCCACGACGTCTAACGAATATTTGAGGGTCATATAGAAAATTGTGTATCACCATAGTGACAAGATGCCAGCCCGTCGCCGTAACCTAAAATTTGTATCCCCAATTGTATCCTCCCGCGTGACCCTTAGTCGCCTCTTACGACACCCACGAGGAAGAAATCGGAAGACACGGAAACTTATAGTAATTAACATGATCTTTACCAAACAAAACAATAAGAAGGAATGAAAATTTTCAAGCGCGTTACTTTCATACATTTATTTTCAGTGAATTATCTTTAATTAAGAAAATTATAAATAATCTTTGGTTTTATGACGATTATCTAATATTTCCCAGTAAAAAGCAATAGAAATTCGATACAAGAGCTGAACAAGCCGTTCCTAGTCTCTTGGAGCACATCCAATCTAGATACCGGTGAGTTAGGTAGCCGTACAGAACTGTGGTCCATCGTATGGTTTGCGGTCACTTCACAAATCAGCAGCTTTGCGGATATACAGCAAACGTAGATATTTCACTTCCTAATGTTATCGCACAGTGATTGTAAACTGAAAATAATATACAAAAATACTTAGTGTTAATTTCATGATTTTTGTGTTACAAGCGCCATTACTTGCACACATTTTAGTTAATTATCTTAAATTAGGAAAGTAAAAAAATAATCTTTGGTTTTATGACGATTCACTAATATTGCCCAGTAAAAAGCAATAGAGATTCGATACAAGCTGAACTAGCCGTTCCTAGCCCCTTGGAGCACATCCAATCTAGATACCGGTGAGTTAGGTAGCCGTACAGAGCTGTGGTCCACCGTATGGTTTGCGGTCACTTCACAAATCAGCAGCTTTGCGGATATACAGCCAACGTAGATATTTCACTTCATATTGTTATCGCACAATGATTGTAAACTGAAAATAATATACAAAAATACTTTGTGTTTATTTTATGATTTTTGTAGTTTTTTGGCCGGGAGGAAAAGTTAAAAACTCTTTTAAATAAAAAAGAAAATGATGACACTGTTTTGTAATTTTGTGAAAAAAAACAATTGGGACTATCGAAGGAAAATTTTATTGTTGAGGATTTGGATCAATTATCCACATTTTGTGGATAATTACTACTAACTACTAACTAAGCTAACTACTAACTAAGGCCGATTGACTAAACTTAACGATTTATTGGTACTTGTCTTAAAACAACGTATACCAATTATGATAACAACATCATATTGCAATAATAACAAAAGTATTGTTAAGTTGTTGGCCGTGTGATGCCGGCTTAAAATAGCATCATCCCATTTCTTTCCCGTGGGAGTTGTAAGAGGCAACTAAAGGACTCGAGGGTGTGTACTGCAATTTTAGGCGATGGGCTGACAACCTGTCACTATAGCGATACACAATTTTCCGAATGACCCTCAAATATTTGTCAGACGTGGCGTAAATTACCGTTTTGCGGCCGTTTACGCTCTGCCTAACCCGCAAGGAATTATGGGCGTGATATATGTGTGTATGTATTGTTAGGGTCGTCGCAGACCTAACAGCTGCCGCGCGACATTTGCTCGCGATGGCTCTTGACATCTCGTGACATTTGTCCTCTGCGGCAGAAGCGGACACGCGCGACAGCTCGAGCTGCCGCGAGCATCCGCGAGCCGACGGCAGAACTGCGCGCGCGTCCGCTGTTGCGCTAGACAGTGTTGCCAACTACATCATATTAAAATTGAATTCGGATGCATCCAGTGACAGCAAATAATACCAACACGAATACCTACTCATCACAACTATTTTGATTATGACGAATATTCCAATTTCAGCAGAGACATTGAACACACTTATTTAAATAGTTTAGATGTAAAAGGGTCTTGTAATAAATACTACCCTGGCCTCTTGAAAAATACGTTTAAAGTAGCGACATCTAGTAGAGAACTAAATTCAATATATGAGAATCAATTCAATACGTTCGATTAGATTCACTAGTAGTTTAGGATAATGTCGGTAGATGGCATCAATCTAAGAGGTTCATCAAATTGACTAGAGATGGCACTCGCAGTAAAATATAATTTCAAATGTTAAAGGCACAATTTAGGTGTTTATATACGCTTTTTATGTTTGAAATAATTTCTTTTATTTATAATTCAATAATTTTCTTTTATTTATAAACTGGTTTAGGCTATGTGTTGTCAAAATAATTTAAATAAATTATGTTTCGAGAATATTCTAATTGCGACAGAAGCGACGCCTGGTGTTGAGTAGTTAAGCTAAGATATGTTTACTATTTAGGGATCCGTTTAAGGGTGGAATATAAAAACCTTTAAATAATAAGTAATCATTTTAAATTATCTGAGAACAACAACATTATTGGTCGTAGTGGACTACTATTGGACTTGGTTTTCTCTTTTGGAGAAAATAATGGGTTAGGAATATATGCGTTACCAGTAAATCTAAGTCACATACAAAAACATCGGTGTCTCGCATGAATAAAAGAAGAAGATAAAGAATACACTACTAAGTCTGTCTGTTCAGCATATTCGCCAATCAACTTTAAATATTATATCATTGAATATTAGTTGAACGTAAAAATAACCTACTTAAACATCAGTGATTAATGGGAAACACTCATACTAGAACAATCTTGATGCAATAACAAAGTCTGAGTTTATTAAAGAAAACTAGATTCTATAATTTACATAATATCAATTTAGCGTTATGACGATATTTGAAAAAAGTTTAAATAATTTTATTTTGTACGGAACCCACAATCAAATATCTAATATGGATCGAAGATCGAATAGTCGAGATCGTTCCAGTTCGTTAGCTCCACCTGGTGTCGAGTAGCGGAATAAGCGGTTATGCCTCAAATGGAGCTGGATTATTCTAGATTTAGACTTTTCGAGAAATTGTATCGGGACCTTCCGTTTTGAGGAATATATAAGGCCTGGTGTGTGGGCGAAAGGGGAAGTCTGATTTTAATCGGTGAAGTATGCAGATCTAAGAAGAATAGTAGTAAAGAGGAGTGCAGTGTGAAAGTCCTGACCCTGAGATGCTGCTGGATTGAAGATGGATCTTGTCCCGTGGTCGCTGCGCCTCTGCCCTGGAAAGTGGCTGCTGTGTGTTGGAGTGTGAAGATACATGCTTGGAGCTGTGTTCGTGTGTCTTCTGTGGATATCAGCTGACTGCAAGTTGAGTGGATGACTTTGGGATGCTGTGGGCTGGCCTACTATCTACCTAAACCCAGATAAGTGTAGTTTTCCATCCTAATTCTTGTTAGATTGATAGTAAGAAAACATTACAAATTAGGTACAAAATTATTGCCAAGCGGTTAGGTTTTGCTAATGATTTATAATATTTAGTAGGGGTTAGGTAGGAAATCCTTTTACTGATTCCATCCTATCTCTTATTATCTACCACACCATATAAGTATCAGATTGGACTAGTTATTTCCTAAGTTTTGTCTGTACTTTGTTTCAACAGAAACTATTTATCATGGAAAACCTTTTGTTGCTAAGGCGACTATGGAATTTATTCCTGTGTTCCTGTGTTTTATACATAATTGGAATATGTACAGCAGTGAAACAACATCATTTATACTTACCAATAATTTGATTTGCTTTGCAAACAAATTATTTATATCTCAGTATTGAGAATGGCGATGTCCATCAGTGGATTAAATAGGTATCTACTTATAAAGAAACCTTTTGTTGCTAAGGCGACTATGGAATTTATTTATATGTTCCTGTGTTTTATACATGATTGGAATATGTCCAGCAGTGAAACAACATTATTTATCTTACCAATAATTTGATTTGCTTTGCAAACAAATTACTTACATCTCAATTAATGAGAATGGCAGTGTCCATCAGTGGATTAAATATTATCTACTTATAAATTGTACTTGCTATTTTATAGTAGTACTTTCATCAGATTATATGGTGGGTAGATAATATACTCCCATCCTAATATCCTACCCTGTAATGGGTTCAGATGTTTAATTTTATTACATCTACATACTTTGTTCGAGAAACCTATCATGACTGGCAGAATGATGCCAATGTGGATCTGTGAATACAGAATACTTACCTAAAGACAAATGATTGTCATCAGATGTCATGTGACAGCTATTATCTTCCATCATCAAACCATACTATGCTTTTACGTTCAATATTTCTGTACCAGCATTATGATCTAAGACCAATTATTTGACCACAGGCGGTTATTATGAGATTCATTTTTGCAATAGCCTTTCTCTACTATGGGTTCTGCTGATAGCAGTCCCAAGCAATCATCTGGCTCGCGATATGAAGCTCATAAGTACTAAAGGGTCTAGCATAAACTGCATTCCCTAACAAACCTCCGTATGGATCATATTAATTGTAGACAAATGTCTTGTGCAGATTATATCTGAACGTTGGTCTAAGGACCACTACTGAAATATTACCAAAGATACTAGTTGGAATCATGTCATTTGACTGATAACCTAACTTATCATACTTACTTCATCAACCAGACACAGTGGTGTCAATTCGGCTGGTCATGAGATTGGCTATACTAATGCAGATATTAAAATATGTTGTTCTATGAACATCTGAATCTATTAGATTCCTAAATACTTCTCCATGGTGTCTAGTACATCACAGCACCTGTCTGTTGGTGCAATCTGTTCAACCCTGGGTGTCAAAACCCACCATCCTACTTTCAGGGGGTTCAAAATGTGTGCAGGATTCAGTATTGATGTCGGCTCTAGGTTGTCTTTGCATAATTGATACTTGTGCGGGGACGGCTTGGAATACAAGGACATCAATTCTGAATGTTTGTACATGCAGCAGGAGGCGAATCACTAAGAAGGGCGGGGCGGAGCCCTTCGGCTCTCATATACCTTTCCCGATCCTGTCCAACCTTTACTCATGTCAGGAAATCCATGTACCTTCTTAAAGAACTGTTTGGGTTACTTATTTTCTATATTAAACACAACGTAATGGGTCCTACCAACTAACTAGACGATCATGCTAATAATTTACATCACGAGCCATTTGTTTATATTGTTTTGGGACCTTGTTTGAGGTCTGATACTCCTTCAAGTGTTAAAACTTGAACAAGCCATCTTCCATCGATAATTCATAGTCCGCCTTGGTGGGGTTGGTTACAGTCTCTCCCGCTAGAAAAATTAAACAATTAAAATCAAAGTGCTGCAAGTTTTGATTTTAATGAGGTTGATCTTAAGGTGAGCTCATGTTACTAATTAATATATATTTTATTTAAAAAAAACAGTGTCTTTTTATTTCTACTTTGATGGCGACACCAAAAAATGATCGCTGTCGAGCTGTCATCGCCAGACGGACACAAGCGCACTAAAGATGCAGCGCGAGCGCTCGCGCATGCTCGAGCACCCGCGCGTCAGTCGCGCGCCGCCGCGAGCATCCGCGCGAACAATGGCGCGCGTACCTGCCAGAGCACTTTAGCTGTCACCGGCCAATATCGCCCATATATCAATTACGTAAGGGTAATTTTCGGATTTTTATGAAAAGTGCTCGAGCTGCCGCTCGCAAAAACGGCGGTTTGCTCTGCGGCGGCCCTTAAGGCTCTGTTTTTCCTAAAAAAGGGTCCCTTTCATTCGCGCTACGCACGAGAGAAACAGCCAATCACTTTGCGCTCAAATTTTTGCGAGATTTTACGGTTATTTCAACATAAATACTAGAGAATACCGATGCAAAGTCTAATTCAGCCATTTTATGTATGTATATGTAATTGTAGCATAAAAATCTGGTCATTACTTAAAAATTTTGAGATAAAATTGTAAAAATGTTTCAAATAGAGATTTGTTTTCTTTTTATATAAAGCCAGTTTCGAATCAAGAAAAATAATCCTTAATACGAAACTAGTTTCGATTAAAGAAATATTAATCTTGATTCGAAACCAGTTTCGAAACTTAATTTCGTACGCGGCCGAAGGGGTTGTCAAATTGTGTAACTGATAGTAGATCCTCAAAAATTACATATACATTTTTGTCAGAATTTAATGGATGTGATTATTTGAATAAAAGCTGTTTATTGCTTGCGCGCTATACCCCGCCTTGATAAAGTAAATATTGAAATTGAAATAAGAAATAGCTTGAGCCAACAAACCCTGACGGAACGGCTACCTGTAGGCCAATCTGGAAACCTACCCGAGAAAATTTAATCAGTGCTATACAATATAGTCGTGATATATGTATGTATGTGTGTATACAATTCTGCGGTCTATCTTAGCTTGCGGTGACTTCACAAATCAACCCGCATTGTGGTTCTGCTGACGCATAGATTACACTGCAACTATGACTATGTTGTAATCAACTGCTACCAAGATATTTATATGGCAAAGGGTGAAAAAAGTGCCGTCATCACCCCATTTCTTTCCCTTATGAGACGTAAGAGGCGACTGAGGGACACGAGGTGTGTATTGAAATTTTAGGCGATGGGCTGACAACCTAATACTATGTCGATACACAATTTTCCGAATGACCCTCTATATATGTCGGAAGTGGCGTAAATGTCCGTTTTTATGGCCATTTACGCTCTGCCTACCCGCAAGGGTTAATAGGCGTGCTATGTGTGTTTAGTTGAGTACAAAATTTTGAAGAATGTATAAAATTTAACTTTTTATTTTATACAAGCAGGTTTTTTGAACTTGTGACTTTCACTACTTGGGTAGTATAGGCGTCGCTACAAGTGATAGCGAAAGTAGCATGTTGAATCCTGCCTGCCTGCGGTGCAATTTTGCAAGTACTGTAAGTAATGATGATTTCATGAATATGTACCAATTTTTAAGCATACAACTCAGTGTTGAGCTTATCAAGACTTAATCATAAACCAAATTAGAAATGTATTCACAATGTAACAGCAGAGATTTTTCGTTTCCTTGAATTCAGCTAAAATAGCATTCTTTCTCCTAATTTCTTCCACAGTTAATTAGGTGAAAAACCCTCGGGGGAAATTTAAAAATTTGTCTTCTATTTGTCGAGCTTTTCAATTTTGTGACTCTTTTATTAGCTACCTATTTTCAATCTTCAATTTTCATGATTCTTTCAGAATGTAATTATTTTATTATTTGTTTCATTATTGCTTGTCGTTGTGAAGCGCCGTCGTAATTGCTTTTGTTGATTAATTATTAATTGATAAATATATACATATATATTTTTTTTATTTATTCTATGGACCTCCAGTGCCTTAAAAGTACAGGCTACAGTTGAAATTATTTGTACATTGCGTAGATGGTTAATATTTCTGGTATCATAATAGCTAACCGACTACACAATGAACATCGAATATCACTTGTAAAAATGTAGCTTGTAGATTTATAATATCGGGCACAGGTCTTTTGTCAAATACCATGTATGATTTTTTTTCTTGTACTCGTGATTGTATGTGTCCTGAGTATATATCGTGAATTTTACTAGTAACCAATAGCGAAATCTCAAGACGGGCTGGTTCGTGATATGATAAGTAACAACTTTCCCATACAAAGGTTGAAATATGACAAAAAATTATTTGAGTTTCCATAGTAAATCAAATAACAACTTTTCCATAGAACGTCGGTTGAAATAGGACAAAAATAATTTGAGTTTCTATGGTAAATCAAATCACGGAAAATCTTTGAATGGGATACCTATTTTGACCAAAGTTCCTTGGAGAAAGTTGGTCCTTATCACTAGCCCATTTGGAGTTTTTGCTATCGGTCAGTAGCAAAATTTCGTCTTCTAAATAAATAAATAAAGACTTCCTTGTAAATTTGTGTAAATGGTACTTTTTCATGTCCATTTATAACAAAGATAAAGTATGTGACTTACAGATGACCTAATGCCTTCTTACAAAGTAAAGGTCAGGTTATTTTAATAACATAATGAATTAGGTATCTCTTATAATGAACTTAACCTTTACAGTCGCCTAATTATACAGTGTTGAGTTCTTTTTTTAAGTGTATTTAAAGTTAAAAATAGATGAAAATAAGAAATTTAAATAATGTTAGCGCCGAACAAACGAAATAAACGTACATGTGAAATTTATTACTAGATATAGCTTATACAGTCGCGATCACGCTGGGTTAGACACTCAAACTGCCAATGTAAGTCCGAAGTTCAAACTGTCTAACCCAACCTGATCTTGACTGTACGTTGCTTTGAGACACATCTCCAAGAGATTGAAAAATTGGGAAGTGTCAGTCGAGGCGCCGGTAGCTCAGTTGGCAGAGCAGTAGGACGGTACCCCACGGTCCCGGGTTCAAGTCCCGGCGGGCGCTTAAACAAATGATAGAAAATATATAATATCAAATGATAAAAGATGGTAGCTTCAACTGAAAATATTGTCAGTAAGCAGCGTCACACATTGAAGCTAGTTTTACTGATCCGTAATAGTTCAATTGTCAGAGCATCGGTTCACCATGATTTTGGGTCCTACTCATGCGAAGTTTTTGTATCCACTCGTACTCGCCTTCCTTATATCAAGCTGTTGCGATATTGCCATCTAAAATAAAGCGGTTTTCCCACTAGTCGGCCGCCGCTGCAATTTAACGCACAGTAACGCATGCGTCTGTCAGACGAAAGGAAATTTTGCGTTTTCCGATCTTATTCCCATACAAATACGCCAAACGGTGCGTTTATGGATGCTTCTGTCAAACGACTCGATATACGCACCCGTTACGCACCGAGTGGGACGAGAGGGAGACCCACCAAAAAGATGCAAAGAAAATAAATAAATTGCAAATGATTTTCAAGTTTAAAATGCCATCAAACTATTAAACGTTTGCCCTCTTTGCTGCATAAAATGCACTCGCTGTATGGCCAGTGTTGATTTACAGTTCAATTTCGAGAAACTTTCCTCCGAGGAGTTGTTTATGCTAAATTCTGGGCTCCTGGGAGTTCATACACCTGTGACCCCAACTTTGCTAGTTTGCAAGTTGCGTACAGTCAAGTGCTTTGCCGATAAAAATATGAACGAAACTACGAGTTAAATACTGATATATTTTATTTCAGGGCAATTTTGTAGGCTCAAAGGCGTGATTTTTGTGATTAAATACAATCAAACCATAAAATAAGACTACTCAAAGATTAAGAAATGCAAAAAGTGAAGACAAAGGTGCAAGCTAGCTACAGTCGCAATGTACCTCTTTCAGGAATCAACCTATTTTATGTTTATTCTTAAAAACTGTATGAAAATCAGTTTAAGTTGAATACATAAAGACAGACAGCTAACCAACCTATCCCTTTCAGGAATCAACCTATTTTTTTTTTTTTCTTAAAAACTGAATGAAAATCAGTTTAAGTTGAACACATAAAGAGCAGGTGTATTAGCTACTAAAATAGTACACAATTTTTTTTTGTGAATTGATTTATACTTCGTAGATACCTACTGTGAATCAAAAATCTACCTTCAACATAAGTGTGTCTCGATCAAGTTCTTTTTTTATATCCGGCTTTTTTGTTTTATTTTCCTTATTGCTTTAGTAACAAAAACTGTTTGAAAGAAAATCTCTTGTTTAAATTTACTTTTCTCCATTAAACGAAAATGAATTAAATTTTTTTCATTCATAAGTAAACCACTTTTTACCAAAGCAATATTCTTTCAAGGACGACTTGCTATTTTTTTTAGAAAGCTTGGCAAACATTCCCTCACTTACACAGTTTGTTCTGCACTCGAGAATAAATTGATATTATTTCTAGAACCTCGAGTTGTCTTATTTTTCAATTAACGCCGCGGGCGGATGGAAAAAGTGGATAAGTGCGAAAAGTTGGTTTCACAAGTATTTCTCCCCAAGTTTGTGTCGTAATCTTTTTGCTGTCAGATTTGCTGTGCGTTTGTATCCTCGGTGAAAAGTATTTGTAGTTAATATTCTGCTAAAAGTTTCATGCGAGAATAAAATAGGAGTGTGATATAAATTCAGAACACAAATGATCAACTATTTCATTAAGTGTAATAATAATATTATTAAATCATATTATGATTCATTGCTTAAGACACGATTCTACTGCATGTACTTATAAATTATTTCAAAACTTAAATTAAAATTATTTCAAAACTGGCATAACATTATTTTTTTATAATCTTGACGGCCTTAGACAAAGCCATATACTTCAAACAATGAAGCGTGATTTTAGCATAAATAATCATTAAAACACGCTTATCTCAGGTTATTAACAAAATTGCCGTGTGATGCCGGTTTAAAATAACATCAACCCTTTTCTTTACTGCGTTTGTCGTAAGAGGCCGCTAAGGGACTTGAGGGTATATTACAATTTAAGGCGACAGAATGACAATCTATGTCACAACAGTGATAAACGATTGTTACTATGACGGCCTCAAATATGTTTCAGACGTGGCGATAGCGATGGTGTTTTGGCTTTATAATGGCTTTGCTTTGGCGAGGGATAAAAGCGTGATATGTATATGTGTGTATATATATATTAACAAAACTCATTAAAATAATATAGGTACTTCAATATTACCTTGAGTATTTTACAACAGCTTAAGTTACTCATCTGCCAGATTTGAGTTATGAAAACCTCAATGTTTGTAGGATTGAAGAAAATATTTACACTGAACTTTCTTAATCAGCAGAGATGGCCTACTTATCCGAGTGAGTTCAAGCAAACCTAAACAGCAAAGATGGATTGCACACGCTCAGGACGATACCGCGGTTTTTTACCGCCACCATACTTATGACAACCAGTGACAGCCGCAATTTGTTGGCAAAAGTCGCAGGTTCACATCCTGTCCGAAGAAGATATTTTTTGAAATTTTCTTAAAACTTAACACGGGAAGTGAAAAGTTTAGAAGTCAAGGTAAGCGCCAACGCTGCGTTGGGCGGGCTGCTAGCGTGTGCCGGCCACGCGCAGGCTAGATTCAGCAAAATAAAAGAGCAGCGCTGCGTGACGCAGACAGCCCAGCCCGATTATATAATTCGAGCAGTATAGCTGCGTGATGTTAAATTTGCCTGCAGCCCGTTTGTAATTACTTAAGATTAGTTTTAGAAAATAAAATGTGTAGTTTCTCGGTCCCGTTGTGATTAAGCTACATATACGTTATAGTGAGTTTAGAAGCCCTTAATCAACTCTTTTGAAATATCTTCCAGGTGTGACCGCTGAACTTCAAACAAAGCTAATTTTACCCAAAACCTTTAAGAAATTCAGTAAACTGAATGGTAAACTAGAAGATGACCCATTGTAACTTAAGAATACAGCGTCACGTAGCAATTTTCGATGATTTGAAGCAAATATTAGTAATTTTTGAAAATTAATTCCTATAATCAGAGTCCACCGGCGACCACCTATCCTGATGAACACATTGAGAATTCGTTATGATTTTTGCCAAAAAAACAGAGGTCCAGCTAAACAACGGAAATTCATGCGGTGAGTGTGAGAACCGCTAAACTCGCAAGTTGTGAAATTGTGCAAATCTTGACTTACTCACTTTGTCTTTAGCCCCTGGATCGTAAAACAAGCGCCATGGCGATAGGAAAGTTTGTGGGCGACCGATAGAGAATCTAATTTATACTCTTTGGAATGAAAAGTGTGAGAGTGGTTACAAATAGAGATCGAATTTTATTCAAATGCTTGTAATATTTTGGTGGCCAATAATATTTCTAATTTAACCTCAGATTTCATTTTGCCCATGTGTTATAACATTCAAGAGACGTATTCCTGCCGTATGGTGCCGGCATAGAATAGTATCACCCTATTTCTACCCATGGGTGTCATGAATTAGACAGAAGGGTTCCCTGTGAATTCAACATTTTGCACTGCGCCCATCAACCCGTCTACCAAGCGTGGATAGTATGAAAATACCCACCAATAGGGGGAAGCTCATGTGGACTGTTGTAGATAAGAAAATTTATTGTCTATGTGACAGTTCACACAATGTAACAAGCATAATAAATTTACAAATTATAAACACGGCTGCTTTCTGAGATGCAGTCTAGCCTTCGACACTCGGGATACTTTAAGGATTCTTCCAATACGATTCCCATCCGAATCTGTTCCGTGGTTAGCGAGTTTCAGTCCTTTAAAGAATCGCACATAATATAGTATACATACATACGTCATGAACTCTTAACATTACACTCCCAAGTTTGAGTAGTTTTTATCCACCGCGTTTGATAACATACTTTATGTTAGCCAAAACATACTATTAGTTCGAAAACACATAAAATGACACAAAATAATAAATTTAGTTCGGCCAATGGTCTAAATACTACAGGCCAAAAATACATGCCTTCAATATTTTTGAAACATAAAAAACTAGCCGTATATGCAACAATTTATTTTGTTTTGTTTTTCAATATTGCTTTCACGGGCACATTCAATAAAATAAAGTCAAAATAACCCCAAATAACGGAAATACATAAAAACAGCGGTTGATGAACACAAACAAGATTGCCGTTGAATTATTCGCCTTGTCGAACTATTGTGACATTTTTCTTCTGACATGTGGGACACCAAGACAACGAACAACCCGATAAACCCTGGTGGATTAAGTAGGCTTCTGGCATAGTTATTTAATGATCGCTGTCTAAGATATTTTGCAAAATTGGAACCGATGGTAAAACGGGCTCTCCTTAGTACGGAACCATATTCTTACGGAAAATATATTGATTCTTTTTGTACGAGCCGCAGTTTGCAGACTCGTATGTTGTTATAGTTGTTTTGAATGTACAATATTTAGATTATTTAGTTAGGTTGTTGAGTTAAGTTAAACAGACAACTTGTTTCGTCCATGGTTTATTGCACACTAATATAATTACAAAGTTACACGCGGCGGCCACATTCTGACCGCAGCGTCAGCTAAAACCTATGTACGATTATTACTCGTACATGCTGGGAGGGCGAAAGGAAGGGGATGAAGTTGAAAGTTATAAAGAAAGGAAGAGAAATCTTAAGTTAATTACAATGATCAATAAGGTTCGATAGAAAAACGTTTATCGGTCTTCTTGATCGGTGGACACACGTCGCAGGTTGTCTCTCGGGCGCGCATCTCGATGTTCTCGTGCGGCTGCGGTGCGCTGACGTCACGCTCGCGGTGCGCGCGGTCGCGGGCGGCGGTGGGCGTGGCGGCGGCGGCGGCGGCGGCGCGGGGTTCCCTACGCTGTTGTTCGTTACAGTGGCTCGTTGTGTCTCTGTTTTCGTTCCTTCCTTTGCAGCGCCTTATTATCAGTTATATGCCAACTATCAAAAGTCCTCCCACTAACAAATACAGTATCGAATATTGGTGTATATCGTGGGGACTTAAGTTTTTAGGTAGGTTCTCGTTTTGTTTGAGTTGTTTCAGTTTGGCATCTATGTTTTCATGATTATTTTCCACGTTGATCGTTTGTGGTAGTAAATCAGTGAAGTTTATCTGGACCAGTTCATTAATTTTCAGGTCTGTCGGGTCAGGTATCTTCGGGACATCTAAGTTTAGTTCCAGTTTGTTGCCAACGTGATTGTAGGCAAAAACTGTAGTGTCTTTATTTTGTAGAATGCAGCCCTCATCCAGGTCCAAAATACCAACTTTTGTCAATTTGGCAGTTGAAATTCTGTCGTCACACAAAATCCTTGCTTGGCATGAATGATTGCAGCAGGTGTAGAGCCATTCATTTTGTTTGTGGAGTTTTGTCCAAGTCTCAGTACAAGTTTTAGTTGTTGTAGTACAGTTTAGTTTGTTTCTCTGTTGGTTAAATACTTGTACTTCACATGGCGCGTGTTTGTTACGTAGGCTGATGACTGGATGGATCATGTTACATACATAGCGCTTTGCGTTAGTTTGTATGCAGTGATTTAAATCTCTATCTTCAAGTGTTAGATATTCATTGCTCTTCAAATAAACGGCAATGTATGAGGAACTCAGTAATACTGATGTGAATTTTTCATTTTCTATGTTCATCGGAAGCGCAATCGGGCGGTAGATTTTGTACTCGTCATCCCTTGTCAATGGTATATGAACTTCTAGAAGTAAAAAGGACGATGTTATGCGTGCTCTCACATACAGCAGATGGTATAATTCTCTAATGTTTTCTTCAATATTGTTGTTTTTTACTGGCAATGATAAGCCCTTTGCTACTTTAGCTGAAATCATATGCAGCTCTAGAATTAGTTGCTCCGGTGCTAAGAGATGGTAATCGAAGTGCCCGTTATAGAGATTCATCATAGTGTTTAGTAGCATATCTTGCGTTCTTTTAAGGTTTGACAAGATCATTGAAGCAGTTAAAGATACTGCGTTAAACTCGTTCATCGTGGTCATTATTTCTACCCTGTGAGTTATCTGGGCGAGTTGGTTGCTACTTTTTTGAATGTATTCATGAATCAATTGCAGTTGCTGGTTCATAAAGCGTTCATTGTTTTTGATGATCTCGTTTTCCGCTTCCACGATGCTCGTTTGATTTTTGATCAGATCTAGCAAGTAGTTTTCGTTTACTTGTATGGTTTCGATGTCTTGTTCGTATTTGTTAGCGAATTCTTCATCGAGTACACCAAACAAGGTCCGTGCCAAGTTTCCGACGCCGTTGATGTATCCTCTCTTCTTTCTACTTAAATGCGGACTTATTAGAAGCTTGTTGTAATCTTGTAGCTGTTGTAGTTCATGTTTCAGTTGTGCATTAACTGGTTCACATGGTTGATGTTCCATTCGTCGGCACAGATCGTCTAGCGCAGTTATATACTTTGTTATTTGAGTAGTCCCTTGCCAAAAGGTTGATATATTAATGTAGATGAGCATGGTCCATTCATCATGTGTTACTTGCATTTCTCCGATTTCATCGTAAAAAATTGCTCGGTTGCCTTCAATTGGCGTTAGTTTAAAGTTTGGAATTGGTTGTGCCCATGCCGTAGTTAATGTAAACAACATAAGTAGCATCATAGTGACGTAGCTACTGAGCGTCATACTTCGTCGTGACGTGCTGGATCGTGTTACCGGCGGCGGCGACGGGGGCGCGTCAGCACTTGATGACGTGTTATCAGCAGTATGCTGTGGTGACGTATCGTCGGTTTCGCCGTAAGCTGTTTCTTCCATGTATTCATTTTTCGGAAGTGGAGATAGTTTTGTCACAGGTCGTTTGAAGGTACTTGTTTGCGTTTTTAAAGTGACCACACGTACGTAGCCATCTTGGCCGGGGTGTAGGTCCAATATACGTCC
The DNA here is from genome assembly GCA_027580185.1 of Tuta absoluta. NCBI lineage: Eukaryota > Metazoa > Arthropoda > Insecta > Lepidoptera > Gelechiidae > Tuta > Tuta absoluta. Next base: position 2,566,777 of record JAQAHW010000051.1, read on the forward strand.
CATGGCCCATTTTCCGGGAGGAACGTTATCTTCTTTTACAAGCACCAAGTCCCCCTTTTTAAGATTAGGTGTAGGCTTCAACCACTTGCTTTTCACTTGCAGCTGGTGAAGGTACTCCTTTGACCAACGATTCCATATATGTTGGTGCATAAGCTCTATAATCTTCCATCGATTGCGAATGTCGAGATCACGTTCTGATATATTTTCCTGAGGTAAGGACATCATAGGCCTTCCAGTTAGGAAGTGTCCTGGTGTTAAATAGTTCAAATCCTCGGGATCTTCCGTTAGTGGACAGAGCGGTCTGCTATTCATGCAGGCTTCTATCTGGGTTAATAATGTAACTAGTTGTTCAAAATCAAATTTGTAGTTGCCCATAACTCGCATTAGGTGGAATTTCATTGATTTCACGGCGGCTTCCCAAACACCAGCAGCCGTTGGCCAGCGGGGAGCAAGAAAGTGCCATTCAATCTTCATTTCGTTGATAGCATTGAAGAATTCAGATGACGTCATTGTTTCGTATTGTTTGAACTCATCATGTAGTATTTTAGCGGCGCCTCTGAAGTTCGTTCCATTGTCTGAATATATATGTTTAGGTGTGCCCCGTCTGGAACACAGTCTCACGAGTGCTGCTATGAATGCTTGTGAGGTGAGGTCAGACACAAGTTCTATGTGTACCGCCTTGGTGACCATACAAATAAATATGGCTATGTATCCTCTGGTTGTCCGAACTCCTCTTCCACGGTTTAGCTTTACATCCACGGCGCCAGTGTAGTCCACCCCACAGTGTGTAAAAGCAGGGGAGGGGGTTATCCGAGCCGGTGGTAGATTTCCCATGATTTGGTTGTTCTTTGTTGTTTTAAATCGGTGACAACGCACACACGAACGTATGACGGCTTTGGTAGCTCGATTACCACCGACTATCCAGTATTCATGTCGAACTTGCGCAAGTGTAACGCGAGCCCCTCCATGTAACGTGCGTTTGTGTGCGTGTTCGATCACGAGGCGCGTGAGGCGTCCATAATGAGGAAGGATGGCTGGATGTTTTGTTTCTTCAGGAAGAGAAGACAGGTGCAAGCGACCTCCGAGTTTCAGCAGGCCTTTGTCATCTATGTAAGGTGACAAGTTTAGAATCTTGCTCTTGTTTGATACATTTCCAGTTTTCTTAATACTTTCTATGTCCTTAGAAAAGTGTTCATTTTGCACAGTCTTGATCAGAAGCGTCGTTGCGTCATTAAGTTCATTCAGTGTTAAGTTCGGATCAGCTGGCTTGACTTGACGACATAGTATGTTTTTACAACGTAGCACCCACGCGAGGCTTCGTGTGACGCGCGTAAGACTACTGCAGCGCTCGATTAACTGATTTACTATAGATGCGCTATTGTTTTTTGATTGTGTTTGTGTGGCACAGCATTCAATAATGCGCTCGTTATCAGTTGAGAATTTTTCTTGGCTTCCAGTGCTTTCTTTCCAGGAGTTTAGCCATTGAGGTCCGCTCCACCACAGCTTAAAGTCAATCAGCTGGGACGGCAGGAGGCCTCGTGTTGCGCAGTCAGCGGGATTTTCCTTCGTATTGACGTAGCGCCATTGGTTTGCTGGGATTATCGATGTTATCTGAGTAGTTCGATTTGTTATATACTTGTCCCATTTAGTGTTGGAACCTTGTAGCCAGGCCAGAACCACCTGGGAGTCTGTCCAGCAGCTAACATGCAGCTGATGGGCGGCCAGTGCGGTCTTCACCTTTTCGATAAGTTTTGCTAGAAGGAGTGCTCCGCATAGCTCTAGGCGCGGTAAAGTTGTTTTCTTTTTCAGTGGTGCCACTTTTGTTTTTGCAGCTAGTAGCGTTGTGACGTATTGCCCGTTGGCGTTGATAACGCGGCTATACACAGTACATGCATACGCCTTTTCACTAGAATCACAATACCCATGTAATTCTATCGGCTGTGATTGTGACGTCACGTTCATCCATCTTGGTAGGTATAAATTTTTTATGTTTATCATGTCGTTTCGTAAGCTTGTCCATTCTGTAGCAATTTTTGCAGGAACTACTTCGTCCCAATTGATATTTTCGCTCCAGACGTTTTGGAAAAGAAGTTTAGCTTTGATAGTTACAGGTGCTATCCAGCCGAGCGGATCATATATCTTGCTGATTTCTGATAACAGCGTTCGTTTTGTATAAGTAGTTTTATCACTCGGAGTTACTGTTAAGTTGAAGCAAAATTTGTCTTCTTTTGTGTTCCAGCCGAGGCCTAACGTTTTTGTAGGCTCATCACCTTTGAAGTTGAACATGTGATCGCAATTTTTTTGCTTATCGGCTAGTCCTTCTAGTGTAGCTGGTTCGTTGCTCGCCCACTTGCGTAATGTGAAACCACCCTTTTGCAGTAGACAGTAAAGTTGATTTTGCAATGTCTTCGCATCTTCAATAGTATAGTGACCCGTTATGACATCATCCATGTAGAATTGGTTTCTTAGTGCGATTTCAGCTTGTGGATAAGCATGCCCCTCGTCATTGGCTAATTGTTGTAAAGTTCGCATAGCCAGAAATGGAGCAGCCTTTGTTCCGTAGGTTACTGTACAAAGTTGCCATTCTTGAATTGGTTCGCTTGGTGACGCTCTCCAAAATATCTTTTGTAAAGAATGTTGATCTTCATGCAGTAAGATAGCTCGAAACATTTTAGCGATGTCTGCAGTTAACGCATATTTATAAGTTCGCCATGTTAGAATTAGCGTTAAAATGTCTTTTTGCAGGTTAGGTCCCTTTTCCATGAGATCGTTGAGACTGTACTTTGTTGATGATTTCATTGAAAAGTTGAAGACAGTTCTTAGTTCGGTGGTCGTTGACCCTTCTCGTAATACACCGTGGTGAGGCGCGTATGCTTCGAGTTCATTATTTGCTGACTTTACGGCTGGTTTCATGTGGCCAAGTTGTTGGTATTCGCGGATGAACGTTTTATATAGTTTTGCGAAATGTTCTTGGCGGCCCATTTTTCTCTCTAGTTGTAAAAACTGAGAGTACGCTTGTGGCCTAGTTTTGCCGAGTTTTTCTTCCAGGTCGCTTGTCAATGGCATTTTGACGATATATTGACCCGTAGGAGTTCTAGCTGTCGTTTTGACATAATGTTGTTCACAGAAGCTGTCTGCGTCGCTTTGTTCATTTTGGTTTGAGATTTCTTCAGTTTCCCAAAACTTCGATATATGGTCTATGTCTTTTTGTAGTACCTTACAGTTGAAAGTTTTGACTTCGCCGCTGATTATCCAACCCAGTTTAGTGTTTTGTGCTACTGAGTTGATATCTAGACGTAGTAGCCCATCTTCTAAGATCTTGGCGTATATTTTACTTCCAAGTAAGATGTCGATAGGTCCAGGTACGTTGTACTCTGGATCCGCTAATTTTAAGTTTTGTAGGCATTCCCACTTTGCAGTTCTCAAGGCAGTGTTAGGCATGTTCTTCACGAGTTTTCGCATGATTAGTGCCTCTGTTTCGAATGCATAGTCCGAGTGTATAGACTTGCATTCCAGTGTCAGTTTCCCTTTGCTGGTACTGACGCTCTCTCCGATGCCTGAGACGATGGAGCTCGATTTTTGACGAGGTAAGCGTAACCTCTGAGCCGTATTTTCAGGTATGATGTTGATCTCAGAACCAGGGTCCAAGAATGCTCGCAAAGTGACAAGGTTGCCTTCCAGGTTCTTCACCATAATCTGCGCAGTTATCAACAATAAATCGTCGCCATCACAGCTTGCGCAGTTGATTTGTTTAGTTGACGAAGTAGATGCGCCGGAATTTACATGTTTGCTTTCCAAGTCGCGTTCCCTTCTGTTATCGTTATATGTGTCGTCATGCAGCGTTGTATGATGTGATTTTCCACAGCGTCTACAGGTTTTGTTACTAGTGCATGTACCTCCGTGATTAAATAAACAGTTTTTGCAAATCTGCAGTTTTGCAGCGGTTTTGTTTCTGTTCTTTTCACTCATGTCTAGAAAGATTTTGCAATACATAAGTGCATGGAACTTTTTGCAAAGTGGACAGTTCTTGATAGTAGCGATGGATGACTTCGACCACTTTTCTGACTTCTTAAAGTTCATTGACTTCGGTTCGCTTGATTTATAATTAAAACGTTGATGTTGGTATGAATTTTGCTGTAGCGATGTAGGTTTTTGAGGGCTTTGGTTTTGTTTCATAGCCTCGAATGCCATAAATTTGGTTTCCAGAAAGGTGATAAATTCTTGTAGTTTTGGCAGTTCCCTTGGGTTTTCAAGGTCATGAATGTAGTCAGCATACGTAGTGGCGTCAAGCTTCTGTATCATGAGATGTACCAATAGCGGGTCCCAGGTTTCTATACAGAGTCCCAAGTTTTGCAATCCGTTTAGACATTCCAATAGTGTGTCGTGGAGCTTTTTGATATTTTGAACAGTTGCTTGCTGGATAGTTGGTAGGTTTAGAAGTGTGTTCACGTATGACGAAAATAGAAGACGCTTATTTTCATAACGATGTTCGATTATCTTCCAGGCTGAGTCGTAATTTTCAGCACTGATAGTGAGGTGATGAATAAGCTTTTCTGCTTCACCTTTTAATTTAGTTTTTAAGTGTTGCATTTTCTGCGATTTAGTGAGCAGTGGGTTGTTATGGATTGTTTCTGTAAATAGGTCACGGAAAGATATCCATTGGTTGTAGTTTCCGGAAAAGTCAGGTATTTCCAATTTTGGTGTAGTTTTGTGATAGTGAGCTGTAGACCAAAGTTTTTCATTGAGGGCCTTCTTTGTGGTATCATATTCCTCTTCTAACTGAAAATAATCTCTCTTTAGGTTAGACTTAGCTTCGCCTTCAAGGTCAAAATCCAGTTCCCAATGAAGTCTATCTATTGCTTCCCACTTACTTTTCAGAATGTTCAGGTTATCTTCTAACTCCCACTTCTCCGTCAACTTATCCAGATTTATTTTTGATATAGCTCGTTCAAATGCGTTATAGTTCTGTAGTTGTTGTCGCACTAATTTCCAGTGTTTTTCTGTTTCAGATGGATCCTGGTCGTGCTGCTGCTGCTGACGACGATCATTTCTTGTTCGATCTTCTGGTATTTCAGAATGATCTTTATTTTCTATATTTTGTTGTTTCGAGGACGTTTGCTCAGTTTGAGTCAATATATAAATTTTCTTTGACATGATGTCGAACTTCGTGTTTTGATATTTAGTTTGAATATGTTCAAAAATATTTTCTTGAAAATATTTATCGTTTTTTATTTCACTTTTGCACAGAACTTTGTGATTGTTTTCAAATTCCTGCCAAAAAGCTTCCAGGGTCTCCAGGCGATCCGTTAGATATTTTAGTGTTTTCCTAGAGGCCTTGTCTGCATAGTATTTGCGGACAAATTCACTGATATTTTCGAAACAATGTTCCTGTTTCTCCAAAAGTTTGTCGAATAACTCTTTTGCCATATCTTCTAATGTAACTTTTTGCTGGTTTTGCTGTTCTGAAGATGGATCTCCTGTATCCGACATGTTGGCTGTAGGTAGTTTACCCACTTGATAGTTGACTGAAGCTGCAGGTTTCTACAATCTTCAATTTATCTCCAAGTTCCGCTAGATCCTTGAAGTTTTTAGCTGAAGTGCATGCGAACACACTGCGATCTGTAGTAGGACTTCTCAATACAATAGGTGAGACCCGCTGGTGGGAGGCCTATGTACCGATCCGCATCACAGTAGTCACAATCACTTCACTTTTTTAAAGTTGCGGACTAGTTTATTCCACAGGTCGCTGAGTAGTTATTGAAGGACCATAAGTATGTACGAGCCGCAGTTTGCAGACTCGTATGTTGTTATAGTTGTTTTGAATGTACAATATTTAGATTATTTAGTTAGGTTGTTGAGTTAAGTTAAACAGACAACTTGTTTCGTCCATGGTTTATTGCACACTAATATAATTACAAAGTTACACGCGGCGGCCACATTCTGACCGCAGCGTCAGCTAAAACCTATGTACGATTATTACTCGTACACTTTTGGTTTTTAAAAGAAATAACCAAACTGGATGTTTTTCTTGGTGTGCAGGGTTGCTTGGAATAGACAGATTGATTCGGCCGCCTTTGCTTTTATTGTGTTGTTTGATTTTGTTCTAAATACCTAAGTTTTAGTTATTATGAAGTGTTCATGTCTATCTGACTGACTGTCTGTGCTATATGTTAAATCTTTGTGTCTGCCCCGGGAATCAAACCTTAGACCTCCAGATTTTGAAGCGAACGCTCAGACTACTCGACGACGAAAACAGCGGTTGATCAACATAAACAAGATTACAGTTGATTTATTCGTAGACAGACTGTTGTGACGTAAACAACACTTCTACCGGATAGAATTACATCGGAAAACAGATTTTGGCTACCGTTTCGTTTGCATAAAAATACTTAAACATAAAACTAGTGTAGAGTGAATTTTACTAGTGACCGATATCTTAAATTCAAGACGGGCTGGTGATAAGCAACAACTTTTCCCTAGAAACATACTTCGATTCTACAAAAAAAAAATTACCTGCCGCACATAATGTACCAACCAAGTCAATTCGAATGGCAGGCCCAGAAAAAAAAAATCACCCCATATACTTACCTTTGGCCAATGTAATTAATAATTTCACGACTGCTGGTTGTCGATGGCTGCCGAAAATCTGCTGACATCGACATAAGAGTATTAACTATTGCTGCCCTAAAATTACTCAAACTAGATGTTCATTGTACGTCAATTCAAGACGATTATCTAGATTGAAGATTTGGTGGTGGTTGTCAAAGCGCCGCTGTAGCTCAAATGGTAGAGCAGTGTGATGGTACTCCACAGTATTCGGATTCATGCCATTGCCACAGATGTAATTATTTCAATTTCTTATTTTCATTTATGAGAATTATAAAGCATTTGAGTGCAAATCAAAAATAAAGCATTTTAGTACATTTAAAATTAGAAAAATTTCATCAATTGATTTTAATTCCCACCCTAATATAGACCAACCATAGTATATTGGTAAAAGTAACTTTTTCGAGATTTCACTTATACCTACGTAGCTTTGATTAGAGTATCAAGAGATCAAAGTATTGGTAATGGCTGTCGAGGCGCCAGTAGTTCAGTTAAGTAATGCAATGGGATGCTTCTGAAAGGTCCAGGGTTTGAGCCCCTGATAGTTGTTCTTTTTTTTTTGCAGATTTATTTTACTTAATCGGTTTACGCATTCAAAACACTAAAACATACATACTTACTTACGATTATTACCTCATAAAATAATAATAAGTTACGTCGCTAAAATTTTAATTAAAATCAGCGGTATTTTTTATAACAAATAATCCAAGTGGTCGCGTAATTTCCAACTCTTGTCTTATTTTTAAGGGTTTTCAATGCTGCCCCTATCTTAAACCATATGGGCACATATAAAAACCCTTATCTCCCGACGGTTCTGGCAAATTCAAGACCAACCAGATAAAATCTTGATGAATGGTCCTTTAGAAATATCATACTTGCTTAAACGCTCCTATGTGCTATGTGCTGCCCTCTGGAAAAAAATTGACTCGTGAAAAACGTTATTTTTTGAAAATCCGCTAGATAAGATAGAAGTACAGATACTAGAGCTTATTTCCAGCATGTCATATTAGTGGTTCAGTGTAGTTAAATACGGGGAGTAACATGAAGGATATATAAAAAGCCAAAAGAAAGTCAAAGTATTCATGAAGCTGAACAATTTTCCCCATGAAACATGGTTTAACATATTTAAAAAAATGTCTCCCAGTTTTTTTTAGATTAGCTGATAAAAAAAAATGGGATGTCAATTTTTTTTTATATTTCGATCTATGTTCCATGGGGAAAGTTGTCTAGTTTCATGAGTACCCTGAGCTCCTTTCGGATTATTATACCCTCTTTGTTACTCCTTGTATAGGATAATTGCCACTTTAATTTGTAAATTTGTTACTAAATTATGTTTTTTTCTAATGATAAAGGCGGCACATGACATATGGGCGCATCTTAAGTCCAGCCCACATGATACCCATACTTGCTCGCATTGTGACCTGTCAGACGAGACGTGTACATGACGTAGGTTATCTAGTCTAGGAAGATATACCTAGTATACGCATACCTATAATTACATCTCGACTTGACATCACAAGTGCCCCCCGTACATGAAGGCCAGGCAAACATACACTTGCAGTTAGCAAAATGAGTTCTCTCAGTAACATAGTTGAGTTTGAGATCCGTGCGGGTGTATTTGTAAATTTGTCGTGATATAATCCGCAACTCGGTATATCACAGCTCACATAATGTATGCTGTCGACAGACCTGACATGGAGGCGACTCTATTACTCACGAGGCGCAGAATTTATGAACCGAATAACACCAAGAGTCGAGATATTGGAAACGTGATGCAAATAATGATAGATATCGAAGAAATAACATAAACTAGATATACAATATGGCGGCCGTAGATACATTTTCGTTCTTGCGAATATTTCATCGAAATGCTGAAAGATTTCTGACATTCAATTTATAGCGGAGATGAACAAGTAACAAAGTAAATTTTGTTTTCATTGAATATGATTGGTTGGTGCACATTCACATTGGGATATAATAGAGGTTTCGTGAAATGCTTTTTAGGTTGCGCCTTTGATACTTTCTATAGATACATATTACTAAGTTGGTATCTAATACATTTTATTAAAGGTTAATCTTTTTTATTTACTTAAGAATATGTAGTACACAGCATCACCTCAATAGAACCAGTGGGTGTCGGAAAAAGCAACTGAAGGATAAACTCATCCAAGGAATGGGCAGCAGCGTTCCCTGTGAAAGCAATACCTTGAACTGCGCTCGCTAATCCGCTTACAAAGGTATTGAAGAGTATGGCAATACCCCTCCTTGTGAGGGCGTGCCCAGCAGTAGACTGTTAGGGCAGTAAAAGTAAAATGTAAACGCTACTCAAAGTTTCATATTGAAACCTATGGAATTTTATGTGAAATTTCTTTGCTTCATTTACACAAAAAAATAATTATCGATATTTTGTATCGAAACCCAAGTTATGAGAGAAAATAAAATAACTATTAGCTATTAGACTACTGACATGAGCCTCAAGGCAGTGCCTTTATTTTTATATCCCGCCCAAGCCGGTTTTCTGTTAGGACAATACATAACTATTCAAAAAAAAAAACTTTTACGATGAGACAATGAATTTTACAATTTGTTACATTAACAAATCATGACGTCAATAAGTACTAGCCTACATTGAATAAAGTTAATTTCATTTCACTGTATAATGAGTATTTATTAATTTTGATTTCTTTGGGAAACTGACAGCTTTAGAATAACAGCAGATATAGCCAATTAAATGATTCCACCACGAGGTTATAAATACAATTAAAAAAAGTGTGTTTTGAGAAATATCAAGAAAATATTTATAGCAAATTATAAAACTAGTAGCTACAGACAATATTTGAGAAAGATTCACAGAGATAATTTTCTAAATGCACCAAATGCTCCAAGGAACTGTACTCCATTCAAAACGTCAAAGGCGCACATACAAAGTCCCCAAGACTAAACCAGTCACTCTTGCGGCATTGACTTCCAATGCTAATATCGGACAGATAGAGATGGGTATTCAGCATTCATCGATTGAATCCTTTGATAATTATAACGCTTACCAACTCAAACCGAGTGTTTTTTAGGATTTCTAGGACACTAAATTGTCGGATGACAACATTACTGCGAGGACTTCATTCTTCGAGTGAACCCTTGCATATCTCTGGGTGAACTCCTGCTCCCCACCTACCAGTCAAGTGTACGTTTCAAAGCCCCGGGGCTAAATATCTATGCAGATTATTTGCAGACAGATGGTCTAAACTCTGTATTATGTATGAATGTGTTTAGAGTTATGAAACGTGTTGGGTTTTATTTTTAGTCTAGATAGCTTATAAATAGAAAGCAAGACTTAAAAAATTTCTAGGGTCGGCCGGGTATTGATTGTTTCAACTTCTTATTTTCATTTATGAAAATAATATAGCACTGTGAAAATAATTGGATCATATTTAGAAAAGCTTTGAGAATGTCGTTCTGTTGCGAGTTGCTGTCAAAATCTACGATGATTTAAACTTGTCGCAGTAGTAGTGCATCGTAATGGTCCCGGGTTTCACTTCCGGCTGGGTCATATATTTTAATAAGGGTTTTAATCTACAGCTCTCGTATTCTGGCGATCTGTGTGTAAAGATAAAGGTATTTAATATTTTCTCTAGTGTTCACAACTTTTACTTATCAGTCATTACATTAAAATAATTTTAAATGTTTATTTTACATTTTTACAATTCCTACGTTTCAAGCTCGGTTTCAAGCTTTTTACAAAGTTCAGTTCGAGGTCACGGATGACCAATGTGTTAGACGTCATTATTTAGAATTTATATTATTATTGTTTTACCGCCATCTATTTTTAAAGTGCCCAGCGTAACGTCCGGTTCTACGCATAATGCTAATACCGTATCTTGTGTAGAAGGTCTTGCAGTATGTTGGATCTGGCTTATACTGTTTTATTTATCAATGTCACTTCTAAATAACAACCTACAAGAGAACACATGACAACACTATCTCAGTCGAGATAACATTATGCGAATTGTAAACCCATTAGACAGTCTAAGGCAAGACTCAGACATACATATAGTGTGTCGTCAGCCAATATTGAACATGAGGAAATTGTCCTTAAATGGCAGAGAGAATGTAATTTAAGGACAAGGATGGAGTCAATTTCAAGCTAAGTTAGAGATTTCGTTTGAATGCCGTGTGATGCCGGCTTTGAATAGCATCACCCCATTTCTTGGACGACTAGGCGACGAGGCGACTAAGGGACTTGAGAGTTTCATGTGTATTACAATTTTAGACGACAGGCTGACAGCTGACACTAAAGTGATTCATAATTTTTTTTTTTAATGTCTTTTTAGAAATAAGCAGTACCTGTTGTGTTGGTTCTCTTTCATGTTATGTGTTCTATCTTGATGCAATAAAAAGTTAAATAAATATTTTTTAATATCTTCAACTTCAACAGCCACAACAGTCCACTGCTGAACATGTACTTCCCCCGATTTGGGAGTATCTATTCGCTATACTCACCACGCTTGACTGGCGGATTGGCGAGCGCAGTGCAATATGTTGTAGTCACAGAGAACTTTGCTGCCCATTCCCTGGGGTCATCCCTTAGTCGTATTATTACGACACTCACGGCGATAAATGGGGTGATGCTATTCTAAGTCAGCAAGCACCATACGGCAATATCATAAAGTAAAATATCTCTGTCATACATCTCCAAACTTTCCTCTTACTGCGTAAAGTTTTCAGCCTTTCAGCCTTTATTCCATAATTCAAATTTCCTCTGGTAACAGGAAAATTGTGTAAATATTCATGAATGATTTCATAATCAATAGTTGGAGCAGATACTGTTTAAATGGTGTTATGGGATCGGGAGGTATTACCATGCAAATTGGAGTCTGGTATCGACAACTGGGTGTAATTTTAGTATGAAAATAAGATTCCGTGACATTTTTTTAATAGTTTTCTGTCGAACGTAGAATAAAAGCTGTCCACTCAAAACTTGGTTCAATGGACACTCACATCTACGAGCGACCTCCCGCTTGTCGAATAGCAGAATCTATGGGTGATTAAGCGTACTTTTACGAGTATGTAAAATGGCTTTTTGGTTTTGCACAGTTTCGTCAAGACCTTGTATCACAAGATACTACCTATAACCAGACTGTGAACGAATTCATGAAGTGATAATATCAATAATTTTGCGAGTGCCACACCGGGAATGAGAAATGAGCGACTTTCTCTGCAACCGGTCTCTTCAAGTGTCTACGCGAGTCCGCTTAGCACGTTGCTTCGTTTTTTCCATCCTTTGTACGGATCCGAGGCTTGGACATTAACAGAAGCTATGGCAAAGCGAATACAAGCATTTGAAATGTGGGTGTACAGACGTATGCTGAGGATATCGTGGACGGACAAAGTGCGAAATGACATAGTGTTGCAGAGAATGAATAAGAAGCTTGAAGTTCTCAACACTATCAAGAGGCTAAAATTGGAATACTTTGGTCACATAATTAGTGATTAAACGAACTTACCTAAGTGAAGTTCTATCATAATTATACGAAGCGTTTCGTCTGAAGAGATAAGTAACTTTAGATTCATTCGACAACATGTAGTAACGCATAGGTACCACCACTCATGCACTTTTAGTTGAGGGTATAACAATACAAAACAAAACATTAGTTTTTTATTTTTTATGTGGGTAGTGTCAAATCACCCGGCTCCCAGCTCCGGTGCGGTCAGACGTCATTTCTTTGAGAGTGTTTGAAACACATGAATATTTTCTGAACCGTATTGGGTTGACTAGTCAAAGAAGGGAGGGCGGGAGTTACTTATCTCTTCAGACGAAACGCTTCGTATAATTATGATAGAACTTCACTTAGGTAAGTTCGTTTAATCACTAATTATACTTCGCGTTTCGTCTTCGAGATAAGTAACTTTAGATTCATTCGACAACATGTAGACTTTTAGAGCAGGTTCAGGAAATATGACCGATTATTTGTAAAGAAATACTTAGATTTATTTACAAAAAACTAGCATAATGTAATTTTAAATCATCTTTATTGATAATTGTTACAGTAAGTGTACACATAAACTACTACAATTCTTTCAAATTTTTATTAAAACGAATTACTAAGCTAAATATCTTTTTCTTATTTAGATTGATTACTACAATTTAGTACAGCTCTTGCTAAAGAAGTATGATCAGGAATTGTAACATGCCTGTGATAAAATTTACTGAAAGTATTTGAATTTCCGCTCCAGCCTGCAGTTTTACGAATTAGGTCAATGCTAACTCCTTGCTTGTGCGCCTGCGACGTCGACGCATGGCGTGTGCTGTGAGCGGAAAATATATTAACGTCTATTCCACAGTCCTTAAGGGTAGATTTTATCCAACGACTTATTGTCTGTGTGGAAACTTCTGAGTGTGGCTTTTTGAAACTTATAAAAAGCGAGTCAGAGTTTCTCAACGAAGAAGTTGCATTAATATAGCAATCCAATGTTTTTGCAGGGCAAATTGTAGGTTGATATTTAAAATATGGTAGGTATAGGACTGGTTGATTGCAGCCTAAACGGGAGGTTTTTATTAGATCCGGAATTTTTATTGTTATTTGTGATGGTGTAGACTCTATATTTTGAATTTTTATTTTAGATAGGGTTTGGACACGATGGGCTGTGACTAAGGCCAGAAGGGTTGTACATTTTTTAGTTAATTTTTCTAGGGATAAATTTTCATTAGGATACCAAGTACCTAAGAGATTTAAGACGGAATTGGTATCCCATGTGATATCATATTTGGGTTTTGGCGGGCGAAGTCTAAAAACACCTTTGAAGAATCTTGCTAACAAGGCATCTTCAGAGATGGCTGGTCCTATTAGAAGAGACAATGCAGCTCTTGAGCTGTTTAATGATCCGTACTGGCTACCACCATTGTATAATTCGGTTAAAAATTTAAGGACTGTAGGAATAGAAGTTTCGTATAAATCAATTTTGTTCTGATTACAAAAATCAAACCATTTTTTCCAGTAAACCTCATACTGTTTGAACGAACTGGGTGAAATTGATTCCAGCATTATTTCAATAGACGACGTTGGTACGTTTCTCCGCATCATTGCCTCCCTGACAATATGCCGCCCACCAGGGTAATGCTGGAGTGCACGTTCCGTTGGCTGGAATGAGATATTATGAGGTTTTCACTAGGTTGAAATGTCATGATATCAGACACGAGTAATTGTGTGAACACAGGGTACCATGGCTGTGTTGGCCAATATGGAACAACCATAATACCCCGGGCTCCATCAGTCTTAATCTTTTTTAAAACTTTAAGAATAATGGAGAACGGTGGAAACGCGTAGAAAAAATAATCGTGCCAGTTAACGGTAAAAGCGTTAATTAAGAACGCGTCGGGATCTTTATTCCATGAAATGTATTTATTACACTTTCGATTTATTCGGCTGGCAAACAAATCAATTGTTGGGGAGCCGAACTTACTAGTCAAAGCTTGGAAAGCAAAGTCGGACAGTTCCCATTCGATATCTGGATGCGTACGTCTCGAGTCTTCATCGGCAATATTTTTTGAAGACTCTACGTAAGATGCAAATATAAAAATCTTACGAGATTCGCACCATTGCCAGATATCTTTTGCTACTTGAGTCAAGTGCGGGAACTGTACGCCTCCCATTCTATTAATGTAAGATATAGCTGTAGAGTTATCAATTCTCAATAAGACTTGACAATTGTGCAAGTCCTTAGCAAATATCTTGAGGCCAATAAACGCTGCTACGAGCTCCAGGTAATTGATATGTTGCGTAGCCTCGTGCTGAGACCACTGCCCTGCGGCCGATTCCGCCCCGCACACCGCGCCCCACCCCGTAGTTGAGGCGTCGCTATATATTTCCGTGGTGAAATGATCATCCTTAATTCTATGGTAAGGATGATCAATGGCCTTTATCCACCAGCGGATATCTGGTAATAAAGAACTTGGAATGTTCATGGTTCTATCATAGTCATCATGTCCTTGTAAATTTAAAAATTTGCATCGTTCGAAGCTCTTGGTGTATAGTATCCCGTATTCCACAGCAGGGCAAGCAGAGATCAATAGTCCCACGAGGCGAGCAAATTGTCTGATTTTGCATGACTTCTGTTTATAGAACTTTTTTAACTCTGATATAATCAGTGTTTGCTTTTCTTCTGGTAAGGATATGTCCATGAAATGTGAATTAATTATTTAACCAAGAAATTTTACAGAAGTACAAGGAGAAAGCTTGCTTTTCTCCTCGTTAATTTTAAAACCTAAAGCTGTCAATAGTTTTTTGGTTAAATCAATATTATTGATACAGTCATTGTATGAACTACCTAATAACAAAATATCATCAAGATATATTGTAGATAAATAGCCAATAGATCTAAGTGTTTTTACTACCGGTTTTAATATTTTAGTAAAAATTAAAGGCGCTGTATTTAAACCAAATGGCAGAACGTTAAACTCGTAAAGTTGACTGTCCCATGAAAACCTTAAATATTTTCTGGATTCTGGATGAATCTTGACTAAAAAAATAAGCCTTTTTTAGGTCTAATGTAGCCATGAAACTATCTTTGCTTACGAGTTTAACGGCAGTTCGTAAATCTTCTAATTTGAAGTGCTCAGTTTCAATATATTTATTGAGATTTTTGAGGTTGAGAATCAGCCTTGATTTGCCATTTGGTTTAGGCCGTAGGAAAATATTAGATAAAAATTGTTGTTCACATGGTTCACACTTAGATATTGCACCATTTAATAATAGACTCAGTAAAGCCTCTTCATAGACTGGAATTTCGGAAGAGGTAACCGTTGGTTGTCGTGGCAGACAAGATTGTATAACTGGCTGTGAAAATTTAATTTTGTATCCTCTTATCCATGAAAGTATAGTACGGTTACTCGTTATGAGGGACCACTGTTAATAAAACAGTGAAAGCTGGCCCGCGAACCTTACCGGGTCTAGCGTCGGCGCGTGGGCCTCGAGGACGGCTTGGACGACGTCTCGCGCGGCGCTCGCGGCGCGGCAGGTTGCTGGCGAGTGCGCGGTGGCTCCGGCTGCCTGCGAGCTGGAACCTGCGCCTTCCAGTTTAAATTATTTGCAGCGGGCTTCGACGTTGCGCCACCGGTCGGCCGTTGTTTCTTTTTAACTTCAACTTTCAAGTCTGAGCTCGATTTGGTCACAGCTTTTGCTGTTTTTAGGGCATCAGGAAGACTCTCGCCAAATAGGTTTTTATCAATTTTAGTATTAAACAGGTGATCTTTCATCTCTTTCTTGAGCGAAAATGTAGCAAAATTTCTTCGCGTTGTAGATTCTGCATATTGTATGTCTGAAAGCAAGCGACCAGCGTCCATTGCTTTTTTCAAGATCTCGTGGTCTGTATCCTTAGATGAAAGTTGATCGGTGGCGATTTGCATGATGCAAGATATTGCCGCAGCGATTTGCTTCTGTCGCGCCTCTATGGCTTTGTCACGTTTGACAAGATTCTCATTGAGAGCGGCTTTAATCTCAGCGTTTAGCTGGGGAGCTCCAATGCGTGTGCAATTTGATGGCACAAGGTATTTTTCACACAATTCCTTGCGAAGTTCTTTAGTGAGGCCGGTGGTAGCTACATGTTCGAACCTGTTAGCCAATTCCTTATGAATTTCTCTGCCGTATTCAACGGTCGTTGTTGGGTCATCTCCAAGTATTTGTAACACCATGTCATCCAGGCTAACCTCTGCAGAAGCGTCCGCATGAGCATCGACAGGGGCGTCCACAGGAGCGTCAACGTCTGAGCTAATAGGTGCGTCAGCACACGTGTCCGCTGGTGCATCAGTGGCAGCATCAGTCAGCGTAGCCGTGTTCAATGGCGTGCCCTGGGTGCCCAGCCGCGGCTGATGGTCGTCGATCAACGGGCCACGGACGTTTGGCGGTGTGCCACGAGCAGCAAGCAGTGGACCACGGGCAGGGGCCTTGGACGGCCCAGCATCAAGGAGATCCGCCAGGGAAATTTGACGGTTGTCGTTTGTCGATGAAGTTTCTGGTCGGTTCTGCCTCCTGTCGTCAACGTTCCGAGACTCGACGTTGACTTCGTCTGGAAAGACGAGAATATGTTGTACATTTTTTTTTTTTTTTTTTTTTTCATAAAATACGAAATGTACGAAGGTAAGGTTATATTCCCCTAGAATAAAACGCAAACCTTGATTGACTATGCTTTAAACGGTCCCAAAAACCGTTAAGAATGCACTAACTATTTTGTACCGTTACATTGGAATGCGGTAAGCAGCCCCCTAAACTGCTTAGGTTGCAAAGTTATGTAATGTTTTAAGGGCCTACCTGCCTGGTCTCAACGGTAACAAATGTAAGATCGTACTCCCCGAGAATACGACGCAAACATTGTATTGCATTAATACGGTCCCAAAAACCGCACAAGTTGCAAATTTTTTCTCGTTATATACAATTCAAATGCGGCGAGTCAGTCCCTAAAACTGCTCAGGGTGCTTTCGAAAAGTAGGTCACTTTCATGATAAGAACAACGGTATTTACCTTGGTTCGGTGATGGCGATGGTTAACGAGACGAGGACTCCAAGACACGTATGCGCCGTCGACGAGATCGTTCTTCTTCCTTCCTTGTGGGTGGGTCTTCCACCGAATCCAAAAACTGCTTCAATTTTTTCGCTAAAGCTCGCAGGTCTTCGGGCGAGCGCGACCGTTTACGCGTAGCACTTTTCGGCATTATGTCGATAATATTTCAGCGAATGAAAACGTAAAAAATGACTTTTTCTAGGTTTTTTATTACACGTGTTGAGTGGCGAAACACTTTATTGCGAATGACGTCTGACCGCACCGGAGCTGGGAGCCGGGTGATTTGACACTACCCACATAAAAAATAAAAAACTAATGTTTTGTTTTGTATTGTTATACCCTCAACTAAAAGTGCATGAGTGGTGGTACCTATGCGTTAGGTACTACATGTTGTCGAATGAATCTAAAGTTACTTATCTCGAAGACGAAACGCGAAGTATAATGCGGAATGAAAAGTATAAACTCCTGCAACTTATTATCTAGGGAAAAATTCAAGGCCGCCGACTACCAGGCAGACGTAAAATATCTTGGCTCAAAAACCTAAGAGAGTGGTACGGAATGAGTACCAGGTCGTTGTTTCGAGCGGCTGTAGACAAAGTGAAAATTGCTATGATGATCGCCAACCTCCGGTAGGGAGATGGCACCCGAAGAAGAAGAAGACACCGGGAATCGACCCTGGAACTTTTGCGCCGCAGGCAATACCACTGTGTGAACTGTGTCACATCGATTGTTAAAGATTACAAACCCTTGTTGACGATTACACACACACGTTCAGAATGATCATGCCTTTATCCCTTGCAGGGTAGGCAGAGCGTTAAACTCCGTAAAAAACGGTCGCCATATTTTGTCATTGGGGGCCATTTCAGAAAAATCGTGTAAAGGGTTGTCAGCCTGTTGCCTAGAATTGTAAAAACACTTAAAACCCTCGAGTTCTTTAGCCGCATCTTACGACAGTCGTAGGAAAGAAATTGAGTTATAGCAGTTATAGGTACATTACACGGCACGAAAAGATTGAACATCATCATTATTTATTTATTCGTGTGTAGGTTTATTTTATCTTATTAAATTCTATTGAGCACGACTAATCCGCCTGTCTTATATATAAAGTCTCACTTTACGTAGGTCAGCTGAAAGAAATAACTTAGTAGAAATAAGTTCTCCTGTTGTGTCGTTGTTTGTGCATGTGATGCCGGCTTAGAATAGCATCACCCCATTTCTTACCCATGGGTGTCGTAAGAGGCGACTAAGGGACTCGAGGGTTAGATGTGTATTACAATTTTAAGCGATGGGCTGACAACCTGTCACTATAGTGATACACAGTTATCGATTGACCCTCAAACTTTTGTCAGAAGTGGTGTTAATATCCGTTTTACGGCCGTTAATGCTCTGCCTACCCCGTAAGGGATATAGGCGTGATTTATGTATGTATGTATGTATGTTGTGTCGTTATTCTTTGTATGTGTTCCCTTGTAATGTTTTTGGGATACCGACCAAGTAACTCAAACAAACATATGTGTAATAAACAGTAAATAATAATAATAATCTAATTGAACTTTTACAGTTCCCTGAAGGATAAATAAATTATTATTTGTCTCTTTGAAACTAAAACTTTCTTCTCTTGGTATGTTTAGCGATCGTTCTAATGAAAAGTGTTTCCGAGAAACGATATTTATCAAGAACTAGTTACTTCCTCGCAAAGTGAATGGGCAAAATTCACTTTTAACCATAGAAGCAATTGCTTTCAAAGAACGATGATTAATAAAATATACTTGGTATTACAGTATTCATTAGCAGATAATTAGGCAGTAAGTACTTTATTTAGTTGTGTGTGTTTCGTATTACATCTATAAGTAATTCAGGCACGGAATTTAGTCATATCACATCAGCCTATAGCAGTCTACTAACATAGGTCTCCCCGAAGGTACGCCATAGAAAAAATTGCTTTCAAAGAACGATGATTAATAAAATATACTTGGTATTACTGTATTCATTAGCAGATAATTAGGCAGTAAGTACTTGATTTAATAACGTGTGTTTAAAGGTACGCCTTATGGCATGTTCCCTGTTTTCGCCATCAAGTTGCTACCAGCCGCCCTCATTAAGCCACAACTTCTTTTATTAGTGTAGAACACGAGTTGAAGAACGACCTGATAAACTCTCGTGTCAGAGTTTTTAAATCACGTTGTAGGCCTCTAAAATGGTTTTTGTAGCGAACGCCGTCTAAGTAATCTTAGGTTAAACCAAGACCGGTGGCTTAACGTGCCGCACGGAACCATCTTTGTAACCGACTATCAAGTGGTTTAGCCTGCAATGTCCTTACCAAAATAGAAATGAATTCACAAAGTGATAGCCCTTAAGAATCGATCCTGGTACTTCCGGATCAGACACAAACGGTGAGACCACTACAGTACGGCAATCATAATAAGACATAATCGACAGCTGTCATGTTCGTGCTAATATGCTATGGTAGAGGGTCCATTTTCCTTTGTTGACAGCTCTTTTAGTATGGAACTGATAGCTGTCAAATTTGGCTTAACAGAATGACCTTACTTTAGACCACGAAAGCGTTGAACTGTAGATACCTGTACTTGCAGTTAGACGTAATTCTTAATTATGCTGTTTTAGGTCGTGGTGTGAGATGCAGTGATATAAAGTGATAAAAGTTAGCTTCAGCTTTCTTTCATGTCTTTTTTCAAATAGAACTACAAATTCTGCAAAGCCTGAAACCCTTGCCTGAAACATTGTTTTGTCATGAAGTTTGACATCTATGAGGCTTCGAGCAACACGGTCTTCCGTCTCGTTCCGACCCGGAAGGGAGGAGCCTTCGCCATTTTACTTCATAGAAAAAGTTCTGTCGTTTTTTGCGGGGCGCGGGGGGAGAGGTAGGTAAAGCTGTCAAGTTAGTGCTTGACAATATCGATGCTTGACTATCGATGAATTTCAAAAGTGTAGGTACTAAGACGCTTGTGTTGTTTTTTTATTTATATTTAAAGCAAGTTACATAACAACAAACTTTTAAGTAGTCAAATCATGCCATTTTAGGGGTCCTCTAGTAATTATAAGAACCATGGCCCTACAAAACACAATCACCAACAAATAGCTCCTTAACATTTGGTATCTAGATAATCTTCTTTTGTGTGAGACACCAAGTCGTCCAACGACCCGATGAACCCTGGTGTAGAGAGTTTTTCAACCGCTTACTACTACCTACTTGGCCTCTGACATGGTTGTGTTACGACCCCCGTCAAAGTCATCATAGACAGCAACCAGGACCGACGGCTTAACGTGCCCTTCGAATCACGGAACCATCCCCTTTCAGACAATCAGGTGGTTCAGCCTGCAATGTCCTAACAGGTCCGGAAACAAATTCACAAAGTGAAAATAACAACTTTGTGACTGCCCCACCGAGAATCGAACCCGGAACCTTTGCGTCGCAGGCAGTCGCATTACTACTGCGCCACATCAGCCGCCATGTCTAGATGATGACATTATCGAAGGCAGTCCAGATGTGGTGTTCGAAGCCGGGCAGTCGCGTAACGCTATTATGAATGATTTTGACTTGCCGGAATCTACCTTTAACAAAATATAAAAAAATACATAAAGATTTTATAAAACTGCAGTGTGCGGAAGGACATGGAAATATTCAAAGGGACAAAGTTGTTGAATTTCCCGAAGTTGAAAAGTGTCTCATAGAATGGATTAAACAAACTCTTGATAAAAATATTTCATTCACATCTATATATGAGAGACTAGCTGTTGCCCGCGACTTCGTACGCATGGTGTAGTGACTTGTGAGTTAGTGAAGTTGATGTATGCATATTGTTTAATATTAATATCATGTTTGTATAAAGTTTTTTCTCTTTAAGATGTGCAATGAATAGGTACTGGTTAACTTGTTTTTCGGTTAGGTACTTGGTTTTGATACTATAGACATAAGCTACAAAACATCATTATAAACTACTTTGGTAGTTTTACCATCGGGTGCTAAAACGTACAAATTTTCAGGAGAACTGACTCGAGAGCAAGCGACATATAGCTGCCCGTGTAATAAACAGGGAATCGTAAGACCTACGCCTGCGGCTTTCAGCGTCTGTCCTTGCGATTTGTTTACAGTCATTGCAAAGAAAACGCTGACGGGAAACTGAATGCCCTGAAATTAAAATAAAAAGTTGTTGGGAATGAGTGGTATACGCGCCACAACCAGTGAAAATATCCGCCTCGAATAAATTCATCTTTAAGCTTAAGATCTTCAGTCTGGTTCCATTGCACATTGGCGGAGTGAGATTGCAAAGAAGCATGATAGGAACACCAAGTTTAAGTAATATTTGGTGTGCAGAAAGACCATTCGCACTCAAGGAGTTTAGGAATTCTATTAGGTAGTTAGTGGCTTTGTCTTGATTCATAACAGTGGTAATTGACGCGTATACCACCATATCCCCAGTGATTTGTGACATAATGGTATGGTTTATTGAAGCAGTCTGATCATTTTTGGGTGCAAAAATAGCTCTTCCACGTAGCTTCGAATCTTTCTTTTGAAGGAAGGAAGGTTCGCCATACACAGAAGAAATGATTCTCTTTAGACCAGAAACTATTTGGCAAAGCGTTTCAGGCAGACTTACTTGACCGTTATCCTCTGGTAAAGTACCTCTGCCTAGTTTTAATAAAGCTTGTGAAAACTCTTCAGCCCGTGGATTACCACCGTCACGGTCAGCTTGTGAATTTGTGGCCAAAGAGCCGATGATTTTAGTGATGCATTCACCTCATCAGCCCTGGTACCTCGAGTAACAACTGGAAGTGTTTGGCGAAAGTCACTGGAAAAAAGATCAGTGATATGGCCCATGGCCCTATTATCTCTGCGTATGTCTTTCAAAGTCTTATCCATAGCTTCTACTGTTTTTTTGTTGGCCATCGTACACTCGTCACATAACTACCAGACAACAATATCAGAAAACCTTTGCCTTGTAACTATTACGTGATACAGGACATATTGGAGTATCGTTTGTGTCCAAATCGATTGGTATTTTGAAAGTTGTATGCGCCGTTTTCTCTCCTGGAAGCAGTGTGGCAGCGATACTTGAAGATACTACAGCAAGTGCAATCCTTCCTTGCCTTCTGATCTCTGCAAAAATGTTTAAGGCGAGTGTAACCGTGAACGACCTCGATAGTGGCACCACTTCACAAAAAAAGATTTATCTTTAAAGAAACAATCTATCAGAATATCCGTTGCCCAAGTTTATACTTACATACGTACATCACGCCTATTATCTCTTGCAGGGTAGGCAGAGCGTAAATGTCTGACATATATTTGATGGTCATTCGGAAAATTGTGTATCGCCATGGTGACAGGTTGTCAGCTCATCGCCCATGTGAAAGTCCCTTAGTCGCCACTTACGACTCCCACGGAAAAGAAATGGGGTGATGCTATTGCAAGCCGGCATCACACAGCATAGTTTACAATACTATATTATTATTTTTTTAGAAAACCTGCCGCCTGTCAGTGGCTTTGTTATATAATTTTGGAGAAAACATTTCATTAGCGGGTTTCACAAAACTAACAGCGACATCTATGAAGTAATTTTAAACAAATTTTACTCTAACATTTTTGATTCTAACTAATGAAGGTTATTTATATTTTTTTAGGTTCCGTACATCAAAAAGAAACGTACAAAAAAACGGAACCCTTATACGATCAGTTTGTTGTCCGTCCGTCCGTCCATCCGTCTCGTAAGACGCTTTATTTCGGGAATGCGCAGAGATATGGAGTTAATATAAAAACTATATTGGTAAATAGGTTTTAGGCTGCAATATGGAACCCTTATAGGTTCACTCACTTTGTTGTCCATTTGTCTGTCTTTCAAGACTCACTATCTCGGTTACACGTAGAGATGTCGAGTTAAAATTAAAAGTATTATAACCTTTAACTCAGGCCAACGGCCTCTTGTAGTGGTAAAAAAATTAACTAATTTTACCCAAATCATAATTTGTCTTCGCAATAAAACAATTTTCAACGGATTTAAGTTGTGTTTATTTTGGATTTCACAATTCCTACGTTTCCACAATAAACACAACTTAAATCCGTTTAAAATAGTTTTATTGTGATGAGTAATAGTTGTGCAAACTCAAGAAAATATCACAATTCATCTGTCTTCCATCACATACCTTGACCATGACCAAAGGTCAAAGTAAAAGTCTGAAACATTTCTGTAATAGTTAGAATGGCCCGCATATATGTCAGACGTGGCGATAGCGATAAAATACTTACGGCCGTTGACGCTTAACCTACCCCGCAAGCATTAAATGTGTGATTGTTTGTTTTTTGTTTGGTTAGGTCGTTTCACGGGGTCGTTTAGAAGTTCAGATCGTATGTCAGTCAATACGTGGTCAATACCAAGTTTTACAAAACTAACAGCGACATCTATATTATTTTTTAGGTAAAAAAATCGGAACTCGCTTTGCGGAACCAGTTACTGTGTTTTACCATGGGAATGAAAGATTTTTTCGAGGTAAAAAGTATCCTAGATGTTGACCCGGGTAATAAGCTACCACAGTATAAAATTTTGTAGAAATCTGTGCAGTAGTTTTTACGTGAAAGAATAACAAACATACCGACAGACAAACAGACAAAAATCAATTTTACTTCTGTTTTGATGTCTGTATCTTGAACACAATTAGAAGCAAAAACCCTTTTTTGAATCTATTTCATGTACAGAATTGGTTTCGTTTCTGTTTTATTATATGTATAGACAATTAGAAGCAAAAACCCTTTTTTGAATCTATTTCATGTACAGAATTGGTTTCGTTTCTGTTTTATTATATGTATAGATACTTCTCCCAAACCTGCATAAATGACAAACTGGTTTAGTAAAATACCTCTATGAGCGAGAATAATATTCGGGTCCCTTGATAACTCGCTTATCCAGGTACATATAAAACCATGATAACAATTATTTGTATAATACATGTGATTTAATAATACCCGCCTCCTATAATATTCATCGACAAACATTATGACATGAAACGGTAACATCACTACTGTTGCTATCGTCGAGAAGTCGGATTTATCGTGCGATCGATCTGTAATTTGTACGGGCGAGCGGACCAGATGTTGCTGAAAAATCCAACAACTATTTAAGAATTTAGTGTTGAAATGTACTTATGAAATGAATTTACTTACATGTGAAATGTTACACCATCTTTTTGTAAACTTGATGTTCCAGACCCCTTTTTACATTAAAAAACTAACATGTGTTCTCTTGCACGACTGGACTCGGTCTAGGAAAAAATCTGAACGGAACTGGTTTTTATAAACGCCAATGCCATAAGAATAGATAATAATACTGGCGTATAGAAGCGAAACTCCTTTGTCTGGGCCCCAAAAGCCGCGCTTTAAATACCTACTTCCCCCCGCAGCCCGTAACGCCCCGCACTCTCTCGCGCTTTAAGTCGGGGCTGTCACGTGCCAATAATTTTATTCCAGACTAGCGGCCAGTCAAGCGGTTGCGACCGCTGCTAACAGTTTTCCCGTGGGAACAAAATATTTATACGTTTTAAAGTCTTACCTTACCATTTTATTGTTAATAGGTAGGTAATATATTACAGCCTACTCTTGTACTGGCTTATAGTATGTATTTAAATACCTTACCTAACCAAACTATCTACCTACTGCGTGGTGTTGACAGACGATCTAGGTTATTCTCGCTCGGCACACGGCACAAAGCACACCGCCACCACGCCGCCGCCGCCTCCGTTTGATACCTACCTATTCGCCGCCTCGCCGATTGACCAAAATGCAATAATATTAAAAGATATGCGATGAATATTAATTGTTTGTTATACCTATTCAAGGATTTCTTATCAAATGAACTTTTTGTTGCAGTCGAGCGGTGATAAGTAGGTACCTACTTACCTACGTTAAAAAACATACCTACGATACGAATGCGCTTATTTATCATTATAAGCTAACAATGACTTAGGCACCTAGGTAGTTTAAATTAGAAAATAGAAACTAGGTACCTACGTAAGTAAAAATAGGAGTACACACAACAATTACGTATAATAACCAATGGTAGGTATTTACTGTAAAATCATCACTTACCTTGGCTCATCTTTAGGCAAATTAAAAAAAAACTTAGATGTGGAGTCTTTCTCGCATCACTTTTGCAGCCATACACACCATAATAATTCGGAATTGCTATATTTTTCACAAAAAATGAAAATTCGACCCGCACGACGAACGTTTCCGCGGCGAAGCGCACTCCCGACTGAATTGTTCGCTAAGAGACAGCCAGACGGATTGACCTTGAGCGCGTCTGGAGCGGGAGTGTCATCTCTATGTGATTTCTACTCTATGCCAATGCCCATTTCGGCTTGTACTTTGACAGAGGGGAAATACTTTCTATGCCTACTCCCTTCTGGGACGGAAGGCCGTCGTTGCTCGAAGCTATGAGGGCTTCAAAATTATTATCGGTTTTTTGTCAGCCAGTTGGTAAAAGGAGGTCTGTCTGAACATTAACATGGAGTAGTCGTCGATTTAAGCAACAGTCAAAATTTAAGGATTTTCAAGTAGCTTAAATTGAATTTTACTCTTTGATGTTTGGCTAACAACAGACATATTGCTGTTTTATTCACTGTTATTTCAAATCGGTCTATTTGTATTTTTCAATTACGAGACAAAATTGTTTTCGAAATTATTTTTAACCAAGCGGAATAAATTAAATTGTTACCAATTAATGAACACGTCAATTCAGTTATTCGGCGAAAGGAATTAATTGAGTTTTGATCGTAATTTTCCTCAAGCAACGAAATTGTCGAGTACCTCTGGAATGTTTTCTATCTCGTAAGATATTTTGTGGTTCTTATTGACTAGATTAACAAAATTCCAAGAACATAAAATTTACTGGTAATTTTTTATCTGAAAAATATGCCCTGACAACGGCTCAAAAAGGAGTGGAATTCTAATATCGTATCGTGTTTAGTTGTAAGTCGGCCTCGGATTTATGTGTGTTTTTTAATGTGTTTTTATAGTAGTAAAATTTTTAGTTTGTTTACTTACAACTAAACAACAACTTAACCTTTGAGATAAAAGAAAATCATATGAAAATAAATTCTAGTAAAATGTATGTATAATGGTATAATGACACCTGTCTAAGTGCTCACTAACGTTATTTCTTTTACCCTATATTCTACTGTAGTGTAGAAAACCGTAACGACAAACAACCCGAAAAATCTTGGTGCTACAGTATAAGAAACAAACAAAAATACATACATTCACGCCTATATCCTTTAATAAGTAGGCATGTTTTTTTTAAAAAAAGCGCCATAGTGAGAGCTCATCACCTAAAATTGCAATACACCATGTAACCCTCGAGCCCTTAAGTCGCTTCTTAAGACTGCATATTGCATGATTTTAAATTTAATCTGACTGGAGATCCGAAAAAATCATCAATTATCAACAAATTGCGCCTCGAATTTAGGTGTGTTTTTTAATGTGTTTTTATAGTAGTGAAATTTTTAGTTTGTTGCCTGTAACTTAACCTTTGAGATAAAAGAAAATCATATAAAAATAAATTCTAGTAAAATGTATGTATAATGGTATAATGACACCTGTCTAAGTGCTCACTAACGTTATTTCTTTTACCCTATATTCTACTGTAGTGTAGAAAACCGTAAAGACAAACAACCCGAAAAATCTTGGTGCTAGAGTATAAGAAACAAACAAAAATACATACATTCACGCCTATATCCTTTGATAAGTAGGCATGTTTTTTTTAAAAAAAGCGCCATAGTGAGAGCTTGTAGCCCGGAGGCCGCAGGTAAATAAAATCAGGAGATAACTTGAGACTTCTTTATTTATAGTACAAAGGACGAACGTCAAGGACGAACCCTCTTTGAGGGTTCCTTTTTACACAACACAATTTTCCCACAAATTAAGGATAATGTTGCCCTTATGGCCTAGTAAAATATAATTTTATTCAGCACGGAACTATGCAATAAAACTTGAAACTATAACGGCACTGGTAAACTTGTTACGACCCATGTTTTCCCGTGAAAAGCTGGGTGTTGAGTGCGTCAGGGAGAAAAATACGTCTGCACGACGTTCCAATTCTTTTATTTGATTTGAAATTTAACATAATTCGAAAAAGAGGAGGTGACATGGAAAAGGATGCCGACGCAGAGTTTTCACTCTGCTACAGTACCCGGGGGGGCCGGAGAAAAAAAAAAAAAAAAAAGTACTCTAGGGTATTTTTTTTTTTTTTTTTTTTGTTGGGTAATGTGGTTGAGATGAAATGATGGTAATTGGTATGAAATGCTGGTAAAATTTTGGCGTATGTTCCGAAATGCTGTGCGATAAATACATGTGGTGAAAATGTTAATTAAATAAATAGAAGGTACTAAAAGTTAATCAAAATAAATGAATATTAAATGTAAGTATGGGTGGTGAGTGATCAAAAATTTTGACTGTGTGTGATATCTACAGTGAGTATGTACAGGGTGGAAATTCTAAGTCAATCGTACGTCATATCAAGCATTCGTCATCAGCAAAATGTCTGGATTTCTATTATATGAAATCAGACCCTTTCAAAATGGAGAGCAGTTTTCAATTATGTCAACTGTTCTCTGAGAGTTTCCACCAGAATAGTGTAGGCTTGCAAGTCACAACCCGCTTTATGGTTCCTAGCTTTTGGCTTCTTTAACGTGTCGCTAGATCCGCACGGTGATAAAGTATTTACAAGTTTTGTAAAAAAGGAAAACGTACATATTAAAATTAGTATACGTGTTATAATTAACGTATACGTTCATTAAGTTTAGGTTATGGAAAATAAACAGCAAGTAAAATTAAAATCAAATTCGTAATTGAGTAGCAAGTTAAGTTAAAGTTAAAGTGACAATTACGACGTTATCTCCGTCGATGAGAGATAATTGCATTTGATCAATTAATAAATTGTGACAAGTGAATAAAATAAGTTGGTAATAAAATTATTTATCATTGAAGTTAAGTTTGACATCCGTCAATGTTTAATGGAAAAACCGAAAAGCGTAATGAGGTGAAAAAGTTTATAAAGGAAATAAAATGACTGCGTTACTACTTTATGGCGTAGTTCGCTTTATCCAAACGTGGATAATTAGAAATGGGGGTGAATAAGGTTTAGTTTAGTTTTGCGGTTTTGGTTGGTTTTAAGTCTTTAATATGCCAACGTCCTAAGTTGTTATTGTCCATATCGGCTAGGTTGTATACTAAAGGGGAAATCTTTTGGGATACGATACATTTAATGTATTTTGGTGCTAATTTAGCCGAGAAGTTTTTGTCGGTAGAGCTTATGGGATAATTACGTTTCCAAACAATATCGCCAGGTTTAAACTCTAGGTTTTGACGATGTTTGTTGTAGTTGGATGCGTTATTTTGGTGTATGGAGTGTAGTCGTGATTGTACTTTGTCGAAAATGGGAATGAGTTGGCCGAGATTTTCCGCATAAATATCTCTAGGGGCGAAGATGAGGTCATCCGTGGTGTCCTTTTGGGAGTAAGTAGAACCACACGGTACTAGTTCACGACCGAATACTAGAAAGGCTGGGGTAAATTTGGTTGACTCGTTAACAGATGAGTTGATGGCAAATTGTATTTTATGGAGATGTTTGTCCCAGGTTCTGTGATCATCATCGACAAATGATGCGACCGCCGTGATTATGGTTCTGTTGTATCTTTCAACAGTATTTACCTGAGGACAGTGAAGGGGTATGAAATGTATGTGTGGTATGTTGTATGAGTGAAACATGTCTGTTAGTTCCGAGCTTGTCATTTGGGGGCCGTTGTCTAAAATGACTGTTTCAGGAATACCGTAGTTCATGAATACTAAGTCTTCTAGGATATGTTTAATAACCGAAGAAGTAGCGCGTTTAATTGGAAATAATAAGCAGTATTTGGAAAAGCAGCAGTTTATTACCAATATGTATCTGTTAAGTTTACGTGATATGGGTAGTGGGCCAATAAAATCGATTGAAAGACATTGAAATGGCCGGGAACATTGTTTAGGTTCGCCCATGTGACCGATAGCGTTTTGGTTACGATGTTTATATGCAAGACAGGTGTCGCAGCGAGAGATAAATGTTGCCACATCTTTGTACATGCCAGGCCAGAAATAATTTAACTTGATACGATGGTAGGTTTTGAAGGTACCAAAATGGGCTGCGGTTGGTGTGCAATGATTTTGTGCAATTATGGGGTTTCGTTGTTCTGAAGGAACGACTAATTTCCAGCTGTATTGTGAATTAAATGGGGTTAGAGAATTAGTATATTTATATAGTTTTTTATCTTTAATTGTATAGTCGGGGGTTGATGAGGGATTATTTTTACATTTGTTAAAAATAGATTGGTACCATTCGTCTGTGGTACTGGAAGGATTAATAATGTTCACGTTGGGAATATTTCTCGAGAGCAGGTCGGGTACAAAGTTTTCGGAGCCTTTTTTATGTTTTATTTCAAAGTTAAACATAGATAGGCGTATGCACCAACGTGCTAGTCTACCTGTGGGATTGTCTAGACGAAGAAACCATTGTAGGGCTGAGTGGTCGGTATAGATGGTGAACTTGTGGCCATTATCTAGATAGCAGCGCCAGTGTTCTAGTGCTGTAATGACACTTAGAAGTTCTCGCTCCGTAATTGAGTAATTTCGCTGGGGGCCTGTGAGCGATTTACTCATATAAGCAATTGGCTTTTCTATACCATCAAATTCTTGGGTGAGCATGGCTCCGATGCCGAAGGATGATGCGTCGCAATGGACGGCGAAGGGCTTTGTAAAATCAGGACAGGCGAGGATAGGGGTGCTAACTAGGGCTTGTTTAATAGAGTTGAAAGCTGATTCCGCTTCTGGTGTCCATTTAAATGGTGGTGCCTTTTTGTGGGTTGAAGTTAGTTTGTTTAGGGGTGTAGCTAGTGTGCTAAGGTTTGGGACAAAACGTCTGTACCAGCTTACGGTGCCAAGAAATTTCTTGATATCTTTTGCTGTTTTGGGTACGGGTATGTCCAGGATAGCTTTGACTTTGTCTGGGTCTGTTTGGAGTCCCAGACTGTTGACGATGAAACCTAGATATTTTAGTTCGCTACGGAAGAATGAGCATTTTGGGAAATTGATGGTTATATTAGCATCTGTTAATTTAATGAGGAGTTTGTTGAGTATTTCAACGTGACGTTCGAAAGTTGAGGTGACAATGACTATATCGTCGAGATAACAGAATACAGAGTTGTCACACATGAGATCTGATAGTAGGCTATCTAGAAATCTCTGTTGAGTAGCAGGGGCGTTTGTGAGACCGAAAGGCATCACTTTAAATTGGTACATACCACGACCAGGTACGTGAAAAGCGGTTTTGGGCCTATCCTCAACTCGTAATGGGATTTCCCAAAAGGCTTTGGCGATGTCTATAGAGGAAAGGTATTTGGAATCGCGTAGGTTATCTATGATGTCAGAGATAAGTGGTAGTTTATAGGCATCTTTTTTTGTTATCGCGTTGAGTTTACGACTGTCAACGCAAAATCTCCAGGTATTGTCTTTCTTGGGAGTGATTAAAACTGGGTTTAGCCATGGGCTTTCACAAGGTTCAATTACGCTTAAGCGCATCATGTCGTCAACTTCCTTGTGTAGAGCCTTTTGCTTTTCCGGGGATAAGCGATAGCATCGTTGCTTTATTGGTGGGTGATCACCGGTGTCAATGTGGTGTTCTACCAAATGCGTTCTACCTAATGGTTTTGTGTCTGTACAGATATTTTTAAATTTTTCTGTTATTAAGTTTGCTATTATTTGTTGGGATTCAGTAAGGTTTTTGAAAGAGTTTACGGTTGTTAATTCAAGGTTTGTGTTTATTAAGAAGGTAGCGGTTTCAGGAGATTGAAAAGAGGCTATTCTGTGTAGAACATTTGGGGCAATATTGAATGCTTTCCAAAAGTCAATTCCTAAGATTAGGTTTTGTGAAACCTCGGGTATTACGTGAGCCGATATTAGTGAAAATTTATTATTATAGGTTACAGGAAGAGTGATTATTCCGATAGAGTTTATTTTTTGGTTGTTGGCTACTGTGCCTGTTATACGTATGTTTTTATTTAATTTGAAACCATGTTTTAGTAATGTTTTGCAAGAATCCTTACCTAATATTGTAATTGTACTGCCGCTATCGAGGAGGCCGTTCAAATGTAAGTTATTAATTTTGATTGTGACATATGGTCGTTCGTGATCGTTGTCACCGGAGAAAAGAAGGTTTACGTGGTAAGACTTGAAAAAAATTGAAAGTGATTCTAACCAATTTTTCCAATCGAGTTTATTGAATTTGGGATTATTAATTTGAACGGGATCCTCTTTATCTAGTTTTTTTGGAGTTCTATTACATTTGGGACAGTTAAGAGCCGTGTAACCTTTGTTACCACAGCGAAAGCAAACCTTTTGGGGGTTGTTACACGTTTGTAGGGTGTGAGAATTGTTTCTACAGCGGGGGCAATATAGGGATTGGCTACTGGTGGGGAGTGGTTTGCCAGTATTTACAGCATTAATGGGGTAAGGAAAAGGGGGAATATATGGTTGGTAATTAGAATTGGAAGGGGTTTGGTTTTTGTTTGATTGGATTAGAGTGGTATTAAAGTAATCTTGGGAGTGGTTGTTGACGTGAAGCAATTTTTCTGTAAATTTGCATGATTCTAGGAGGGTAGAGATGGAAAGAAGGTCTGGTTGGGTTACTCGCAAACTATATTGGGGTTGTAGGTTGCGTAATAGAATATCTATTTTTTCGTTCTCAGATAATGGGCTATGAAGTTTATTGAATAGTGATTCCATTGTGGAGAAGTAAATTATGATACGTTCGTTAGGGTGTTGTTTTCTATTTTCTATAAGCTTTTTTAAATTATAATCATGGTTTCCTATTTCAAAATCGTTAATTATTGCTGATTTGAATGTTTGCCAGTTTGTGAGTGTGTCCTCATGTGTTCTGAACCAGTCTAGTGCCGGTCCTGAGAGAATGTCGTAGATGTGGTTGTATAGGGTATTTTCGGTTAAGTCCCTAACTTTGGCAAATTCTTCCACACGGGCTATGAAGTCCCGTGGGCAGCCTTGACCTTTAAAAATAAATCTTTTAAGGTCTGTTTGGTATCTGCTATTATGATTCGCCAATGAGTTTAATTTTTCTGTTAGTGTTTCGAAATATATGTTTGCGGGGTTAAGGTTTACGCTGCTGGTCTGGGCCGAACAATACGTGGATGAGGGGGGGTTTACTAAGTTATTATATTGTGTTTCTAGCTCTAATAACCGTTTGAAAGGTCATTGTGAGTAGCTAGTTGTTCGTTTGTTAAAGTTTCAGATTCTAGGTTAATAAGATTGAATCTGAGCTTTGTGTGTGAAAGGTAAGGTGGTATTTTGTTTTTCCTGGTGGAAAAATTGAAAAGGCAAGCTTCTATTAAGTTAAGGCATCTAGTTATATCTTGAATATCAATTTCAAGATCGTTGGGACTAATCTGATTAATTGCCTGGTTAGAAGTTATTGCCTGGGCTAATAATTGATGGAGAGCCTCTACAGTTTGGCTTTGGTTAAACTCTATGTTTCGAATCTTTATTTCAAATTGAAGTTCGGGTTTGTTTAAATAATTATAGTTTTCCATTATATTATTTTATTAATACTATTTGGTAGGAAACTTTCTAATAAGGTTGATGCTGGCCGAATTGCTCGTTGGCAAAGGCCAAAAATTAAAAGAAGGGTAAGAAGTAAAATGACAGAGGGATGGTAACGAATGTTTGACTTAACAATGTTAGACGTGACGTTTGATCGTATTTTTGGGTAATGCCAAACTTGTCAATCTGATTTATTATGATTTCTATCGTGTATGTATTTTTCTATTGTAGGCTGAAACTATTTGGTAAAATATTTATTATTTCAATATTTGGCAAAACGACAATTGGTAATCAAACGTCAAAGTATAACAATGTCTAGGTTATTGGTGTCCACTGTTGGTCATAAAATAGGTTTTTATAGATTTAATTTAGCGTGTGGAAAAAGGTTAGAAAAAGTGATTCAGAGGCCGTACTCTGTAGTCAAGAACCACGTTTAGTTTAGCTAGAAATCATTAGTTGAGGGTAATGCTTGCAAGGTCTAGAGGGTGGTTATTATATGCGATTATCAAAGAGGGTTCGTCCTTGACGTTCGTCCTTTGTACTATAAATAAAGAAGTCTCAAGTTATCTCCTGATTTTATTTACCTGCGGCCCCACGTTGGGCGCCACTGTAGCCCGGAGGCCGCAGGTAAATAAAATCAGGAGATAACTTGAGACTTCTTTATTTATAGTACAAAGGACGAACGTCAAGGACGAACCCTCTTTGAGGGTTCCTTTTTACACAACACAATTTTCCCACAAATTAAGGATAATGTTGCCCTTATGGCCTAGTAAAATATAATTTTATTCAGCACGGAACTATGCAATAAAACTTGAAACTATAACGGCACTGGTAAACTTGTTACGACCCATGTTTTCCCGTGAAAAGCTGGGTGTTGAGTGCGTCAGGGAGAAAAATATGTCTGCACGACGTTCCAATTCTTTTATTTGATTTGAAATTTAACATAATTCGAAAAAGAGGAGGTGACATGGAAAAGGATGCCGACGCAGAGTTTTCACTCTGCTACAAGCTCATCACCTAAAATTGCAATACACCATGTAACCCTCGAGCCCTTAAATCGCTTCTTAAGACTGCATATTGCATGATTTTAAATTTAATCTGACTGGAGATCCGAAAAAATCATCAATTATCAACAAATTGCAGTATGTAAAACAAAATGGTGCAATTTTGACAAACTAAACTTTCTTTACTTTCAAACAAAATTTCTGTTCTACTCGTCTTACAGCGAAAATAACTTAAATGACAATTTTAAAATCTACTTACCGGGTAAATACTAGGAAAATGCCAGCTTACCCCTCAAATCTCGCCCGGTCATTATCCGGGCGTAGGCTCCCTTGGAACAATAAAAACAAATTGAGTAAGATTCCAGTGCTCATGGAACTGTAGCTAAAAGGCAAACAAAGGAATAAAGCGCTCGGATAACAGGGTAGTTATTTCGCTTTTTTTACCGTGTCACAGAAATTCTGACTGCCAT
Source organism: Tuta absoluta (assembly GCA_027580185.1). Classification (NCBI taxonomy): domain Eukaryota; kingdom Metazoa; phylum Arthropoda; class Insecta; order Lepidoptera; family Gelechiidae; genus Tuta; species Tuta absoluta. The sequence goes on from JAQAHW010000051.1 coordinate 2,601,053, forward strand.
GATTTTTAGTGAAGCTTGTCTAGGTGATAGATATTAAAAGTTTGAGGTTAAGCAAAGGTAATACAGGTGTATTAAAGAGTTATGCAATAGTAGTAAATAAAGATAATTTACTCCAAAATAAAACTGTGCGTACTATAAAATTATTACCATATTATTATGATTTGATTTAGATTCATACCTTTTCTAGTAAAAATAGCTTTTCTAGAAAAAACTGTGATATCTCGCGAAATTCTGAGTGCAAAATAAATGGCTGTTTCTCCTTGACAGACCTCAATTTCAATGGGACCAACTATTCAGGAAATGTAGAGCTTTAAAACTATAATAAGTAAGGCCGACTCTCAATAAGTACTACTACTTTACTAAGTACAAGGAAAGGGGTCTCAAAGAATTTAGCACCAAAATGGGAGAATATTTAGGAGCTACTTACAAGTAGTTAATTTGCCGGCGTCACCTGACGTGTTGAATTCCCAAGATCTTTGCACAGCTCACAATAAACACATGCCTTACTTGTCTTACATAACATCGTTACAGAAGTTAATAAATTATAAAATATGTCTTTCATACTTACAGCTAATGTATGAGAGAAAACCGTTTTAAAAATAAAATACTTACATATAATAGAACAGGCTCAAGATTTCAAATCCAGAACGCAGTTTCACATTATTGATCGGATTGTCGTTAAGAATACTATGATTTCATGAAGAAGGATTACGAACGCGACTTACTTATTTATTATTTTGTAAAGAGTTTGGCCTTCTACGTTTCGGCTGGTTAGGACCGCTTTCTTCTCGAAGGTCGACAGATCACATAAAATTCAATTCAATTCAATTTAACAATAATAATATGTCATGTCTTCTTTTTGTCGTTTTAAATAGTTAGCCCTAGCTCAGCCTTTACGCTTTTTTGGGATAAGACTAAAAACACCCTAAGATAAGTGATGGCTTATCGAGTGCTTTTCTCCAATGGTGTTGAAATGGACATTAGATTAAGTTGAGAAATAAATAAATAATTCAATTCAATAATTCATTGAATAACAAAATATATTTGTGTTTGCAATACATTAAGCTAGACTATCAATCAATTCTTTAAAATTAGTATTACAAACAATAAATAATAATACATACAAAATTTCAAGATGTCAATACAAAAAAGAAAATGAAATTCAAATAACAAGACCTTATTATCAAAGCGTCTAAAATACGCCTACACGTCTGAGCTGTAATCGCCGTACATTAAAATTATAAACAATACACCTACATCATAATAATAACTGATACTGTTTACATTTTATTATAAAAAACTAAACACTCTGAACTATATTCAGGTTTGATCTGACCTATGTTTTGACGCCATCCAAAATAGTAAAACATGACGTCATAGTTCAAAATTTTCATACAAAATGTCGCTTCAAAGCGTTTTATTATGTAGCTCATTTGACTTGTCAGTCAAATATGTAATTAATTCTTTGACCTAACCCCTTAAAACGTTGGCTAGGCGCTGAGAGCCCAGAGGCAAAGGAATCACGGTCTTATACCACAATCTAGCCGCCGTTTGGTGGTTTGGGACTGCGTGACCTATTGTGACCTACAATTGTGTCTGTAACCTTTTGTATTGTTAATATTCTCGTAGGCATTTGTGTGATAAATACTGTTTAAGAGTACAAGTATTAAAGTAAAAATGGTTTACGTTCTGAAAGGGACAAATAATATCAGATAAAAATATTTCTAAAGATGAACTTAACAGCAAATAAACTATTGAATACCTTAGGTACTTACTTTACTCTATAGATAACATCAGCAGTATTTCAGTTACCCTTTTAATGAATCAACATAAACTGGTTTTGGGAACAGATATTGAGAATTATCATTATTTCTTGATCCCTAGGTAATAGTCCGGTATGGCTGGCAATATTTAAGAGCGTGACTTACAAAAATACATGGGTCGATGAGTGTCTCTAAAGTACATATTAAATTATGTAATTTTTGGGTTCAATGTATAGTCGCTCATTTTTTTAATTTAATTTTTACAATTTACCAGTATTTTATATTATTTTTGTCTCTATATGACAGTTGACACAGATTAAAAACCCAGTATGAGTCGTATTTATCCACCGCAAAACGAAAGTATGTTAGCATTTACGAGAAAAAACACAAAATTATGAATTGGGTTCGGTTACTGGTTCAGAAACTATAAGCTAAAAAATAACGACTTTATCCGTGTTATAACAAAAAGTGAGACGCGCTTTTAGACAGTGTATAAGATATATTGGTCTATACGATTTGACACTGACAAAAGCTTTAACCTTTAACGGCCAGAGGATGACAATTTTTTCGTTAGTTTTGAAATCAATTGCGGGTAGTTAGGGTTAAATTTTAGGTGGGAACATTCTCCCCATCGCCTTATTGTAATAAGACCGTAATATTATTGAAACATGGAAAGCTAGCCGTTCTGGGCTATAATTTAAGGTACTGCTGATGTAGCATCCACTTTTAGGCTTATCTGTATAACTGACAATCTAGCTAGAAGTATTATTAGGTTATAAATCATCTCAAGACTTGATATGTTTTCCGCCCAAGGCTTTTCCTAACTGTGGCGGTAAAAAATCATCTCGTCTTTCTATCGAGCATCTATTCAACTAGACCGTTTTTAAAGAGTGACTGACACAAATTAAATAAGAAGTTGCAAAATTTAAGCGCTTGCCGATAATTGAATTATTCTTATTTTAATTGAATATAAGATAGCACTGCAAGTGCAGAATAAACCATAGTACATTTAAGAAATGGGGTGATACTATCATTTTAGCCGACATCACACGGCAAATACTTAATAAATCATAAATCTTTTATATTTGTGCTGTGCGACACTTGTTACAATAATTGGTAGACTCAAGAGACACCTATATACTATGAAATTAAAAGATGACCCATCTTGCCCCGAGTGCGGACAGGAAGAAAGTAGCTTCCACTACTTAGCGGAATGTCCAAGCTACTCGCTGCCAAGACGGGAATATCTAGGTACCTAATGACAAGCTTGAAGAAAGAGGTTTAGTTAACATATCTCTACAAGATGTCCTGCATTTCTGCAGGGCAACAAGAAGATTCGAGGAGGTGACGCTGCCGGAGCACCAGTGAACCCAGTGCCCCAAACCTGGGAATTGGGTGAAATAGTTCCCGCTTAGCGGAGCTCATCACCCGTCTGCGAGCTCCGCAGACGTCCCAACCCGAGGAAGAAAAAGGGGAAACAGTTTCATGGTCTGCATGCAGCCTTTTAGTAATCCTAGAAACACTCAGAACAAATACAAATATCTAAACTGAACAAATCGACGTAGCAAGCAGGGGTCCTAACCGCTACGCCATCAAGCCATTCTAATGTATGTAATGTGTGTAAATATATATTTATTGAATAAACGATAGCTGGTTGCCATTCCAACAATTTGGACTAATAGCGCTTCCAGTCATCATTTATAATGCGCACTGCTAAAGAGTGGAACTCACTACCTGCGTCTGTGATTCCAAGCGCATACAACCCTAATATCTTCAAAGTAAGAGTGAACAGGCTTCTTCTGGGTGAGCTCGTTCCATCTTAGACTCTGTCTCTGTCCTATGACCTAGACTAGAGTCAAGAGCAAACCCATCCTAAATAAAATAAAAAATACGATGAGAAAAACATTTTGTTCTCTCTTTGTTCCGATGTCCCATTGGGAGCACAGTTTTGTTTATTGCTTTATTTGAGTTTGATTGAGTTTTAAATTGCTCGCGTGATCGGCAGATAATATGTTTGTGAAGAGCTTTTTCTGTATTGGGCATTTAAAAATGCGGTTGTGAATCACAGTTTATGTATGTGATGCCGTGTGAAGCTGGCTTAGAGTAGCATTTAATTATTTCTAATTTAAGTATTTATTTAACTAATATTACTTTTGATCTTATAATCTATAAAAATCGCCAAACTGCTATTCAGTTTGTTGGCGATATAATGCACTCTTACTTACTACAGCTTTATTTTAAATACTTATATATAATTCATACAGACACAACTAAGTAACTTTAAATTATGAAGACTTATCTAATAGGAACATTTTTAACTTCAACAACAGCATCAACCCATTTCTTTCTCGCGAGTGTCAGAAGAGACGACTAAGAGACTCGAGGGCTCCATGTGTATTACAATTTTAGGCGACAGACTGACAACCGGTCTCTTTATACACGATTCTTCTGAAAAGGAATTCAAATATAGGTCAGAAGTGGTGATCGCGACCGTACTCTGCCTACTCCGCAAGGAATCGGGCGTGATATATGTATGTATTTGGAGTTGGTCAAATGAATAACCCGTCCACGCGCAAAACTTCTTAAATTACTACATTTATTTCTTGGTAATAAAACAACTTCCTGACCGGAATAACATCTGTTAAGCAAATGCAATATCAGCCGGAACCTTCGTCCAGCCTGATACTTTATAACCCTAATTATAATCGACGTCAGTTCCAAACATCTGTTACTGAACCTTAATTAAAATTAAAAGAGAATTACGGCCAAGACGAGACCTCAAATTTAATGAATTTAAAATTAAAATGCTTCGCTTGTTCGGTTTAACCCTCTGCGCCAAAGGTCAGACGTTTGGGAATTGTTTTATGTGAAGCTAATTTGTGTAAAACACTAAGTAGGTATAAGTAAATTAGAGGCGAGTGTAGTCGTGAACGGCCTCGACAGTGGCGCCACTGCACAAAATAAATATTTTCTCTATATACAAACAATCTTTCACAATGTCCGTTGCTCAAGTTTTTAATATTATTCTTAAGGTGAGGTGGCCTTAGAAATCTACCGAGCAAAGGCGGAGTAGTGTTCAGAGTTTTCAATGCCATTTCTTCAAATCTCAGAAATACGAGACGTAATTATTTTTAGGACTACTTCAAGATATATGCTACAAAACTATGGGGCCCAAAACACGACTGGTTTAAATTTTCTCGATAGAAAAAAATCGTAAAGTAAGCTCTAATTTTGCGGTTTTTGGCCTGTTTCTTAGACTAAAAACCTCTACCATTTGACCGGTATCCAATATTTCAAAATTTATTTTATGTCATTTTCTTCCTTATTGTATGTGTAATCAACGTATGGAGTTAGTTTTTCAATTTTCTACTTATTATTATTAAAAAAGAACACTTAAACACAAAAGTATGTTCGGTTTGCGCACGGGCACGTCGGTTTCTACCGCGCCCGCACCCCTCAGTCGGCCACTGAGCCTCGTCGGAAGCAGACATGTACAATTTTTTTCCAGCCGCGGAGATATTTACGACATTTAGTGAGCAGGGAAGAAAAATGCCTAGTTAAAGAAATAAAATAAAGCTCTCCAAGCCTTGCTATAAAAAACAGAGGGTTAGGTAGTTTGCGGCGTAATATTTACATTCACACACTATTATCACGCCTATAATCCCTTGCGGGGTAGGCAGAGCGTAAACGGCCGCAAAAAACGGACATTTACGCCATGTCTGACAAATATTTGAGGGTTATGCGCAAAAATTGTGTATCGCCATAGTGACAGGTTGTCAACACATCGCCTAAGATTGCAGTACACACCCTCGAGTACCTTAGACGCCTTTAACGACTCCCATGGGAAATAATGATGGGGGTGATGCTATTCTAAGCCGGCATCACATGGCATAATATTTACCAATTTTATCAAGATATTTTTTTTAATTGCAAGGACTACCTTATGTATGGTAAACATAACAATTTATTTATACCTAGCCTCCCACGGCGTGATGTTTTTCCCGTAGGAAAAGATATTTCTCCAAAGAAAAAAAAAAGTTGCTTATATCACTCCAGCCTCACAATCAACCCAACGCAACGTGACGTTACAATTACAAAGTCAAGGAAGGACAAACAAACTAATACGCTTCGATGGATAAAAACCTGTCAAGTGCGAGTTGGACTTGATAGCTGAGGACGGTTCCGTACAACCTAACTTTACTATTGTATAGGGTGAAATTTAACTAGTGGACCGATAGCAAAAACCATGAAATGGAATGGAATAAGGAACAAATTAGCTCAAATAACATATGGTTCCCATACAAATTGACTGACTAGGCCGGCTAGTACACCTTGTATGGGAGGTTCAATTTTACATAAAACCGCTCCGTTGCGACGAGAAGAAAGGAAAATCAAACAAGCAGGCTTTCCCATTTGTAATATTAGTGTGGATAGATAAAGACCGGTAAAGTGCGAATTGGACTCGATAAGTGACGACGGTTCCGTACAACTTATTTTAACGATTCAATTTGAGTTGTGAGCCAAACTGTGGTCCTAATTGCGTAAGCCGAAAATGAATCTGATGCAGAGGTTTTGGAGACGCTCAAATTTACCAAACAACTCCTCAGTGGCATCCACGTAGCAGGTGTCGGCGTGGTCTAAACGGGGGAGGAGAAGTGTCTGAGCAAGAGTAATCTTAGTTTTAAGAGGCAAGAAATTTTGAAGGTATTAAAGCGAAAGAAAAGAGAAAAATACTTTACTGCTGACAGCGTTGACCTGTGCAGTCCAGAATTGAGAGTGGAATCCAGTAAAATACCAAGGTTTTTGGCAGTTTTTGTGAAAGCTATAGACGCGCCGTTATAAATGACGTTTAGGATAATTGGCTGGTCCACTTGCCTACACACACATATAAGAACTACCTATTAGCATGACCTGAGATTTTATTGGGTTGACCACGAGACCGAAAAATTCAGCCCATATAGCAATTTTGCTGAGGTCATTGTTGATAGCTTCAGCTTCAGTTGTACTACATCACAGGTGAAATGACGGTAAATCTGCAAATTGTCTGCGTAAATATGGAAGATAGAAGGGAGGAGTAACTGTGTTAATGACAACAGAAAAAAGAAGAAGTGAAAGGACGCCACCTGTAGGTACGCCTGCAGAGAGATTACTCCATTCCGAGAAAGCCTCATCAGAACGGAGCCGCTGCAAGCGACCCCGAAATTATGAATCAAACCAAGTTATTGGCGGAGAAGAGATGTTAAGAGAGCGAAGGATAGCGAAAAGTACATTAAGATCAACTGAGTTGAAGGCATTACTGAAATGAAGTAAAATAAGAATAGTCAAAGGCTTATTCTCATGGTATGGTGAATATTGTCGGTGACTTTGATAAGTGCTGTCACAGTGCTGTTAGCAGCACGAAAGCCAGACTGATACGTAGAAAGAAGACTTCTAGATGTGTTGAAGTCAGATGCCTGCTTGTGGACAATGTGTTCAAGGATCTTGGATAGGAATAGAAGCATGGAAGTGGGATGAAATTGGGAGACCGATGAAGGATTGGAAACTTTAGGGAGAGGTATAACAATTGCACGTTTTTATGCTGAGGGGAAAGAACTCGTTACCAGAGCGAAGTTAAAGATGAGTGTGAGGATTGGCAAGAGTTCGATAAGTATAAGGGAGATCATACGGGAGGAGAGACCATCATTGCCCACGGCAGTAGATTTGATGGATGATATATGTTAATTAACATCGTCCTCGGCAACAACTTTAAAAGAGAAGAAAGAACACTGTGGAAGTGGTGACGGTTTATGTTAGCGATAGTCGTTGCTTTGACGACATCAGTCAGTGTGACAGGAGGAGACGAAAAATGCCGGTTGAGTGCTGCCAATCGATAGAGTCATCAACGCATTGTCGCATCCCTACATAGACGACTACACCGATTTCTCAACAGTTTGTTTGAGCAGCCAAGAGAATTTGAGAATCGAGGAATGTGGAATGTTGATGAAAAATGTCTCTTTATAGGTGCTACGCCTTTCGGAATCGTGGGTGAAGATACCACAGTGGAAGTGAAATGCCCAGTTGAAGCCTCAAAAAATGGCATTCAAAATGCTATAAAATAAAATAAGGTGCAAATATGGAAATATGATAAAAAGCAAGATCGAGTTACTGTGAATTAAAAATAGTAATTGGTTTTTCCGAGTTCAGGGATAATTACGTGCGACGGGAAAGATAATATGTGTTTGATATGGAGAAAACAATCTGATGAAATGGAGACAGTATATAAAAAGATATGACAACTTTTGGTAAACTAAATAGAATCATATTCTCCCGGAATGAGAATGGTAGATTCTCGTCAAGCCCGTGGGATGCCTCTGAGAGTTTCTAAAAAACCGGCTATATAACCAGGAAAGTGGGCGCTGGACTGTCAGATCCTGTTTATTGGGGCTGTTATAGATTTCCTTAGTTCAATCCCTTATTATTTTGCCAATTCTATTTCTATGTCTGTTCGTTTGTATGCCTCGCCTCGATAATTTCAACAGACTACGGAAGGAACCCTATTTATGGGCGTCAGTAAATGAAGCAGATATCTTAATTTGAATGTATTTTTTTTGTCCTGTAAATGAATTTTTATTACATTTTGATGTATATTATTTGAATTTTTCCCCATATAACATAAATTATCAATAATCATACGAATCCCTAAACATTTTTTCTTTATAAAGAATTCTGTACATACCTAACTATGACTGATTTAAAAATGGTTTACATGTCTAAAAAACCTAAACATTGAATAGGTATATCATATAACATTAAAAAAGACAACCTTTCAATGAAACAAATAGTTCAATTATTAGCACGTTTACCCCACGCCTATACTGTCGTGCGCGGGAGCCTGATACGCTGCGTTTGCTACTTGCCCGTGCGGGGGGTACACCCCGCGCCTGCTCCGCCCGCGCGGCTGCTTCACCCCCTTGAAAACGCGGCTACCTCGGCCAGATTTCGCCTTAGGTAAAATATTAGCTGAAATTAAAGTGATGGCATAAAGTGCCAAAAAACGGCCACTTTTGGTATTAATTGTCATCGACTATACTCGCCTTAATCAGAGTTTCAGTGGTTTTAGTGACAGAACAGATACAATGTGGTTTAGTCTCCAATGAATATCGCCACAGAGCAATAATGTCATGTGGCAGTGTAAGGATGACATCATTGCTCTTTGGATATTGCTAACTTCGTGACGTGCCATAATTTATTTTATATACACTCGTCTCATAATGTTCGAATTATGAATTCGAAAACAGATGCATAATGACCAACTTTATGCATTCTGCCTATAAAAACTAGGGTTTACTATAAATTACAGAAGCGTAATGACTTAATGAGAAAACTCTTAATACGATAAAGTTGAGAAATGAAACGAAGTTTTTTTTTCCAATACTCAAATCAAAAGAGAGCCGCACCTGACAGTTGTTGTTGTACGGTAATTTTTCGGATGTTGTTCAGTTGTTTTAATAGGTTTTTGTTCTGTTGTTGTTCAGATTTTGATTAGTTGTTGTTCAGATGTTATTCCGACGTTGTTCAGTTGTTGTGCAGTTGTTGTACAGATGATGTTCAGATGTTGTTCAGTTGGTGTACAAATGTTGTTCAGTTGTTGTTTCGATGTTGTTCAGATGTTGTTCCGTTGTTGTTCAGATGGTGTTCAGTTATTGTTCAGATGTTGTTCAGTTGTTTAGTTAAGTTACTGTTAAGACTCCACATCTAAACAACTGCTTAAGTATAGATTTTTCAAATATTCATATCAAGCCATATTACGTTCTCGTATTGAATTTGTCCTTGTATCGGGCCTTGCAATGGCCGGTGCGTACGTTTAGAAAAGTGTTTCTGAGTTTTTTTGGAGAGTGTAGATAAAATAGTGTATGCAACTGCTATAATTAGGCATTAGAATGCTCGTGTCAAACTATTATCACACGAGGCTGCGCCTCATGTGATAAACAGACACTCGCATTCTAATGACCCCCATTATATGACAGTTGCATAAACTACTATTATTCTATTGTAGTAAAACGAATTCTACTGCTACTGCACATACAAGTAAAAGACTACTCGTAAATACTCACAGTGAATAATTATTAGTTAGATTTGTGGAATTTGTTAAATGTGTACTTTAATATTATAAATCTGAGGGTTTGTGTGTGTGTGTGTGTGTATGTATGTTTGTTACCTCTTCACCCTCAAACGGCTGGACCGATTACGATGAAATTTGGAATGCAGGTAGAGTATGACCTGGAATAACACAAAGGGCACTTTTTACCGCATTAAAACAACTATTACTAAGGGAAAATGAGTGGCAGCGGGTGAAACCGTTGGGCGAAAATCTACTAAAATATATTTTATATTTTTTAAGTGTTGCCGCTGCTATTTATATTGTGTTTTTTAATGTTTTCTCTTCGTGTGCGGAGTTGCATGGCAAAGATCGCTTACAGCGATAAGGCCGCCTTTGCTTATATTGTGTTGTTTTTTTGTTCTGGTATAAGTTATAATTATTAATGTAAGCAATAAAATGTTTCTGTCTGTCTGCCTGCCTGTGAGTACGAAATAAAGAAGACATATGCGGGCTAGCCATCACTAAAACAGTACTCGTACCTACCTCTAAAAAACAGGTACATATTCCGTTCAAAAATAAAAATCTTACCTGAAACGAACATTTAGATTTCTCTTTTCCTTTGTCTAGTAGACGCTTGCAGAATAAATTTATTTCTATAGAAATACTAGGTACTTCGCAAGTGGCATACAAAAGAGGAGCACACAACATACAAAATCAGTTTTATGTGGACGTGAGCGCCAGTTTTCAATATTTCATGGCATCCGATTGCGCCAATAACTTATGTCTGTCAAAACGGCGATAGAGTACGCATTCAATAGCGAAGGCAAAAAATATAAAAAAACAACGTTTTATTTTTTCCTCCGTTTGTTCCAATATAGAAAATAAACGATCACCGCAACTGGCCATTTGTATTTATTTAAAATTGGAATGTATTTGCATTTTGAGGTTATTTAAATAGGCCAGTGTTCGAATGTATTGTGTACATACATACATATATCACGCCTATATCCCTTGCGGGGTAGACAAAGCGTAAATAAAGGACATTTACGCCACGTCTGACGAATTGTTGTGGCTCATTCAGAATGTTGTGCACAAAAATAGTGACAGGTTGTTAGCCCTTCGCCTAAAAGTGATATACACATGTAGTCTCTTAGTCGCCCCTTATGGAACTCGTGGGAATGAAATGGGGTTATATTATTGTAACCCGGCATGACATGGCATAAGAATGTACTGTGTGGTGTGGTTTACTATGCAGACATGAAGCGGTGTAAGGTAGTTTTGATTATTCTACTACAAAGTGTGTCTTCTAGTACGGCTATTCAAAAACTCAAGTTGATAATTATGAGCTAATATTCTGGCTCACTAAATCTCAAAGACACTGGTGTCAATTCAATAATGGTCTCAATTTGAGAAAATAAATTCTCATAACCTACTCATAATTCAAATTTTAAATTTTTATTATTAATTTATATTATATTTATTATATATAATATAATTTATTATATCTTAATTTAATTTTATTTATTTTAATGTTCATTTGAATTTTGATGAATTTATTGTGTCTTTGAATTAAAATATGGACTTGTATTAATTAATAATGTAAGTCTAAAATAAAGTGACTTTATTATTATTATTAAATTTGGGCTGTCACTTGATAATGTAGTAGATATCTTAGATATGACACGTAGTCTGCACGAGTGACTATGTATGAAAATACGCACAACATGCGTAGAGCAACCATAGAGTACGCATAGAGCCCGCGTACGTCTGAACTGAATCCACCCTAACACTGATTGATGTTCACCCTTGTAAATTGAACGTTAACCAGTGGGCTAGGCGTTGGCTGTAGTGTAGAACGTTGCCTTCAACCACTTAGCTGATGAACGTTTAGTAGTGTAGTTGAATGGCGTCGTTTGACTAACGAGCTAGCTGTGCAATTGAACAGCGTTTTTAACCAATTGGCTGCGACATATACATAGCTCAACCACTTTTTGAAGTTTGTCTAGATATACCTAATAATAATATTAATAGAATTTATTGTACACAAAAATAACATCAAGAAAATAAAATTAAACAAAGACAAACTACAGTACAATAAGGCGGCCTTCCAGGCAACCTTTGGGTGATATGGAAAGTGCAAACATATAGCGGGATAGTGCAAACACCTATATATACTACTCATACTATAATACACTCTAATACATACATGGACAATATAATAAACTTAATAGATACCTGTATAATATTGATAAACTAATACATAAATAAAAAAAATACTTAAACTATACTATGGAAGCGTGGATAATGCGGAATAGACTTAAATATATTATACTATAGATATATATGCTTTTTTGTAATTAAAAATTGTATTCATAGAAAACATCAAGAATAAACACAAAAATTGTATCTGAAAACCGACTCTACAAATAATTCTACAAATTCCTTTTGCTACTTTTATAAATATATATTGCTTGTTTATATTCCTTTTACTAAGTATGATTTTTATCATCAAGGCATATGTCGCTGCCGCATCAAGTCGCTGCTGTCACGGGTGTCATTTGTATTGTGGCTGTCACGCTTCACAATGAATTGTATCGTAAGGCAACTGTGAATGGGCAATTCGAATCACCCGGGGTCGTACTCCGCTTCTTGAAAAGCGTCTCAGATGTATTTCAGTTGGATGGTTTTGGCCGTTTTGTATTCCGCTGACAGTTTGAAGTATAGAGAATCACAGAAGTTGAGTGTCGATGGTATTACAATGTCAAAAACATAAGAGAATCGGTACCTCGACTGCTTTTCATTGTAAAAGCATTTTATAAAACTACGCCGAATAGGACAAATTGCAAGCATAAACAGTAACTGTTTCACAATCAACGTTGTCAATTGAACAAAGTCCCACTCATCGCTCGACAAAGGCGGATTATACACAGGTCAACTGCCGCTACTTACAAATGTTATTGTCAAAGCAAAATACAGTTATTCCGCTAATATAACTCGGTATGAGTTGATTTCCTGTAACTTTTCTCGGCCGTTTTAGCCCAGTATAGTTAGCTTTTCATATTTCAAAAATAATATATTAAAGTCGTTTATTTTACTTAATCTTATTTTTTTTGGCTAAAGCCACTTTATTATTTTGTGTAATTTTAGGTACCTATATACTAACATACTTTAGTTTGCAGAAGATAAATACGACTCAAACTAGGTTTGTACACTGTAATAACACTCACATTGGCAATAGAAGTAAATTTTATTATGTTAATTTAATTATAAAAACATTAAAATTTAATTTAGTTAACGAGCCACCATACTTTTTCTTTAAATTCAAGAGTCAAACTCTTGTCGGTGGAGTAACTTCCAATTTTCTCTCTTCTTTGCTAGAGACTTGACCTCCTAATACGACACGACATTGACTTTTTCCTTTATCTGGGTAAAGTAGGTGCGTCTAGGTCTACGTCTACCTCTCTTTTCTTGTACTTTGCCTTCAATAATGTTCTGTATGAAGTTATCGTGTCGTAGCAAGTGGCCAATCATCTTCCCTGTTCCATTTTCTATGGTCTTCAGGAGACAACTTTCTTCCGCAACCAGAGCCAGCACTTCTACGTTTGTCTTCTTCTCTGTCCAACTGTATTTCTCCATTCTTCTCCAACATCTCAAACACTTCCAACCTCTCTATCCCTTTGCGTCATCCATAAAACGCTATGCTCCAAATGTACGAGTTTATAAGCTTCCGGAGCTACCATACATTGAATCAAAAATGTACGCTTGCGTCAAAGATGACACAAAATGTGTGGTTTACAGACACGCATAACGCAATCATGCAAAAAATAAGCGACTTTAGAATATTTATAAGTTATGGCCTCGAATAATTCCAGCCGTATCGGACTATTTGTTTGCGAGCGGATGGTTGCTAAGTGAAGTAAGAAACAGGTTTATTGGTAAAAGCCTTTTGTTTTTTGACTTTCAAAGGCCTTATTTTGGAATAAGGATTTTCATAAATTACATTAAATTGGCGCTGTCATTTTCCGTCAAACAGGTTTAGAAAAGATAAGAGATATCTAAGTTCCGTCATGTCTTATAATTTGACGCAAAATGCGCGTTATCTGTCTGGATAAGGCATGATTAAAACAATGGCGACTAAATTGACTAAAAATGGCAAAGAACTTTTTGTCATTTTTATACACTAGGACTTAGATATCTTCTATCCTTTTTTAAGCCTATCAAACGAAGAGTGACAGCGCAAATTTAAGAAAGTTTGTTATTTCGAATTGAGGCCATTTATAACAAATATAGGGTTATTTTAAGCATTGATTGATCTTGAAAAAAGTTAAATTTGGATCCACCAAGGTAGCTTATCAGAAAAAGCATCTTTCATGAAATAATTATTCATGAAAGATGCTTTACAATTTCAACCTTAACAGCCACAACAGTCCACTGTTGGACATGGGCCTTCCTCAATTGAGGGGTATTTGCCATATTCACCACGCTGGGCAGGCGTATTGGCGAGCGCAGTGCAAGGTGTTGTACCTATTCACTAGGGACCCTGCTGCCCATTCCCTAGATTCATATTTTAGTCGCCTTTTATGATACCCACGGGTAGAAATATGGTTGGTGCTATTCTAATCCAGACCCATTCGGTAAGATGCTTCCAATCTAAATTTCTTATCTAAAATGAGCATATTTTAGAAGAGTTCAAAGTAAGTACTAATAATTTTATTTTACCAAAGATACAGTGATAAAACGTTCGAGTTGTACGAAAAACTTCTCGTACTGCGAATAAATAAGTTACTTCCCAAAAAAGAACTTACGTATCCTCAAATATTTCTTACACGCGTCGGAAAAATCTGCGGTGTTTGAAAGTCAACAAGCTCATGACAGCCTGTGACAACCGCAAAGCTTCGTCAGTCTGGCTTCATGTGTGCTGCTACATGTGGTCAAATAAAAGTCGCTTCGTCATTACATCGTAATCACATCAGCCGCGCCCTAGAATGAGACGGCTACATAATCGATGAGTCAGCATAGAAATATTATCAGCTGGACCTTGGGAGACGGTCACGTCAGTGTCCCTAATTTGTTCCCCATTTTGGGAACTACCGGCACGTGCCGGGTAGATCCAGTCCAATCCGTTCTTCTTAAAACAACTCGTAAGCCCAGTCTGCAAGGTGGTTGTCTGAAAAACCACCCAAACTTTTCCGGGTGAGCTCGTGAGCTCTAGCTCCCACAAAATAGTCAGGTTTATAAAACTCTATGGAATTAGACGACACTGTCTTGTGAATAAGTGAAAAATATATTACGAAAAAGAATTGACACTATCGAATGATATTCTTATTTTTGAGGACGTTGATCAATTATCTATAGTCAGGTATAGATTTAAAAGCCCTAGGGCTGAATGAACTAACTCTACAATTTTTCCCATGGCACTACCGTTAGTACCGGTAGAGTCAAAGAAAAAAAAATCTCCCATGACACTACCGGTAGTGCCACTGAGTAGTGCCTACGGTACGAAAGGAAATTAAAGAGTCCAGCTCTAAAAAGAAAAGGTTACGTCAACATCATTGAACCGCACAAATACCGCAGATTCGTGTGGGAAGTACCTTGACTTACCGGAGTAATATCCAAGTGTTTCCCGCTATTAACGTTGTCGTTACCAGTCACGCTGAGATGCGGCACGTGATTGGAATATCGGGGTTCGATTCCGGCTCAAACCTTTTATTTAAGGCTGTTTTTATGCCATAGAGACCTTGGTACTTCGTTCAATAGCTGTGATCATACGCAAAAGGAAGGAGAGTTTCAATGGGAATATAATCATGGGCATGCCTATATGTTGGGTAAATGAAAGTTATAGTTCATTTCCTAGTTCAGTTGGTTAATGCGATGGAAAACAAGGGCCAGCAGAGCGTATGCTAAGAATCTTATAGATCTACACTAATAATATAAAAAGGAAAGATTTGATTGTTTTTTTGTTTGTAGCATTTAATAGGCTCCGAAACTACTGGACTGATTTGAAAAAATCTTTTACCATAAGAATCCTTCAATAACCCAGATGAACATAGGGTATATAAAAATGTAGACAGGCCGCTAGTATTTAAATACAGCTTCAACAGTTTATCGCTTGTCAAAAACACATTTTATTAGATGCTCAGTAATTTGAGAGGCTCGGAATTTGATAAAACATACATTACTAACGCCTATATCCCTTGCCAGGAAGGCAGAGCGTAAACGGCCGTGAAAAACGAACATTTACGCCACGTCTGACAAATGTTTGAGAGTCATTCAGAAAATTGTATATCACTATAATGACATTTCGGCACCCCTTCACTTAAAATTGTAATGCACCTATAACTCTTGTCTCTTAACTCTAGTCTCTTAGTACCCTATTACGACACCCACGGGACAGAAATGGGGTGATGCAATTCATAGCCATCATCACACAGCGAAACCATTTTATAAGAAATTGTCTCATTAAACTAATCAAATTTTACTAAAAACAAACTAAATTACTCATACAAAAATAATCAAAGAAACATCATGGTTTAAATATAAAAAAATATTAAACCCCTCAAGAAGTTACCTAATAAATGTGACTCTTGAGTTATATTGAAAATAAATACAGTATGTATAGATGAAAGGCAATAAATACGGTACAGTTAATTAACACTGAAATAGATACCTTCCTGCGAACTATCCCAAGTTTAATGAAAATATAATTTTATTCGACTGCTTTAATCCCTCTCCCTAGACGAGCCGCTGAATTCATTCAATATGGAATTACAAATTCATTAATTCCCAACTTCACTTTAAATTTCACTTCCCGTTCGACAGATGTACAGAAAATTTAATTTAACTCAAAGATAAGGTCAAACGGCTTAGTTACTTTTATAAAAGGTAGGTATAGCGTAACGAGGGCGGATTTCGTATTTAAAGGTTTTGGGAGTCAAAGATTTTGTGAAAGCGATTTACGAAGTAAAATTGAAACTAATTGAACAGATTTCTTCTAGATCACATAATAAACATTCTGCTTCTTTCGGCTATGCTCTAGAAAAAATATAAAGTAGGCAGTAGGTAGGTAAGCATTTCATTCCAAAAACAACTCAAATAAACAAGCTGAAATTCACAAACATTTATTCATGTAATACTTTCACAGACCGCTGAAAAATTTAAAATTCAGACTTTAAAAAATAACATCATTAAGCAGTATATTAAATCATAGTTTTGGCTTGTGTCCAAACAAACAATCTTGATGCACAAAAATACAATTCCGGATTCAGAGCAACATTGCGATAAAAAGCCCGTATTTATTACAGCTGTCCTATCAGATGCTTCCAACAAGGGGAAATGGTGGAAAAAATGCCAAGTGCTAAGTAGCAGGGTGTTAAAAAAGGTTCCATAGCTCGCAAAAATAAATTCTAGACCTGAAGTTCTGACCTAATTCTACTAAGTATACGTATAACATACATACATATATACACACGCCTATATCCCTTGCGGGGTAAGCAGAGCCGTAAGCCGTAAACAACAAACATTTTTGCCACGTCCTACAAGCATTTGAGGGTCATTCCGAAAATTGTGAATCGCCTAAAATTACATATACACATGTAACCCTTGATTCTCTTAGTTGCCTCTTTCGACACCCATGGGAATGAAATGGGGTGATGCTCTTTCAGGCAACATCACACGGCATTACACTTATAATATTAATTTTTTCCTTTTTTTAAATTCATTTTTGTCTGGTTGTGTGTCGTGTGTGTGTACGTCCGAGTGTTGCTACAACAGAATAATGAAGGTCGTTGTTAAATTGTGTATTGCTGTAGCGACATACGTAATCAGTCTATCGTCTATGTTGCAATTAGGATTTGGGAATCCCCAACAATTTCTGGGGATAATAGACACGCACAGAGCACCGGAACGTCATGCGCTGTCAAACCTACCGCGCGATTTCTTTGGTCTGTGAAAAGCACATAAAAGGATAAAGCAATGATACCTACAATTTTATTATAAAACATATCGAAACGTTGGACAACAGCCGGCTAGATGGATAGACGACATCGTCAAAGTTGTTGGGAAGAACTGGATGGGACAGGCCCTTGACTGCAAGAAGTGGAAAACATTGGAGGAGACCTACACTCAGCATTAGGTGGCAACGGGTTGAAGAAGAGAAGAAGAAGATATCATAATAGAAACAGCGAGTGCATCTACAAACTCCATAAAACATGAACCTATGGATCTCTAAAAACTAGTAATATTCCTTGTTGGTATGAATTTATTCATGGAGAGCTGTCCACACGGCGCGTGGAATGAAGTGTCGGCTGACGTAGGCTATTATGTAGCGGGCAAGGAAATTGACGTGTCACTCCTTTTTATTCTCCCATAGAAAAACTGTGGAAATGTGTTACGCTTATGGAACGTTATTGCGATGCGAATGTTCAATGGGTAATCGTGTCGAAACATGTCTAGCTGCAATTCAGTCGAATTATTTGTAAGATATCTCAAACCAAACATCGGTTAGATCTGCGATGATAGATACTATGATTTTAAGTTTAGCCTAAATCACAACAGAGAAAATAAAAAACAAGTAAATTCAAAACACCTTAAGCGATTTCATTCATCACAATAAATCAATTTTAAACGGATTTAAGTTGTCTTTATTATGGATTTTACAATTCTTATTTTTCGAGCTTTTTACAGAGCCCGTAGTCATGGATGACTGAAACGTAGGAATTGTAAAATCCAAAATAAACACAACTGAAATCCGTTTAAAATTGATTTATTGTGATTAGTAATAGTTTTGCAAACTCAAGAAAATATGACGATTTCATTCATTCTGTTTGCATAAGATAAATTCAAATACTTAACTCAGTTTTAAAATATATTGTACGAGAAAGCATTGTTAACTTGGTGTGGTTATTTCAAGCTTGCCCCGATATATTTATTTATGTAAAGGTTCAAAAATTTAAATAGGTACAGACTTCAGAAAGAAATAATTTTGAAACTAAACGGAGCTTTTTTGTTTCTACTGGTCAAAGGAGTATTCAGTATTTCTTTTGATTCAATATAAGAAAGAAATAGTAAATTGTATGGATTCGATCAAAACGATGCCCTCACGTTACACCGCATTCTTTTGAAAAGGTTTAATTATTATTTTATTGAAAAATAATGCATTTTTGAAACAGGTATCAAAAATGCGGTTGCTAGTCACCAAACCCAGCTCAAACGACGCATAGAAATTCGCTGATTCCAACTATGCATAAAAGTCTATATCGCAAAAAATGGCGCTTAATACAAATAGCCCGGAACTCGTCTATATGTAACATAAATTGTAATTAGACGGGATAATTTGAGTATGAGTACTTAAATCAAAAAATTACTCTGCAGCCAACTCGGTCGTATATTCGCATTTACAGCCCTGGGGCTGTCTTGTCATGCACCAGGCGAGAAGTTTGCGTGATTACACGCCACCTCTGATTTATACCGACTAACTTTGTTTACCTTTTGCAATGTTCCATAACTTTACAGTGAGCGAACACGGCCGATGTGGCGCAGTGGTAGTGCGACTGCCTGCGACGCAAAAGTTCCGGGTTCGATTCTCGGTGGGACTCTCACAAAGTTGATATTTACCACTTTGTGATTTGTTCCCGGTCTGGTTAGGACATTGCAGGGTGAAGGAATTGATTGTCCGAAAAGAATGTGCTTTGGACGGCACGTTAAGCCGTCGGTCCCGGTTCCTATCTATGATTACTTAGACGGCGGTCGTAACACAAACATGTCAGACGCCTACTAGTGGTAGTAGGCGGTTGAAAAACTCTGACACCAGGGTTTATCGGATCATTGGACGACTCGAAAAGAGAGAGAGAGAGAGTGAGCGAACAGGTAAGTCATCAGAATATGATAGTCTGATTGTACCTCTATATACATACGTACATATAATCACGCCTCATTCCTATAGGGGTAGGCAAAGACTACATCTTTCCACTTACTAAGATCCTTACACACCTGTTTCGCTTCTTCACCATGCATCAATCTTTTCATCGTGCTCGTCGGTTTAGGGTACTCTTGACCTGACCTTTCTCTAGAACGTTCCCGATCTGTAGTCTGATTGTCTTGGGACAAAAATCTGTACATAATTAAATGCGGAATGCTCATAACGAGCATTGTTTAATAAAATAGGTAAGGTGCCATTATTAGTATAAGTAGTTTAGTACTCGTAGAAAGATAAAATAAAAATATGTTTTCGGGTCGACAAACGACCCAAAGAACCCAGTTGTCGTTTGTAGGTAGTTTACGTAAGTTAACCTCAAAATTATTTGTTAATTCAGTACAAAATAAACTGTAAACTCCTTGAACAAATACAGATATTTTTAGGATTTCTGATTAATTTTATTTAAAACTGATAGAGTTACAGTATTGAAGTTTCATATTTATAAACTCTTAAAAATAAATAAAATAAATTCGAATGTGTTGTTCGTTTTAACCAGACCAGTCTCCGATATCATCCAACATCATGCTAAAATTTTATATGTGAAATTTTATGTTCATTGCGTAGTCGGTAAGCCATTATGATACCAGGCATATTAAACGGCTACGCAATATACTAAGAATTTCACCTGTAGACTTGTAGCCTGTAGTTCCATAGCTCAGGTAGAGTAACTAAAGCCTTCTCGTTTCAACGCAAGCTATTAGTGAGATACCGCCATGAAAGGCTGGCTGGAATTCAGGGGCCGCTATAAAGAAATTCTTAGGCTTGCAAAAGGCTCACCTTGAAATATAAAGTCAGTAATATCTGTGAACAAGGTTTTTATGTTTCGTACTCATAACCGGAACGAATTTTCGTCTCTGTGGTTTAATTATAAGTAGTAAATTTTTACTTGTCACCGATAGCGAAATCTCTAGACGGCGGGACGGTGATTATGATTAGGGACAATTATCCCCAAGGACAACAATATTTTGAGTTTCTATAGTAACTGAAAATGAAAATGAAATAACTTTATTCAATGTAGGATAGTATTATCAGTTATTGACGTCATGATCGGTCTCAAATTCCACCTTCACTTGAAGAGCGTGCGGAAAACTATGCCGCTCCCGTATCGGCTTATACAGCCATGAAAAGTCTTGCCTCAGACACTGATTAAATCGTCTTGCATAACGCAATTTTCTTTTTTTATAACAATTTTGTATTGTCCTAAAAGAAAACCGATCCGAACCGATGTCCTAATAGATAACTCAAATAAGCTGCTCGGCAATTTTGTATGGGTGGTCTAATACTTTTTCGTTTATTGACCTATGTTCCGTAGGAAATGTTGTTCCTTAACACCAGCCCAGGGCGTCAAATCTGGGTTGCTCACGAAATGTCAGTGACGAGATATAGCACGAGATATGGCAGCTTCTGGCTCAACGACGAAAAAACGCGCTAACATAGAAATACATTGAACATTTTGTACTGAACAAAATAACAAATGCTTTATAACAATCAATGTATACTAAATTATAATTTTGCAAATGTGTGAGTGATGGAAAACATAAGTCAAAAAATGGATATCATTCATTCAAATTCGAATGAAATATCAGAATACGGACCCAAATATCTGTCAAAATAGGATAGCTTTCCATGCCTATTTTATGTCAAATACGAGATATAGCTTTTTGACATAAAATAACAAATCACAACATAAACAACACAGAATATTTTATAATTATTTGTTTTTTTGGACTTTTCGACGAAATTAGAATGTTTTAGGTGTTTTTCAGTGTTTGTTTCAAGCTTCTGGTAAGAACAACCCTCAAGATGAATAGCACGAGCAGCCAATATGGACCCAATTGATCCATCCCAAATACCTTGCCTGCTTTGCCCCAATACTTCGAACAAAACTTACGAAAAGCCATGGTCTGGCCATCCTACTGCCTGGCCTGGCCACACTGGACGTATATACCGTCCCCCTGCTCAAGATGATATTAATACTAGCACCTACAGCGGACTCACAGTCCCATCACAGCACAGCTCTTTCCCTGCAGCTTCCTCACACTCTTTGACGACCTCGCACATCTCAAGGCCAACGTCCCTGTGTTTAAGCACATATCAAGAGGTGCTAGATGTTTAGCTGCTGAAAAACGAAGCTCTACAATAGAGAAATGCGTGCCTTTTGCATACACATCATTCAGTGTCCTAGACTAAGGGGTTATTTAACCACCAATGTGAAGCACAACGTAGACAGTGCTCCTCTCTGCTTGGAGGCCTCGTCAATCCAGTTTTTTAAAGACCCATTTCAGTGTGAAAAAGAAATGAAACGAACGTGTATGACGGAGATTTGAGAGGAGAGGTCAGAATCCTTACGACGGACTACAGAGTGGCTCCAGCAGATTCATTCAGACAAGCACCCACCTCCTTCCAGACCAATTACGATCCCAGACAAGCCAAACCTCACCGCGCTTCACCTTGCTGTGTCGCCCTGATGACGTGATAACCCATCTATGGTCATTTCACTCTGTCTCTACAGCTGGCCTGGATGGAATGTGCCCTCAATACCTATGGAGCTCACTACAAATTGAAGGCACAGCGACAGTGTCTCTGGGTCAAATATAGAGAATATTTAAAGCATAGAATTTGGAAACATACTAAATTTATTAAATACACATAAAATAGATGCATTGTAGTAGGTAGTAGCTTGTTCATTTTTACACAATCCTAAGACCTAAACTGAGTTTATGCTTTAAGATCGATTTCTGCCACTAAAACAGATAGATAGATAGATTAATATACAGTCGTGTTTTTGTAATTATATTTTTTATTTTACATCACATACATACTTTTAAAATTAATTTTCACATCATCACATCGCATCAGCCTACGGCTGCATTCCACTGCTGGGCATAAGGTTCCCCAAAGGCACGCCATAAGGCACGATATCCCGGTTTTCCCTCGAGTCGCTTCTTTTTACTATTTTCGTGTGGAACATTTAGTCGTCCAACGACCCAATGAACGAGTCGCTACTAGCCGCCGTCTTTAAGTCATCGGTACTCGGTACATCTGAACAGAGGGTGTCCAACGCTACGCTTGCCAAGGCGTTTCCTCAACTCGAGAAACCGCTTGCTTAAAATTAATTTTAATAAATTTTTATTTAACCTCCCAGTGTTAGTGCTCCATACATCCGGTGTTGGTGCTACCTAAAACAAGTGGCATTTACACTCGATGATTTCCGCTAGGACCATGAGAACCACCGGCACCGTGTAGAACCACCAGTGGTTCTAGAGGTATCCTCAAACTGTTGTTGGCTATGTGTATCTATTACGGTGGCAACATGTGGAAGTTAAAGTAAAACAAATCGAATTTCAAATTAGTTAATTGTATTTGATTAATTTTCCTGCCCCATCAGCAGTTTCTTGAAAAAATAACTTTTTAAAAGGATCAACAGTTTAACTTGATATCTTAAAGTACTGCTGATAACACCTATCTATCTTATAGAAATAATAACTAGTCAATCTATGAAAATCCTGTTTTGGCTGAGAGTTTTTATCGCATCTGATGTGTTCTTCTTGCTCGTGCACTACAATTTTTAAACGATAGGTACTTTCGGACGAATTACGCTGGCAAATAGTGTGAAAACCGCAATACTTTGCACCATTATAGTGTTTCCTGGAGACAGCTGCGCTGCAATGAAAACATAGAGTAGTTAATATCTGGTAAACATAAGCTTACCATCAAACAAGTGAACCAATATTCCGCCGGTATTTTAGGCAAAATCTGGGATATAATGAGCCAAGTTAACACACAATCACTCCTCCTAAACATGGTATGTATATATATAGATTATAATTATACTACCATATTATAATAGAAGATGGCAATGCTGGAATGTTGTGCATTGGGAAAGCTTCAAGGCTTTCACTAAGAGCCTTGTTTATTCGCCAATATACGTTCATTTAGGCAAAAGAAACACGTAAATTTTTATTTCACGTTTGTTATTGTAGACTATGGATGCGCACAATATGCGACAAAAATTGTTCAAACGAAAATGTTCAACACAAAATGTGCAGCAAATATTACGCGTCAATTGACGAGTGTCAACTGAGAGCAGGATACAAATATGAAACTCGCCTTAGTGTGACAAGGATAGATAGATTTTCTAGAACAATCCTTGTCATAACGCAAAATATTTGCTGCATATTTTGTGCCGCATATTTTCGTTTGAACAATTTTTGTCGCATATTGTGTGCACCCGTAGACTATGTCAACGTCAATAGGGTAAATGACAACTGAATAAACGACAGCAATGACATTTTGTAAAAAAAAAAACTCTTTGAAATGACATGATTTTACCAAAAAGAATTTGGTAAAATAGTCCCGTTCACGGTTGTTTCTACCTTTTGATAATAAAAATTGATTACTTTTCAAGTTACCATTACGTTTCCTATTATTGTTATTTTATGGCGAAAATGACCGTTTTTTGCGGCCGTTTACGCTCTGCCTACCCCGCAAAAGGATAAAGGCGTGATATATGTATGTATGCATGTATTATAGTATTACCGCTAAAACCGCTAAGTATAATAGAGGTAACCGCTAAGTATAGAAGTGTATTGCCGTGTGCTGCCGGCTCAAAATAGCATCACCCCATTTCTTTCCCGTGGGAGTCGCAAAAGGGGACTAAGGGACTCGAGGGTGTGTATTGTAATTTCAGGCGATGGGCTGACAACCTGTCACTATGGCGATACACAATTTTCCGAATGACCCTCAAATATTTGTCAGACGTGGTGTAAATGGCCGTTTTTTGCGGCCGTTTACGCTCTGCCTATCCCGCAAGGGATTATGGGCGTGATATATGTACGTATGTATGTATAATAGAGGTATAAGTATGGCGATACTTAATTTTCCAAATGACCCTCAAATGTTCGTCAGACGTGGCGTAAATGTCCGTTTCACGGCCGTTTACGCTCTGCATACCTCACAAGGGATTATAGGCGTGATATATGTATGTATGTATGTAAAGCAACCGACTGTCAAACGTTACAAGATTGAACTGTGATAGTCACACATATCATGTCAATTCCTTCCGGGGGAGGCAGAGCGTAAAAGACCGTAAAAAATGCCCCTTCATCATCACGTCTGCCAAATACTTTATGGTTTTTTCAGAAAATTGTGTAGAGATGTAGATAAATTGTTGGTCTATCGCCTCCAATTGTTATACGTAGCTAGGAACGTGGAGCCAGTCCCTTGGTCACCTCTTATGTATTTACTGAATATTATGAGTTCTTACGTTTGTACAGTGTTTTTATATGTGCCAAATCGCAATATTTTTAACTAATCTACGACTACGCTATCTAAACAAGATGATAATTTATTGAATTATGATTATTCTTTCAAAGAGAACATACCAATTATAGACTTATTCTGTTTTTACATATTATCCTTAATAATGATATACATCTACTGCTTAGAACTCCTTTGGATTGCATTTTCAGATTTTAATTATAAACTTGTTCTTCGTGTCCAGTTCTATATAATATTTTGACAAAATTTTGTAAAGGCCACGGCACTAGTTGCCGTATTCAGATCCTTCCTGCTATTGTTTGAGATGGGGCTCCACAGCAAGGAACATATGCTCCACAGTTTCAATTGGTCGTTTTATCCATGAAGCCTCATTTGCCGTGTTCACCCTGCAGTGGCCAACTTGAACGATGGTGTGATGATCCCCACAGGAGCCGGCTAACGGGAGTACCATAATTGGTCCCTGGGTTGCGGCGCATTGTCTGAAGCAGATGTATTCCTCATAAGCTTTTTCGGCTTTTCAAACGAGCGCGAGACATTGAGTAGTTGTCCAGTGGGTGTCGAGTGTCGGTTTTTTGCGTCTGTTACTCCAATGCACAAGCTACTTCTCACCGGACGTCTGGTGGCGATATGTCTGCTTAAGGATACAGCATATTCAGAGGAATAGGTTTGAGGTTCTAGAATAAATAAAGTATCGTAAATCGTAACAGTAAACCATGGGTTTGACAATATTAGCTAAGTAACAAACACAGACCACCACTTTGCCACTACTTTACTTTAAAAATTTGCAATGATTTCTGGGAACTGCAACGAATGCATAAATAAACCTAGCATAGAAGCGATTTTATTCGCGACTGAAAATAGTAAAAATCGTAGTAGGACTAAAGTATTTGTTAGTACCTTAACAGTACATTTGTACAGTTTATCATCTTCTTCTGCAAAAAATATAATATGATGTCTTCAAGGGCCGGCTGGAACATTAGCTAGCCCAAACGTAGCGGGCTTTTCTAGAAAAAAACAGCCATTCACTCGATTCTTCTTTATTATAATCATTTGTGAAAATTACTTTCTTTTTGTTTGTTTTGATATTTTGAATGACCGGAATGAACGATATTTGAAACATTAGGCTAAAATGTTTTTTGTTTCTTCTGTTGCCATAAAAACTGAAGGGGATGAAGTAACCAATTTGGTTCAGATACTGGCCAGAATCTCAGAATAGGGCCATATCTCGTTTTTGACATTATCAGCTGATTATGATTGATATTTAGCCGCTCGCATGTGCGGTTTATAGCTTACAATATGTTCCTACATTGCTGGCTCTAAAGAAACCGAGTGTGATTTTGGTAACAAATTCCGTAATGTATAAGGCCAAAAGCGTAACCGAAGCCAGAACCGCCATATCTCGTTCGATATATGGCCTCAGATTTGGCCCCCTATTGGACACTAGTAAAATTTTACCTTATAAATATACGTGAATCATCACAAAAAAAATACCTGAGACCCTTTTTTAAAAGCTTTTATTTAACTTGCAGTGTATGTAAGTATGTAAGTAAGTAAGTAAGTAACAATGTTTGTTCGGTGCAAATCTTGCAAGTTTAATTTGAACCACTTCTCGGTATCCGATTGAGTTGAAATTTTGCATGTTGGTCCAGAACCGATGACAATGCATGTAAATCATAAATTTGACCTGATGCTGCTGCCAGGATCGGCTCCGTACGAGAGATCTCCTCAGCGGTTTATAGCTGGGACACAAAATTTTGTATACGAATTCGTTTATTATAGGCAGTTGGTAGGCCCACCATGAATTAGACGCTACATCCAGGGTTGTCTTCGAACTATGGAACTCCTCAATATTCAACTGCTGGGACTTGCAATTTTGTATACGAATTTGTTTATTATAGGCAGTTGGTAGGTCTACATTTGTTTATTATAGGCAGTTGGTAGGCCCACCATGAATTAGACGCTACATCCAGGGTTGTCTTCGAACTATGGAACTCCTCAATATTCAACTGCTGGGACTTGCAACTTTGTATACGAATTCGTTTATTATAGGCAGTTGGTAGGCCTACCATGAATTAGACGCTACATCCAGGGTTGTCTTCGAACTATGGAACTCCTCAATATTCAACTGTTGGGACTTGCAATTTTGTATACGAATTCGTTTATTATAGGCAGTTGGTAAGCCCACCATGAATTAGACGCTACATCCAGGGTTGTCTTCGAACTATGGAACTCCTCAATATTCAACTGCTGGGACTTGCAATTTTATATACGAATTCGTTCATGATAGGCAGTTGGTAGGCCCACCATGAATTAGGGTCACGTCAATAGAAGGCCTCCTGATAGAAGAATTTGACTGTTCGAAATTAACTGGGACTCGGCCATGTAATAATGACGCCATCAATGAAATGAAAAGACTAAGACATATAACAAGCTAATTCTTCTATTAGGGATGCCGGAGGACTAGGTACCAACCTACTTCTATAGAATATAAAAGAGATAATTATACTTTATCCTAATGTTAGTTTTCCCCGTGCCTTAAGTTTTTCTATTGAAGGTCTCTCCGTTTTATTGAAAGACTTTCGTATTGATCAATAACTATTGTAACATAAACTAAAAAATATAAAATAAAATTATGTAAAAAAAATATTTTAAAACAAGCTTTTATTTAAGTGCTCTGAAAAGATGAAAATAAAATTTTGAATGACATTAACCACATTCATTTAAGACTTTACAGAAATGAAAATATAATAAAAGCTTGTCGCGAAACTTTCAATTTGTGATTGAAATTTTGTAATAAGGTACGCACCTAACTGTAATTAGGTAGTAATTAGGCATCGCGACAAGCTTTTATTATATTTTCATTTCTGTAAAGTCATAAATGAATGTGGTAAATGTCATTCAAAATTTTATTTTCATCTTTTCAGAGCACTTAAATAAAAGCTTGTTTTAAAAGTTTTTTTTTACATAATTTTATTGTATTAAACAGAAACAAACAACACGCCTACTAGTTTGAAATATTATTGTCCTACTGAAGTAGGTACGAAAACAATATAAATATTTGTCTTTTTTCATAGGTGCAGTCTCACTCTCGTGTACATTGTTGGCATGTATAATGTTCCTTGGGGAAAGTTGGGCCTTATAACCAGCCCGTCTTGAGTTTTCGCTATCGGTCACTATGACAATTTCACCCTACATAGTACTTTTCTAAAATGCGTGTGTATTTAAACATCTTTGAATCCAAATGTATTTATTGTCAGACAAAGGAACTAGCTTCGAGCAGAATCTGCCCAACGAGGTGATTAGATTTTCTGGCCTCATGAAAATGTGGCTGACCATGCAAACTACCAAGGTTAGAGCTAGAAACCTTAGCGGAATCTTATCTTCAAAGGCATCTCTTTAGATGGGCGAACAATACAGCAGTGTCATGTTATTTTTGTTAGTTTTTAAACTCGAATAAAAAAGACAGGATATCGGATACAACGTGGATACAACCTTTCATTTTTCTGACCTCCTGAATATTATATACTTCCTTTCGGTAAAGATTTTGACACATTGATAGATATTGATCATAAACACACCTATGTACAGTTCAGAAGTGGAGTTCACAGTAGGTACGACAATCTAATAAAACCTTTATTCCTCAACCGAACTATTATTCAGATGCGTCCCGACTCTGATGCCGGCTTAGAATAGCATCACCCCATTTCTTTCCCGTGGGAGTCGTAAGAGACGACTAAGGGACTCGAGGATGTGTGTTGCAATTTTAGGCGATGGGCTGACAACCTGTCACTATGGCGATACACAATTTTCCTAATGACCGTCAAATATTTGTCAAACGTGGCGTAAGTAAATGTCCGTTTTTGCGATCGTTTACGCTCTGCCTACCCCGCAAGGGATTATAGGCGTGATATGTGTATGTATGTATGTGTATGTATGTCCCGACTCTTATGAGATAAATATTTACGTTATTTCAAAAACAGTTCTTTTCCATGTTTCATCAGAGAGTATGAAAGCACTGTTTTCCGTTTTAATTTGTTGCTTTATTTTAGTTTGAAATAAACTGATTGATTGAGTTTTAAAACGTTCGCGTGATAGTCACATAATTTGATTGTGAAGCTTTATTTATCCTTTTTCATTTGAGTATGTCTACTGAATGGAGTTAAATTTAACAAAGTGTTTCCCGACTGTACATAGCAATGTTGTGCTTTAAATGAATGCAGTACCCATGAATTTTTTTTTAATACTTTTTAAAGTGATAATTAGGAAAACAAATACTTATCTTGGTTTGTTTTTATAAAAGAGCAGAAAATAATTATTTACTGTGAGCTAAAAAGAGTACTTGATTTGCAAACTCACTAGAAATAATAAAACCAAAAATTCCACACACTTGTAATTTATTTGTTATATGGCAGAAATTTGAATTCGGAGTATCTCAGTTATAGATTTAATTTTACCATCTTCCTTATCAAATCCAGCAATTTTTCCAAACTACTAGAGTTCGGTCCAAATCACTAGCCTAGTTTAAGAATACGGCAAATCAAAGTTCATAAGTTACTTTTTTTTTATCAAATGTCGTCATGACTTTTTTTAGTTTACTTTTAAGGTGCTGTTCCAAACCGAGCGGCCGACGGCACATGCCGCGGCGGCCGATGTCGGCCGCTCCGTTCGGATAGTATCCCATACAAATCCATACAAACCAGTAGTGAGGTGAGTGCCGCGGCGGCCGACTTTGGCCGACGGCCGATGGCACATGGCGCGGCTATCGGCCGTCGGCCGTCGGCCGCCGCGGCAGATGTCATTCCGAAGGCAGCGGCCGACGGCCGACAGCACATGTCAGAGTATAGTTTTCAGGACTTAGTTATTATGTTTATTAGGTTATTATGGTTCATCGGGTTATCATGGTTCATAGAGTCGTTGGGTTCATCTTGTCGCTAAGGTTCATCATGTGGCCAGAGTTCATCGGCTTGCTAGGTTGGTCGGGTCATCATGGTTCATCGGGTTATTATTTTTTATACTTACATACATACATAAATCACGCCTATATCCCTTACGGGGTAGACAGAGCATTAACGGCCGTAAAACGGATATTAACACCACTTCTGACAAAAGTTTGAGGGTCAATCAAATAACTGTGTATCACTATAGTGACAGGTTGTCAGCCCATCGCCTAAAATTGTAATACACATCTAACCCTCAAATCACTTAGTCGCCTCTTACGACACCCATGGGTAAGAAATGGGGTGATGCTATTCTAAGCCGGCATCACTAGTCGCCTCTTACGACACCCATGGGTAAGAAATGGGGTGATGCTATTTTAAGCCGGCATCACACGGTATTATTTTTCATCGGATTATTATGGTTCATAGGGGTTCATCTTGTCGTTAGGGTTCATCATGTGTCCAGAGTTCATCGGTTCACTAGCTTCATCGGCTTATCATGGTTCATCGGGTTATCATGGTTCATAGGGTCGTTGGGTTCATCTTGTCGTTAGGGTTCATCATGTGGCCAGAGTTAAACGGTTCGCTAGGTTCATCGGGTTGTTTGGTTCATCGAGTCCGCAGGGTTCATCATGTCGTTAGGGTTCATCATGTGGCTAGAGTTCATCGGGTCGTTATTGTTCATCGAGTCGCCAGAGTTCAGCCAACCGATGTTCGGGTTCATCATGTGGCCATAGTTCATCGGTTCGCTAGATTCATCGGGTTATCATGGTTCATCGGGTTATTATGGTTCATCGGGTCGTTGGATTCATTTTGTCGTTAGGGTTCATCATGTGGCCAGAGTTCATCGGTTCGCTAGGTTCATCGGGTTATCATGGTTCATCGGGTTTTTACGGTTCATCGGGTCGTTGGGTTCATTTTATCGTTAGGGTTCATCATGTGGCCAGAGTTCAACGGTTCGCTAGGTTCATCGGGTTGTTTGGTTCATCGAGTCCTTAGGGTTCATCATGTCGTTAAGGTTCATCATCATCATGTGGCCAGAGTTCATCGGGTCGTTATTGTTCATCGAGTCGCCAGAGTTCAGCCAACCGATGTTCGGGTTCATCATGTGGCCATAGTTCATCGGTTCGCTAGATTCATCGGGTTATCATGGTTCATCGGGTTATTATGGTTCATCGGGTCGTTGGAATCATCTTGTCGTTAGGTTAGGTTAAGCGAACCGATAAACTCTGGCGACTCGATGAACAATAACGACCCGATGAACTCTGTCCACATGATGAACCCTAACGAAATAATGAATCCAACGACCCGATGAACCTAATAACCCGATAAACCATGCTAAACCGATGAACCATGATAACCCGATGAACCTAGCGAACCGATGAACTCTCGCCACATGATGAACCCTAACGACAAGATGAACCCAACGACCCGATGAACCATAATAACCCGATGAACCATGACAACCCAATGAACCTAGCGAAACGACGAACTGTGACCACATGATGAACCCTTACGACAAAATGAACCCAACGACCCGATGAACCGTAACAACCCGATGAACCATGATAAACCGATGAACCATGATAACCCGATGAACCTAGCGAACCCATGAACTCTGGCCACATGATGAACCCTAACGACAAGATGAACCCAACGACCCGATGAACCATAATAACCCGATGAACCATGATAACCCGATGAACCTAGCGAAACGATGAACTCTGGCCACATGATGAACCCTAAAGAAAAGATGAACCCTAACGACATGATGAACCTAACGACACGATGAACCGTAATAACCCGATGAACCATGATAACCTGATAAACCATGATAACCCGATGAACCTTGCGAACCGATGAACTCTGGTGACATGATGAACCCTAACGACAAAATGAATCCAACGACCCGATGAACCATAATAACCCGATGAACCATGATAACCCGATGAATCTAGCGAACCGATGAAGTCTGGCCACATGATGAACCTTAACGACAAGATGAATTCAACGACCCGATGAACCATAATAACCCGATGAACCTAGCGAACAGATGAACTATGGCCACATGATGAACCCGAACGACAAGATGAACTCAACGACCCGATGAACCATAGTAACCCGATGAACCATGATAACCCGATGAACCTAGCGAACCGATGAACTCTGGCCACATGATGAACCCTAACGACATTATGAACCCTATTAAACATAATAACTAGTTCTGAAAACTATATTCCGACCCAAACAACGTAAAGCCGCCGCGGCTATACTGGTCTGCAGTTATGTGCCGTCGGCCGTCGGCCGTCGGCCGCCGCGGCAGATGCGCGGCGGCCGATAGCATGTGCAGTCGCCGCTCGGTTCGGATAGTATCCGATACAAGTCCATACGAACCAGTAGTGCCGCGGCGGCCGACGTCGGCCGCCGCGCCATGTGCCATCGGCCGTCGGCCGACGGCCGATGGCACATGCCCCGACTATCGGCCGTCGGCCGTCGGCCGCCGCGGCAGATGCCATTCCGAAGGCAGCGGCCGACGGCCGACAGCACATATCAGAGTATAGTTATCAGGACTAGACTTAGTTTTGTTTATTAGGTTGTTATGGTTCATCGGGTCGTTAGGTTCATCATGTGGCCAGAGTTCATCGGTTCGCTAGGTTATCGAGTTATCATGGTTCATCGGGTTATTATGGTTCATCGGGTCATTGGGTTCATCTTGTCGTTAGGGTTCATCATGTGGCCAGAGTTCATCGGTTCGCTAGGTTCATCGGGTTATCATGGTTCATCGGGTCGTTGGGTTCATCTTGTCGTTATGGTTCATCATGTGGCCAAAGTTAATCGGTTCACTAGGTTCATCGGGTTTTCATGGTTTATCGGTATATTATGGTTCATCGGGTCGTTGGGTTCATCTTGTCGTTAGGGTTCATCATGTGGCCAGAGTTTATCGGTTCGCTAGGTTCATCAGGTTATCATGGTTCATTGGGTTATTAAGGTTCATCGGGTCGTTGGGTTCATCTTGTCGTTAGGGTTCGTCATGTGGCCAAAGTTCATCGGTTCACTAGTTTCATCGGGTTATCATGGTTCATCGGTTTAGTATGGTTCATCGGGTCGTTGGGTTCATCTTGTCGTTAGGGTTCATCATGTGGCCAAAGTTCATCGGTTCACTAAGTTCATCGGGTTATCATGGTTCATCGGGTCGTTGAGTTAATTTTGTCGTTAGGTTTCATCATGTGGCCAGAGTTCATCGGTTTGCTAGGTTCATCGGGTTATCTTGGTTCATTGGGTCGTTATTGTTCATAGAGTCGCCAGAGTTCATCGGTTCGCTAGGTGCATCGGGCTATCATTGTTCATCGGGTTATCATGGTTCATCGTGTCTTTAAGATCATTTAAAGTAAACAGTCGCATTCGACTGTTTTGGATGGTAGAATAGGTACTTGTATGTATGTATTGTATATCGTATGGCCGCGGCGGCTTTACGATATACAAGTACTATTCTACTATCCAAAATGGTCGAATGCGACTGTTTAGTTAAGATGATTCTAAAGACCCGATGAACCCAGCCAACCGATGAACTCTAACCACCCGATGAACCATGATAACCCGGTGAACCTAGCGAACCGATGAACTCTGGCCACATGATGAACCCAACAACTCGATGAACCATCATAACCCGATGAACCATGATAACCCAATGAACCTAGCGAAACGATGAACTCTGACCACATGATGAACCCTAACGACCAAATGAACCCAACGACCCGATGAACCATAATAACCCGATGAACCATGACAACCCAATGAACCTAGCGAAACGATGAACTCTGGCCACATGATGAACCCTAACGACCAAATAAACCCAACAACCCGATGAACCGTAATAACCCGATGAACCATGATAAACCGATGAACCACGATAACCCGATGAATCTAGCGAACCCATGAACTCTGGCCACATGATGAATCCTAACAACAAAATGAATCCAACGACCCGATGAACCATAATAACCCGATGAACCATGATAACCCGATGAACCTAGCGAACCGATGAACTCTGGCCACATGATGAATCCTAACGACAAGATGAACCCAACGACCCGATGAACCATAATAACCCGATGAACCATGATAACCCGATGAACCTAGCGAAACGATGAACTCTGGCCACATGATGAACCCTAAAGAAAAGATGAACCCTAACGACATGATGAACCCAACGACCCGATGAACCGTAATAACCCGATGAACCATGATAACCCGATAAACCATGATAACCCGATGAACCTTGCGAACCGATGAACTCTGGCGACATGGTGAACCCTAACGACAAAATGAATCCAACGACCCGATAAACCATAATAACCCGATGAACCATGATAACCCGATGAATCTAGCGAACCGATGAAGTCTGGCCACATGATGAACCCTGACGACAAGATGAACTCAACGACCTGATGAACCATAATAACCCGATGAACCTAGCGAACCGATGAACTATGGCCACATGATGAACCCGAACGACAAGATGAACCCAACGACCCGATGAACCATAGTAACCCGATGAACCATGATAACCCGATGAACCTAGCGAACCGATGAACTCTGGCCACATGGTGAACCCTAACGACATTATGAACCCAACGACCCGATGAACCATCATAACCTATTAAACATAATAACTAGTTCTGAAAACTATATTCCGACCCAAACAACGTAAAGCCGCCGCGGCTATACTGGTCTGCAGTTATGTGCCGTCGGCCGTCGGCCGTCGGCCGCCGCGGCAGATGCGCGGCGGCCGATAGCATGTGCAGTCGCCGCTCGGTTCGGATAGTATCCCATACAAATCCATACGAACCAGTAGTGCCGCGGCGGCCGACGTCGGCCGCCGCGGCATGTGCCATCGGCCGTCGGCCGTCGGCCGCTCGGTTCGGAACAGCACCTTTATGATTATTCCTTGTTTTTTACCAAAGATACAATAACTTACAATGGAATAAAATTATATAGAGTTAATTCTACAAATTTATCCCTAAATTGAAGTTTATAGTTAATTATTGGTGCCTTATTGTAAATAAAGGTTCCAGATGGATTAATATTCTACGCAATTTTTCAGAAACTCTTCAAAAGCCACTGAAATTCTTTCAATTTGTAAACAATCACAAACAGACGTGAAGTTTTTTTGTTTTTTTGTAAAATATTATTTAATCATTTGTTTTCTTATACAGGATGTACGGGACAGAATCGGAATCCTGATAGGATGCATGCAGACCATGAAACTGAACAACTTTCCCCTAGGAACATATGTCTGGAAACGACAAAAAAAAATTACCTCACATACCAAATCACGATCAGCTGACTGCAACTACTATAGGAAGCCTACAATTTTTGGCTATTCCTGAAGTATTTTCTCATGGGAAATTGTTTAGTTTCTTGGTCTGAATGCACCCTAAAAGTATTCGGAGGGCTGTCCCTTACACATTCATCATGTATATACATTCTTAATTTATTCTTTTTTTTATTACATACAAAAATATTCGTGACGTCACTTAATAGGGAAAAAGTATCACTTAAACTTCGTTTTGCCATCGTCCTCAACAACTTTAGGAATTCGGCCAAGTTCCTGATTATGACATTTTACTGTGACATATCCACCATATCTTCACCAACACTCGTGCAAAGGTATTGGCATCTAAGTATACAGGTTGTAACGGACAGACAGCAGCCCTCCGTATACTTATGAGGTACATTCACACCATGAAGCTGAACAAGTACCTGTAAAAAAAAACAGGAAAAATAAAATAAAATCACCACCCGTAGTAAATGCAGTCAGCTGATCGTGATTTTGTATGGATGGTCGAACTTTTTTGTCGTTTTCTGACATATTTTTCTAGGGAAAAATTGTTCAGTTTCAGGGTCTGCAGGCACCCTATAAGTATTCGGAGGATGGTCCCTTACTCCCCGTATAGGGTGAAATTTTACTAGTGTTCATAGCGAAACCTTAAGACGGGCTGGTGACAAGGAACAACTTTACCCAAGATCTGTTTTCAGTATCGGTCACTAGTAAAATTTCACCTGATATTTTGATGTAAGTACAGGTTAAAAGTTACCTCTAATAACATTACTTATTTAGTTGAAAATAACGCCTACATCGCCCGTCGCAAGTCAATGTTGTAATAACAAGAGAACCTTTGACGAAAAATCAAAGCAAAGTTTTAATTACCACTCCATCTCGTGTTTCTCAAACAAAAAGGCCGTGTTACAATCATTTTGTTCATTAAAAGCAAACGGAAACGTTCAGAAAACATTGTTTCAAACTGAAGTTGCAATACAGGGACACATTTGGTTCAGAATATCACTTACAGCCACAATATTCTGCCTATATCCAGGGGAGTATATATATATATATATTTTATTAAGGAAGGGTTTGCTCTTCACTCTAGTCTAGGTCATAGGAGAGAGAAAGAGTCTAAGATGGAGCGAGCTCACCCAGGTGAAGCCTGTTCACTCTTACTTTGAAGAGATTAGGATTGTATGCGTTTGGAAACACAGACGCAGGTAACGAGTTCCACTCTTTAGCAGTGCGCATTATAAATGATGACTGGAAGCGCTTAGTCCGTACTCACCACCTACATACATACACATATCACGCTTAATATCCCTTGCGGGGTAGGCAGAGCGTAAACGGCCGCAAGAACGGACATTTACCTACGCCACGTTTGACATATATTTGAGGGTCATTCAGAAAATTGTGTATCTATAGTCAGCCTATTGCCTAATTGCAATACACACCCTAAGTCCCTTAGTCGCCTCTTACGACTCTCAAAGGAAAGAAATGGGGTGATGCTATTCTAAGCCGGCATCACACGGCACTCACCACGAACGATGTCGTGAAACGCTGACTTAGAATAGCACCCTATTTCTGACTGCAGGTGTTGTCAAATGCAACTAAAGTACTCGAGGAATGTGTATTACAATTTTAAGCGAAGGGCTAACAACAACCTGTCACTATAGCGATACACGACTTTTTGCGATCTGACCTTCAAATATATGTCAGACGTGGCGATAGCGACCTAACTCTGTCTAACCCGCAAGGGACAAAGGCGTGATATGTAGGTATGTACCATGTTTAGCAGGCGGATTTCGTTAGTGCAAGGTGTTTTATTCACAGACATAAGTTGAGGCGCACAAGAAATAAAAATATTTCATGATTTAATAAGTATACATACGTACATCACGCCTATATCTCTTGCAGGGTAGGTAGAGCGTAAACGGCCGCAAAAAATAACATTAACGCTACGTCCGACAAACTTTTGAATATTTATTTATAAAAAAGTAATCATGTAAAATATCAAATGCCTAGTTCCTAAAAGTACAAGTTTTACTTAGTTTGAGGCGCTGCGTCACATGTCCAAGATATTTATTTGTTTATTTAGCCTAAAATGTTATTAGAATATTTTAATTTATTTAAAAACAAAAAGCTAAGTACAGCCCTGAACAACTGTTTCATTCTGAAGAAGCCGTGTTGTATTTCCTTTGTCATAGTTTGCTAATTAACAATCAACTAGAGGTCCTATATATTTTCCCCTTTAGTGTCTTTGAGATTTATAACTAAACCACAAAGTAAGTATTGGCGGCTGCGCGCCGACTAAACTATACAAGGCGTTTAAAAAGTGTGATGGTCAATTTTGTTGTTTTGCATGGGGAAAATTGTTAAGTTTTATGTGTACTTGGAACTCATTTCGGCTTTTTTACTCTTTTTGTTACTCCCTGTATAATATCAACTATCTTTTTGGCACAGAATTTTACAAAGTATTAGGTCCTTACATATGAAATTGTCGTTTTGTCGTACTGTCCACTTTGATCACAAATTTCTCCTATTTGGTTAGGAATTCGAAATTCAAATTTATACAGCTATTTCCACATGTAGTTGTGTTTCGTAAACCGTCATTCATTTGTTTCTTTACTTATCTTTTTTCTGTTTGCATCGCTCAATTTACAAAATGGAAAATTTGAAATATCGCGTTATTTACGAGTACGAGTTCCACCGTGGCACCAGTGCTGCGGAAACGGCTCGAAGGGTTAATGATGTGTATGGCGGTTGTGTCGCAAAAGAAAACACAGTGCGTTTTTGGTTCCAACGTTTTCGTTCTGGAAATTTCGACCTGCAAAACAAGCCCCGTGGACGGCCGGAGACCCAAGTTGATAATGAAGAATTGAAGGCTATTGTGGAAGCGGATCCATCGCAAACCACGTCCGAATTAGCTGCAGGCTTCGGTGTTAGTGATAAAACTGTTTTAATCCACTTGAAGCAAATTGGAAAGATTAAAAAACTTGAAAGGTGGGTTCCTCACGAATTGAGTGAAGCAAACCGGCAAACGCGCGTCAACTGCTGCGTTACATTACTTGACCGGCACAATAACGAAGGGATTTTAAATCGAATCATTACCTGTGATGAAAAGTGGATTCTCTACGATAATCGGAAGCGCTCATCGCAATGGCTGGACCCTGGCAAGCCAGCCAAAGCCTGTTTCAAGCGAAAATTGACCAATAAAAAGTTACTTGTAAGCGTTTGGCGGACTAGCGCCGCCGGTGTCGTTCATTACAGTTTTCTACTGTCAGCAATTGCAAACCATGATGGAAAAGCTAGCTGCTAAACAACCGAGGTTGGTCAATCGCTCTACGCCACTGTTGCTTCACGACAACGCTAGACCACACACTGCACAACAGACGGCTAGCAAATTAGAAGAGCTTCAATTGGAATGTCTAAGGCATCCACCGTACTCCCCGGACCTTGCTCCAACAGATTACCATTTTTTTCGAAATTTGGATAACTTCTTGCAAGGGAAAAAATTCAATTCAGATGGGGCAGTCCAAATCGCCTTCAAAGATTTTATTGATTCCCGTCCGAATGGTTTTTTTAGTAAAGGGATCAATGAACTACCTATGAGATGGCAAAAGTGCATAGATTACAATGGCTCATACTTTGATTAAATAAATATACTATATTAAAAAAAACGACTTTTTGTTCCTCCCATACAAAACGCCAATTTCCTATGTAAGGACCTAATATTTACCGTATTGTTAGTCACAATGTTTTTACTTTAAGATTTATTATCCTTTGGTAAAATTATGTAGTAGACATTTAAAGTTTTAAACCGGGTCTATATCCGAGATTCGCACCAGCAGTAGGCCATATGACCGCAGTTTCAAATAATGTTAAATATCTTTCATTTCAAAGGACCCTCAAATGATTGTCAGACGTGGCGTAAACGACCGTTTTTTTACAGCCGTTTACGCTCTGCCTATCCCGTAAGGGATAATGGGCGTGATATGTGTATGTATGTGTGTGTATGTAAAATATCTTTGATGTTATGGCGGATGAAAGGAGTAATGCCAGTACGCAGAATTGAGGGTTGCAGGTTGAATCAGGGAAAGGGTGGCTTCCAGGCCTGGCCGGGTGACCGACTGGTCCACCTGGATAGTATTAGAAGTTGTAACGTATATGCGTTGCGCGGTGAAACACTTCAATACCGCGTTTCAGGCCCTTTGTTCTCTGACAATCTGTCACGTAGCGCCATCTTGCAACATATATTGGAACTTCTACTGCGTCTTGCTTGCTTGTGAACCACTTCAGTGAGCTTTTTGTAGTAGCTCCTACAGATGCAAACTAGCCATGATTCCGCTCTGATCTATACTTTGACTATGGGCAGGCGCGTTTTAAATATCTTATTTGACATTAAAAAATATGTTTTTTGGGCATTTTTACCTTCAAACATTTCAGCATGAAATGCAAGTACTTATCTGAGCTTTTTAAAAACTGTTGAGTGGCGGTGCCGTGCAAATTAAAATAGATACTCATATCACACCTTTATCCCTTGCAAGTTAGGCAGAGTGTTAACGGCCGTAAAAATAAAAAATAAAAAAGAGTCCCTTAGTCGCTCTTACGACACCCGCGGGGACATGCTATTATTCTAAGCCGACATCACGCTGCATTTGTTTGACTCTAAGCAAAAATTGACTTTCATTTACAATGAAATTCGAGTACCTACCTATGCTTTTGAACAAGCTGTTGTGTTGCTTTATAATGCAAATTAATATACCTTTTTTTATTGTGTAAGACTTGACTCCCACTTTTAAACTTTAGGTTGAGTCCAAGTTCCGTCAAAGCCTTCTTAGTATTTTTATAGTGTAGACTTTCAGAGTTTTCAGTCAACTTTATAAGACTCTTTTTATTCGTTTCTATGGCTACAGAGATTGTAATGAAGTTTTTATTCGAAACTGTTTAGTCTCTGTAGTTTAGTTATCATAAGTTCATTAGTGCGTGACTGAACTAGCCTACTTTAGTTACAGAGAACTATAAGTATACTTTTAAAAGTAGGCATTTTAATAAAAAAAATATATATTGAGTACCTGCTCGCACTCGAAAATTTTGCAAGTTTTCAAAAAATATATTATTAGTAATTCGTACACAGCCTCGGCATTGCTCTCTTTTCTATACTTTCTCCTCCATCCAAAGGTTGTATGGAAGAGGTTGCTTTTATTAGCTACTAGCGGCCTGCCCAGCGGTTGCACCGCGTTTTAATAAGACGTTTTAATACAGCCTATGTTCATCAGGGGTATGAATACCAAATTTTAAAACACTTCCCGTGTTAGGTATACAATTTTATAAAACTTGCAAAATTTTCAGGCGCGGGCAGGATTTGAACCTGCGACTTTCGCATTACTAGTGGCGACGCCTCTTCCATTTGGGCTACTGCAGCTTCCTTGCCCGCCAATTTTACAAGTATATTTTAATGCCAGTAACGCTTGGCATGGCTCCATCTACCGTGTTAGTTTTGCAACTAATGCCCGGAATGAGCTGCGGTAGCCCAGATGGAAGAGGCGTCGCCACTAGTAATGCGAAAGTCGCAGGTTCAAATCCTGCCCGCGCTTGAAAATTTTGCAAGTTATCAAAAATTGCAATACACACTCTTGAGTCCCTTAGTCGCCTCTTAAGACTCCCACAGGAAAGTTCCTGTAATTTTTGTACAATAATAAGAGTGTTTTTACTTACTAAACATTTATCGTCCTACATTAATACCTACTTCTAGCAAATTATAAATGTAGGCGGTTGTTTTTAAATTGAATTAAGAATTTAATTATGCCAGTTATTTCCCGTGGGTGTCGCAAGAGGCGACTAAGGGACTTGAGGGTTTCATGTGTATGGCAATTTTAGGCGATGGGCTGACAGCATGTCACTATGGCGATACACAATTTTCTAAATGACGCTTGAATGATCGTCAGAGTTGTCGTTAAAGTCCGTTCTTACGATCGTTTATGCTCTGCCTGTAAGCGATATTGGCGTGATATATGTACAGTCAGTTGTAGCACATAAGGTACCAGGGGTACTCCAAAAGAACTGAATTAATTTTATCCAAAGTGAATACACAATATAAATTAAAACTTATTCTTATAAAAGAAGACATTTTATAGTTAAACATATTCATTTCAAGAAAAAAATATTGCTGGCGATAAAAAATATTCAGTTCTTCTGGAGTACCCCTGGTACCTTATGTGCTACAACCGACTGTACTTACTTTACAGCCACAACAGTCCACTGCTGGACATGGGCCTCCCCCTATCGGGGGGTTTTGCCATACTCACCCCGCTTGGCAGGCGAAATGGCGAGCGCAGTGAAAGATGTTTAATTTACAGGGAGCGCTGCTGCCCATTCCCTATATAATTATCCCTTAGTCGATTTTGACGACACCCACGGGTAAAATTGGGGTGATACTATTTTAAGCCAGCATCAAACGGCAAAATCGTCAAGTGGTAAGGACCCTACGGTGTGATATAGAGGTATGTATGTAGTTTTTTTTAAGATTTTTTTTTCATACTTACCTAATACGTATGAGGTATAGATTCTAAAATTTTAATATTTTGTACAAAATCGTCTCGTCTGCACATCTCCACGCTCCAACACCTTTCAACAACATACCTACCGATATGAAAATTAAATTTTCATTGGCAAAGAAAGGTCTCTTGGATCTAAAATGAGAATCTCTACATTAAGGCCAGGTAAACACGCCCTTATTTCGGCGCGTGCCTCCGCGTTGTGTACACTGCCTTTTTATTAGGTGTTATAAATCATTATGCTTATATGTAGGTACAGATCAAGATAAGGTTTCAGAGGAAGCCCTATGCGCAAAGAAAAGCTATGAAAAAACTCATCGCTAGCTGTAAATTATGCAATAAACGTTTCTTCTATATATTTATCTAGATGACTTGGCGAGCGTAAAAACGGAATTAAACTCACAGAAACACAAAATAACACCAATTTTAGTCATGTAAAGACCGATACTCGTCATAGAAGATTAGCCAATGAGAAGTCAAAGCCTAAAACGCGGTTACGAAGTTTGTCGAAGAGTTAGCATAAACACAAAATCCACGTCCTACCAGTCGGGCTACGGTCCCCGAGCTGAACACACCTCACTCAGCGGGAATACCCCTTTTCCATCATGCAGCATTGAGCCTACTGGCTACAATCCATCAATCTTCATTTCAAGTGAATAGGCATTATTTTGGCAAGCATGTATCATCATCGTCTGCATCGTCACTTACTATCAGGTGAGATAGCAGACAATTGCGGCCCTATATTATAAATGGTGTAAAAAATTTGTGCGATATGTATATGTATGTAAAAAATTGCTGAGAATATTTTAAGGGGTGAACCAGTTTGTGAATCTGAACATTTTGCCCCAAGGAAGATGGATCATACAAATTAACCCGGGGCCGGCTAACACGCCTGGTTTGGAAGGGGCAATTTTTTTTCCGATCTCGACCTATGTTCCTTGGGGAAAGTTGTTCAGTTTCACAAACTGGTGCACCCCATAAAATATTCACAGATATTTCTTTTTACACCTCATATATTTTAAAAAAAGTGGTATTTGGGCGAGCGACAAGTTTGATTGTGACGAGTTATTTGTGGCTTCAGTATGGTTGCGTACAAGGTTACCTTTGAATGCTTTTATTGTACTGAGGATGTAGGTATGACAATCTGTGTAAGTAGGCGATTTATAAAGGGCAAGCGAAGGGTAGACAAGTTTATTATTATTATAATTACTTAAATTTAATATGAGAGACTGAGACTGGAATGGGCTAGTTTCTAAAGCGCTTTTGATAAATATTATTATAACATAAGTAGTTCATGTTAAATATGTTAAAAGTAACTAAAACCAAGAATGAGAAATAAAATAAAATAAATTTCTTTTACAATTAACACAGCGCCATCTAGCTGTCATTTGTAAATAAATACATCCAAAACACCCAGACTAAACACAAGCGCTTGAAAATGGACTTAGGAATAATTTTGTCTTGTTGGGGTCGAACCCACAATCCTCAGCAGGCAGGGGTATTATCCGCTACGCCATCGGGCCAGTCAAAGAAAGCAAGGCACATAAAACTTCCCAAAAAAAGAAATAATTTACGCTATGCGATCTTTTATCCAACATTATACAACCCTAATCCATTTCTTGTTTAAATGAATTTATTTGCTAAACTCTCCCTTAGAAAGAGGCAATGTAATTTAAAAAGGCTTTTGAAAAGCCAGTCATGTGATGTTAGGCTTACGTAGGGTCGTGAATAGGGCTTCCAATACCGAAAATTAAATACAAGGGACCACGGTTTTCTACCTGTTTTGAATGTGATTAGGACAACCGGGATCTTATAGAATTTAAGGGACTAAAACGGTGTATTTTGACTTTTGAATTTTTATTTAAATATTCCCTGGCACTCACAATATTTGGGATTAAATTGTCTAAAAACTATGAGAGCTATGGGTATTAGTTGCAAAACTAACCCGGTAGATGGAGCCGTGCCACGCGCGTTACTGGCATTAAATTATACTTGCAAAATGCACGGGCAAGGGACTAACCGCGGTAGTCCAGATAAAAGAGGCGTCGCCACTAGTAATGGCGAAAGTCGCAGGTTCAAATGCTGCCCGCGCTTGAAAATTTTGCAAGAAAAAAATCTATAGGAGCTTTCTTCAAGCGTGTCATCCTGAGGAAAGGCACAACAAGCTTGCGAGATGTCGACTTAGAATAGCTTCACCCAATACCTATCTACCCGTGAGAGTCGTAAAAGGTAACAGGGATAAAAATCAACGAAATTAGCAGTAGCTTGGTCATCGTTACTAACAACCGTGAGCCTTTAAATACAAGACATCGATTCGAACTATGTGCCGGTTATAATAGTAGTTTATGCAACTGTCGTATAATGGGGGTCATTAGAATGCGAGTGTCTGTTTATCACACGAGGCGCAGCCGAGTGTGATAATAGTTTGACACGAGCATTCTAATGCCTAATTATAGCAGTTGCATACACTATTTTATCTACACTCTCCAAAAAAACTCAGAAACACTTTTCTAAACGTACGCACCGGCCATTGCAAGGCCCGATACAAGGACAAATTCAATACGAGAACGTAATATGGCTTGATATGAATTTTTTAAAATCTATCCTTTAGCAGTTGTTTAGATGTGAAGTCTTAACAATAACTTAACAAAACAACTGAACAACATCTGAA
This sequence comes from Tuta absoluta, assembly GCA_027580185.1. Taxonomy (NCBI): domain Eukaryota; kingdom Metazoa; phylum Arthropoda; class Insecta; order Lepidoptera; family Gelechiidae; genus Tuta; species Tuta absoluta. The sequence continues at coordinate 2,645,640 of JAQAHW010000051.1, forward strand.
CAACAACTGAACAACATCTGAACAACAACTGAACAACATCTGAACAACATCGAAACAACAACTGAACAACATCTGTACAACAACTGAACAACATCTGTACAACAACTGAACAACAACTGAACAACATCGGAATAACATCTGAACCACAACTAATCAACATCTGAACAACAACAGAACAAAAACCTATTAAAACAACTGAACAACATCCGAAAAATTACCGTACAACAACAACTGTCAGGTGCGGCGGAAGATAGCGATTTGAGTATTGGAAAAAAAAACTTCGTTTCATTTCTCAACTTTATCGTATTAAGAGTTTTGTCATTAAGTCATTACGCTTCTGTAATTTATAGTAAACCCTAGTTTTTATAGGCAGAATGCATAAAGTAGGTCATTATGCATCTGTTTTCGAATTCATAATTCGAACATTATGAGACGAGTGTATATAAATGTATTTTTAACGCACCGTAATGCATGCGTCTGTTAGACGAAACGAAAGCGTGAATGCCGATCTTATACCCATACAAATACGACTACGGCGCGTTTACGGTGCGTAACGGATGCATCTGTCAATTCTTTTGACAGAAGCATTCGTAATCGCACAGTAGTCGTATTTGTATGGTAATAAGGTCAAAATTTGTAATTTTCTTCGTTTAAGAGACGCACGCGTTACGGTGTGTTAAAAATACAGCGACGGATGACAAGTGGGAGAACTGCCTAAGGCTTACGTTCAACAGTGAACTCCTAAAAGCTGATGATGCAATGTGCTCGTTGACTCCGTCTCATATCTACTAGAAAAACTCTATTAAATCAAGAAACCCGCAGAATTCACCAGTTTAAGCCCCAGGATTGCAAGCCCTGACCGAGCTTCTTTCTATTGTTTTAATTTCATGGACCGTGAGACTTATAGCCAAAATGAGGGCAGACGTTGGAAGCACTTTCAAAATTTAATTTGTATCCCTTTTATCCTTTTTCCTACCCGTGTTGGCGTACCGTGAAGATTATTATTATAATGCGTGTGCGTGTGGGATAAGCGTAATGGTTTTATCTTATAGTTTACTGGATACGGGCGCTACAGGCCAAGAATCATATTTGAATTTGTAATGTTTTTGGTATTTTAGATGAGAACATTTAAAAACCATGGTTTTGTGCCCCAAGAGCCCTGAAATTTTTGGTTTCTATATTTCGTTGTACAGTCAAGCTCAAGGTTAGGCACTCAAACCGCCAATGTAATTTTTATGCGCAGCATAAGAACGGTACAAAGTCCAAACTGTGTAATTATTCAGCCTGATCTTGACTCTACATTATATTCGATTCATCGACTAAGCAAAGTTGTTCAGTTTCACAAGAAGATCTCATCCTATAAATATTTGCACTGAATTTATTAGTAACTTTTATAACCCTCCATCAGTATTCTCGTGCCTTACAGCGAGATACTTTGATCGCTTTGACGCCATTTACAAAGTATGTTTTGCGAAAATATCACAGCAGACATAGACATCTGCCGTGTGGTGCCAGCTTAGGATAGCATCACCTCATTTTTACCAGTAAGCGACTACGGGATAAATTCAGGATAAGGGCAGCAGCGTTCCCAGTACACACAGCACCTTAAACTGCGCTTGCCAATCCACCTGCCAAGCGTGTTAAATATGGCAAATACCCTCCATGGAGGAGGCCTATGTCCAGCAGTGGACTGTTGTGGCTATTGAAGTTGAACTGGAAGACATTGTCTACAAGAAATACAGCTAAAAATTCTAAATACAAAAGCAAATTAAATTTATTTAATCAAAGAAGGATGAACCACAAAAATAACTCAGCGACGAGAAAAGATTCCGGACGAATAGTCAACAATTTTCTTGCTCAACGCCAATTCTTCTGTTTCTCTCTCATTCCTTTATTAACTAAATTCCCGTCTTCATTAAATATGGTTCAAATTATTTTAGGGTGTAAGTAACTTTGGAAAGGCTATGGATAAAAGTCGGAACTCATTTTCACTGTGGCATAAATTTAATGGACTAAATGATATGACGTTATTTTATATACATAAATCTGTAACGTCTATATATCTTGCGGAGTAGGCAGAGCGTAAGTGGTTGTAAAAAACTAACATTTACGTCACGTCTGACAAACATTTGATGATCATTCAGAAAATTTTGGCCATAGTGACAAGTTGGCAGTCCATCGTCTAAAATTGCAATACGTATATAATATAACCTTCGAGTCCCTTAGTCACCTCTTACGTCACCCACCACAGCAAAGAAATGGAGTGATACAAATTATTTTATTTAGGTGAGGAAAGTTCCGCTCTGGGTTGTGTTAAATTGGAATACTTTTGTATCGTCACAATTTATGACGGAAAAATACTGTTGATATGCTCCACATTTTATTAAGATTATTTATCAAAAAATATATACAGGATGTAAGGAAAAGTTGTGCATTCCTTTCAAGTAATGAACCAGCCCATGAAATTGATAAACTTTCACCAAAAAACATATGAAAAATAATTAGACCTCCCATACAAAATGTAGCAGCCGACCAAGACTGGTTGTATGTGAGATATATTTTTTAAAATTTTTCGACCTATGTTTCTTTTGGAAAGTTTTTCCATACACCCTGTATAATACCTATAAAAAGTATTAATAAGATTAAGATAATAAGATTACCGATAGAAGAAATTCCTTAAGGAATAAGTAGTACCTGTTGTACCATTTTTTCGTATGATCTGTGTTTTGTTTTTTCTCGTGTAGGTACAATGAATTATAAAATACTGTCCGGGTAAGCTCCTGCTTCCAGGTGAACTCCTGCTCCCCACCATACAGCCAGGTATAGATTTCATAGCCCCGGGGCTAAAATTATAAAGTCCAGAACTAAAAAATAATAAAAAAAATATATACAAAACATGTTAATAAACACTTTTTCAGCTAGTCTGAGTGAAGCAATTCTAAAAATTGAGAACTTACTGATGCTATGTACATTTCAGCTGGATTAATGGCAGCTACTCGTTTTGCGCTGCAGATGCAAGTTGTGTACACCGACCGAATTCGGGACACCCTGTATAAGGTCAGCCGAGGTCAGTTGGCATACGTTCAAATTTCAGTTTTGAGTTCAACCCTGGATACTGTTCCAGTTAATAATTTTAATGTATTAAGACTGTAAATCATAAAATAGGAACATTAAGATATTACGCTTATTTCATACAGAACTATAATACTCGAGTTATAGAATTTAATATAATTTTTCCAAAACTGTTGACTTTGTACAATCCATTTGGCTGTAAAAGTATAGAATACTAGCAGCCTACCCAGCGGTTTGACCCGCTGTTAACCATTTTCCCGAAGTAATAAGACATTTTGATATATCCTATGTTCATCAGGGATAATGTAGGATTCTAATGATAAACGATTTTTTTTCATCACTCCAGTACTTTCGGAACATATTCAATTCAAATAAACAAACAACCAAATCTTTCCTCTTTGTAATATTAGTGTAGATGAGGTAAAATTATATCATAGTAACCGATAGTGAAATATCAAGATGGGCTAGTATTATGGAGAAACTTTCCACACTTTGGACCTCTACAAAATGCGAATCAGAAAATAATGTTAATAATAATAAAAATCATTTTTGTCATATTCAAACAAATGTTCCTTAGGGAAAGTTGTTCTATAACACCAGCCCGCCTTGAGATTTCACTACGGTCACTATTAAAATTTCACCAGTATACTGACATTATACGGGGTGAAATGGACAGCCCTCCGAATACTGATAGAGTGCATTCAGACCATTAAACTGAACAAATTCCTTGAAAAAATATTTCAGGAAACACCAATTTTTTTGCCTTTCCATAGTGATTGCAGTCAGCTGATCAGCTGTTCTTGATTTTGTATCAAAAAAAATTACATTTCCTGACATAATGTTTCTAGGGGAAAATTGTTCAGTTTCATGGTCTGCATGTACCATATCAGTATTCGAAGGGATGTCCCTTACACCCCGTAAACTTTCACAGCCGAATGGATTCATACACACGTTCGAATCTTCTACAGTTTCTAAGTTGCAATTTTTCGTTCATTATTGAAATTAGAGTCTAGAATTTAGAGTTAGAGGGGAAGAACAAAGACCAGAAGTATGAGAGGATATCAGAGAGGAAGACCAACAGAGCAAGTGTGAGTGGAAAGAGAAGAGCAGAAAAGCTTCAGTCACATTTTTTTTATTTTCCTAACACGTTCAGGGTTATGTCACCCAACTTGGCACAAAATAAACGCATGATAATTGAAAACTGTTATTGTATCATTGTCACATCGAATCCATAATGGAACATTGAATATGACACTGAACGCTTCTCAATGCGTATGCTATAGCAGCACTGTCCCGTTTTGCGCTTATTCATCGTATCACAGGAGTTCTATGGCGTTCTTCTCCGTAAAAGAAGAACCACGATGGGCAAGGTAATATGGGTTTGTGTGTAATTATGCATAATCTCACTTGTGTGATTAAGACCACCCCAAGATAGAGTTGAAAATGGCAGTAAACTACTCAGAGCTACACTATTTTACTTAGAAAAACCACCTTCTTATGAATTTTTGTCCACAAAAAGCGGCCAAAGTTACGCTGCTATAGCAGTCGCGTCCAGATACGAGAACAAAAATATCTTGCATAGCATTTGTAGCCGTAAACGTGTTCATATTTTCAACTGTGTACTGTTATAAAAGTCATAATATAGACGTAACTCGAGACAAGGCAAAGGCAAACTAATTAAGGCAATAAATGAAGATCTAGTTCCATTCGTGTTCTAGCAGGGAATACTTAAGTGGCTCTTTGTGCATGTTAATTAATATCACTAAGAACCTAGTCAGTTATATCCTATTATTGAGCTCCGCCGTGTGATTGCCGGCTTAGAATAGCATCACCCCATTTCTTACCCATGGGTGTCGTAAGAGCCGACTAAGGGACTCGAGGGATGTGTATTGCAATTTTAGGCGATGGTCTGACAACCTGTCACTATAGTGATACACAATTATCTGATTGACCCTCAAGCTTTTGTCAGACGTGGTGTTAATATCCGTTTTACGGCCGTTAACGCTCTGCCTACCCCGTAAGGGATATAGGCGTGATTTATATATGAATGTATGTATGTATGTATTGAGCTCCTATTTCTCGTTCGAACTTTTTCTTTTACTAGTTGTCGTTTTATAGTTATTAGCAAATGATTGATTAATTAAATTTATAGATTGAAAGACAAATCATTTATTAAAGAAACATACAAAGAAAACAATTTAATTGCGGCCGTAAAACTTTTAAAGCTTGTCTCAGCATTATTCCGCAACAGATATATTTAAATACAGGTTGGTAGGTAAAATAATTAAAACAGTAATACAATATTTCAAAGTTGTATAAAAAACTAAACAACAACAAATTAGAATACAATAAAAGAAAACTTGCTAAACCCGTTATGTAAAATGTCACTTGATGTAATCACGTTTATTTCAATTTAACTTGGACTTACTACGATTTGATGATCTGAAGATCTCATCACACCTTAGTTATCCGTGACCACGGGCTCTGTAAAGAGCTCGAAACGTAGGAATTGTAAAATCCAAAATAAACACAACTTAAATCCGTCTAAAAAAAGATCTTAAAAAGATCTATGATAGCATCATCACTATCCTACATTGAATAAAGTTATTTCATTATTTCATTTTTCTAAAATTGTTTTAATGTGATGAGTAGTAGTTATGCAAACTCAAGAAAATATTATCTAAAGATCTTTTTTATCAGGAAATAATGTTTGAAAATATGCCTTAAGTTTAAGGAGATTTCGGAGGGTAACTGGCGCCCTCGTCACCTAAAAAATCGTAACCTCATGAAAAATGTTAAAAAGAAAACGTTATTTATTAAAATCCGCATCCATCACGGATGCGGATGTAGTGTAATCAGATTACACTACAGATTCTAAAGCTTATTTTTTTTCTTTTGCAATCTGAAACTTCCTTAAACTTTTTTTTACTTCGACAGTCGGTAAATAGTATTATATGCAAATAGGTATTTTATATGTAAATAGGTTATGTAAATAGTGTTAAATATACGGAGTGTAAGGGACAACTCTTTGAATACTGAAAGGGTGCATGCAGACTATGAAACTGAACAACATGTCCCTAGGAACATAACGTAAAAAAAAACTTCCCCTAGTAAAGCCAGTTATGATCGTGATTTTGTATGGAAAGTTGATATTTTTTTTATATGTTCCTTGGGGAAAGTTGTTTTAACATTTTTAACACACACAAAGTATTCAAATATTCAAAGGGCTGTTTTTAACACCCTGTATAATTGTTTAGTGCCTAAACTTTAATACGACAGAAGCAGATTATCGTTAAATTACGTTTTCATCGAGTTAAGAATTTTTAAATGATGAGGGCGCTACTAAAGCTCCGAAAATCCTCTTAAAACACATATACACATATCACGCCCATAGTCCCTTGCGAGTAGGGCAGAGCGTAAAAGGCCGCAAAATGGGTCATTTACGCCAAATCTGACAAATATTTGAGGACCATTTAAAAAATTGAGTATCGCCCTAGTTACAGGTTGTCAGCCCAGAGCCTAAAATTGTAATACACGCCATTGAGTTCCTGAGTCGCCTCTTACGACTCCCAAGGGAAAGAAATTGGGTGATTTTTTTCTACCGGCATCACACGGCGTCCTCTTAAAAGGATTTCCCGTTAAATGAACCATAAAAATGTCCAACAAACACAGCCTCATCGTATAATTGACCCAAGCTGCACACAAGACGACCATTACAAATTTACACTGGCTTGTTGATACGCCCGTGCTCAGACTCCAATTTGCATGGTAATGCGTCCCATAACGCGCTATAACACTGTTTAAACACTATCTACTTGGTTCTCAAACTGAGGGTAATTACCCCGGGTCAGGGGGGTCTAGAAACAAAATAAAGATAAGATAAAGATTCTTCTCCAACGGCTGGGTTTTGTATGAAATGACATAAGTGGGCAATATGACGCTGGAGTTCCGACGAGATGTAAAATTTGCAAAACTAACTCGGTAGATGGAGCCATACCACGCGTTACTGGCATTAAAATACACTTGCAAAATTGGCGGGCCAGGAATCAGCTACGGTAGCCCAGATGGAAGAGGCGTCGCCACTACTAATGCGAAAGTCGCAGGTTCAAATCCTGCCCGCACTCGAAAATTTTGCAAGTTTTCTAAAATTGTATACCTAACACGGGAAGTGTTTTAAAAATTTGGTAGTCGAGATGTCAAATAATAAGACCAAGTAATTTCAAAACAAAGTTTTTCATGATAGGGTTCTGTCGCTTTCTATAATAGTTTTGTCTATGTTAATGAAAAGTAGTGAACCATGACAATCGAGTTCCTGTAAGCAGCCTGTTGGGTAATATTGCCATACTCACTACGCTTGGCAAGTGGATTGGCGAACGCAGTGCAAGATAATGCTTTTAGAGGTAACGCTGCTGTCCATTCCCTGGAAGAATTCATACCTGAGTCGCTTTTAACGACGCCCATGTGTAGTATTGGAGTGATGGTATTTTAAGCCGGCATCTATAACACACACGCGACCTCCTGTTGTGTGATATACAGTATGAAAAGTTGCACTCACTCCACTCATGGCACTACGTTCTTGTGTTGCCGACGACATCAAAATTCGCGGTGGCTAAGATTATTGTCGGGGGTAAATTTAATATAAGTACGTAAGTATATAGAAGGGGTAATGACGTAAAAAGGTTGGGAACCACTGTACTATCTGCTCCAACTATCGACTATGAAATCACTCATGAATATTTACCGCTTTTTACGTCGCCCACTGAAACTGAGTTTTGTTTAAAATGGGAAAAAGTTTTATGCAAATAAGCGCGCACGTCAAGTAAAATAATATACTTTTTTGTTAGGTAAAAATAATAACAAATTGCCTAACGAATAACAATACATACATAACAAAATCTACAAAAGTAGGTCGTTCAATTACGGCATACGACATCATCAAAGATATATTCCAAGTCATCATCATGATCAACAGCCGTGGAAAGTCTTCCTGCTAGACATAAGTCAGCCAAGGTTCCCCCATACACCGTAACATTGAAAAAAAAGACCACAAAAGACGGACGGTGTTGATTTATCTAAGTAAAACAAACTGTCACCTAGCTAAACGGTGAGTCTAGAGCGGAGAAATGCGTGCATGCTGATTGGTCAGTGCTCACGTCATCTCAGAAATGTCCTCTCACGAACCAATGCGCCTGACTTTACATCAGGCTTATAGGTCCGATGTGTTTTCAGAAAGAATCCGCCCATAGTGTGCCATCTATCAGGAATTTGTGTTTGTTATTTTAGGATGGCTACATCCAACCGATGGAGGACCACACCGGACTACCCAGGACGATTCACTTGGATGAAGTAGCAGCCATGTATGGTTTCTGATACCTAGCCACCACTCCGGAACATTTTGATCGTTGGTTCTTAATATTTTCATATTATTTCAAACAACAACTACAACAGCCACTACAGTCCACTGCTGGACCTGCCTGTATTCGGAGGTATTTGCCATACTCGTCACGCTTGACAGGTGGATTGGCGAACGCAATGCAATGTGTTATAGATATTCACAGTGAACGCTGCTGTCCGTTCCCCGGATTCATCCCTTAGTCGCCTTTTATTTACGATACCTACTGGTAGAAATGTGGTGTTGCTATTCTAGGCCGATATTTCATACAATTCGTAAATTTTCCGGTTGAACTTTTCGCAAGTGAATTGATACCCTTATAATACACGAGTACCTAATAACTTAATATTATCTATATTACCAGCCTGTAACATGGCAGCAAAGGACCATTCTACATGTTAATGTTTGATATTGGCAGACGACATAGTATACGCCTTGCACAAGACTGACTAATTAGTTTGCAGTTCGCATAACCCGACCTACACAAATAGAGACGTATTGCATTCCTGATGACTATATTATTTACACCACGTCGTACGTACGTAGGTATATATGTCGTGGGCTTATCGTTAGATTGGCCATATCGAGAGATGCCCAGGCACAACGTGATACTCCGGCACATCATGATCTGGCCATCCAACACAGGGCATATCGTTCAACGCTTAACGTTTGGCGATTTGGCCAGCGATACTTTAGGCATATCGATTTTATAGGGTGTCTAAGGTTTAAGCAAATAAAAATAAAGTTAAGACTTGAAATGTTTATTAAAAAAAATGATTATTGTTATATCAAAATCTGGCACATAGAATCACAGTTCTTTGGAGAGAAAATGACAAAACGCCTATTCGAGGCTTAATTGTATTAAAATCTTAACACAACCATCACGTAGAGAACGGCACGGACGAGCAACAGCTAGAATTTAATTTAATGTTAAACAATAATGAATTAAATTAAATAATTGTCAGAAGTTTCTATGACATCATATTTTGAACTCCAATAATAGTCCGAAGAGACCCGTTGCATGGTCACCCTACTTCTCTTGATTTGACCAGTCCTTATGATTGATCCAAAGAATCTTTATGTCCCTCATAGAAATCAAGTAACTGATGGTAATATTGTTCTTTAAATGCACTTTTTGTTTCGTTTTCACTGTCCATTTTGATAATATCAACACCAGATTCACTTATTTGTAACGCCGCCATCTTCCACTTACGTAAGTAAACAAAGACAGCGCCACTATCGGCGCGAAATGCAACTATTTCACGATCCGCCCTGTGGTTAGCTCGGAATATCGATAAATACGTTATTCTCGTCGATCTGCCCAACCTTTTACTAGGCGCATCGCGACATGCCCGGCTGAATCACGATGTGCCGGCGTTTCAAGAAGTGCCCGGGCATATCTCGATCTGGCCAATCTAACGATAAGCCCACGACATATATAATCTGTATCTTTATTGAACCTCAAACAAAATTACGACGACATTAAACGCGACACACACAAAATTATAGAACCAATTTTGTGTGTGTCTAGCTACAAATTATACTAGTAAAAAAATATACTTTCTTTCTGACCTAGGTGCATAAAAGTATTTGGCAGTTATCCCACTTGTCGTCCGTCTCTGCGTATTTTCAACGCACCGTAACGCATGCGTCTGTCAGACGGAAGGAAATCGCGGATTCCGATCTTAAATGTTACGTTACGGTGCGTTCTTTCTTCTGACAGCCACGAAAATGACACGAAACTATGAAATTCCGAGTGATATTAAAATACCATAAACTAAAAACTTTTTGTTACACAATATTCAAACTAGTATCCCAATGTAAACAACCATAATCTTTAAGTGTTTTTTGTCCTGTTGCTTGTTCATCTCCGCTATAAATTGAATATCTGAAATCTTTCAGCATTTCGATGAAATATTCCCAAGAACGAAAATGTATCTACGGCCGCCATATTGTATATCTAGTTTATGTTATTTTCTCGATATCTATCATTATTTGCATCACGTTTCCAATATCTCGACTCTTGGTGTTATTCGGTTCATAAATTCTGCGCCTCGTGAGTAATAGAGTCGCCTCCGTGTCAGGTCTGTCGACAGCATACATTATGTGAGCTGTGATATACCGATTTGCGGATTATATCACGACCAATTTACATTTTCACACATCAAAACTCTAATTTTACGCTAAGATATTTAAATTTGCTTAGTAGCTGCGCCTAATTCAACCAAACTAAGTTTTAAATACACTTCTGACAAAGGACTAGGGCATGTTAAATCTGTAGGATCTCAAAACCGGTTTTGAGTTCCGCTTTTAGAGCTCAATTCCGGAATTCCGGTCCGGTTCTGATAAGTTGTAATAAACAGTGTAAAAAATGACTTTTGGAGCAATATTATTCTATTTCAAGTAGGTTTTTCAGGAATCGTGAGCAGTTTTTAGGTACTTGCGTGACAAAATGCTTGCAAAGAGGATACAGGTAGTAAGCACACTACATTAGCTGCCTGCTGCCCTGAAAAACTTAATAATACCAGTATTTCGGAAAAACCTTCCGGTTTTTCGAAATTCCGATATTCCGGTTTTCATCCCCTAAAAAGGACATAGACGCACTTCTAATACCAATAGAAGATGCTAATCATACTTTGTATTTACGCACTACTTTGGATACCTTGTAGCATAGGTAAACCATTCAAGTATTTGCAGATAGCGACATTTGCTAATGGTGCTGATGTGACGAGGAGTAAACAACATTGGTGGAATACTAAAAAAATAAACAAAACTAGCAAATGTTACTTATATTTTATCAAAGCAGAAAAAAAAAGAAGGCGGAATTTATGAGTTCGTGCTTTCAATATCATATCACAAGAATCACATCATAACTGCTGGACGTAAGCCTCCCCAGGGCACGGCATAAGGCTGGATCTGCCGTTTTCGCCATCCAGTCGCTACCAGCCGCTCTCTTTAAGCCACCAAGCATTCCGTTATTTTGGGTGAGCTCGCTCCATCTTAGACTCTTTCTCTGTCCTATGACCTAGACTAGAGTCAAGAGCAAACCCATCCTTAATAAAAAAAATACATGTAAGAAAACAGAATTTTCCAGATATTGCATTTTAAAGCAAGCTTTGCGATAAAGAAACAAAGATGGTACCATTTTGTTTGAGGAAAATTTAGGATCTCTTTACAAAGGAACCGAACAAAACAGTGGCTTGTGGGTAAAGAAAATTTATTTAAGACAGTATTGTTAAGTTTATTAAAAGAATCGCCATAAATTTAGTCTTAAATAGGTTACATTCTTCTTCCATTGTGTCTATTGGGTCGCGAAACGTTGAAAAAAGTATCTTAGAAATTATTAAATTGGGCTCGATTCTTAAAGGATTCTACAGTTGAATCAAGGCTATTCTTAAATAAGCTTAAAGAAAGGGACAGGATGACCACAGCTCTGCTGTCATGGTCAGTAAAGGGCTTACCTTAGTATTTCGTTGCTTTAGAAAAATGCTTGTTTACAATCTACTTTGTATTGAGTGCATTTTTTAAGACATAAATACTCACATAATATTAAACCTATGCCCCTTGTCAGATAGGCACAGCGCAAACGGCCGCAAAAAAACGAATATCCACGCCATGTCTGACAAATTGCAATTTTAGGCGATGGGCTGACAACCTGTCACTATGGCCATACACAATTTTCCGAATAACCCTCAAATATTTGTCAGACGTGGCGTAAATGTACCTTTTTTGCGGCCGTTTACGCTCTACCTACCCCGCACGGGATTATAGGTGTGTGTGTGTGTCTGACAAACATTTGCCATTCATAATGAAAAATGGGTCATTCGGAAAATTGTGTATCACCATTTTGACAGTTTGTCAGCCTATCAGCTGCCTGAAATTGCAATACAAAATGTAACCCTTGAGTCCCTTAGTCGCCTGTTACGACGCCTATGAGATAAATAGGGTAATGCTATTCTAAGCCGGCATCACATGGCAACCAAAAAAGCCTGTTAAATTAAATTGAAAATGTAACTGGATAGGTATCTATTTGGAAATTACTCCACCGACAAGAGTTTGACTCTTAAGTTTGAAGAAAAAGGTATCTATTTAAAAATGTTAATCAAAAAGATGATGAATTTCAAACTCGTCTTACATCTTGTTTAATGCTAGTTACACAATATTAAAATATTTTAGTTTTGTAAGTGTTGAAGTTATATTTAAAGTATGATGAAGTGAGGATCCAACGACCCGAAGTTGTAATTTCAGCTTTGAATACATTAAACTTACTCAACAAGAATATTAATAGTGTTCAGTATCTCTTTATTATTTTGTCAACGAAGTGTTATTTAAAATTCTGAAACATAGCTTAAATAAAACTGAAAATTGCAATTTGGATATTTGAAAGAGAAATAAGTAATGATAACAAGCATCGTATTAGTGGGATGAGTTTTTCACATGATTAAAAAGCAGTAAATAAAATATTTCATCAACTACATTTCAAACGTTCCTGTCACACACACAGGCTTCTTCTGGGTGAGCTCGCTGCATCTTAGACTCTGTCTCTGTCCTATGACCTAGACTAGAGTCAAGAGCAAACCCATCATTAATAAAAAAAAAACAGAACATCACATCAGCATATAGCATTTCACTGCTGGGCGTAGGCGTTCCCTAGGTGCCATAAGACACAATCCGGTAATGGGCGGCTGGTAGCGAGTTTTTGATAACAAAGATTTCAAATAATTGTCAGACGTGGCGTAGTTACCCGTTTTTACGACCACTGTTTACACTCTGCCTACCCCGCAAACGCCATACTACTCGTAACTTTTCTAGTGGAAGAATACTCATGGAAGATTACCATGAGGTTTTTCTGGTAGTACGCGCACTTTGATACGTTGTTATACGCTCTGTTCTCAGATACAGGATTTGCCATTAGTGGGAAAGGGACGTCTAAAAGTTCACGGCAGGCCCTTAATGCAATTTTTATACAAAATGGTACACACCCTCCCACTCACAGGGGTGATTTCATGTTAATGTACCAACTTTATCAAACAGGTCACAACCTAACTAACTGCTACACCCCACCTAGTCCTACATGGAGCTCAAAAAGCGTTTTATCGCAAACCGCATTTTCGCGCTGCCAGTGCACCGGACGGGAAAAAATAAAAAATGGAGGGTGAAAAAAAACCATGACGTCACACGGGACAAGAGTGCAGTAATTAGATTCCCGGCGCTCGGATGTCTGTAATGTTTGAACGCAGGGGAATTTCACGGTTGGCAAGCTAGTTGTTGTTGTAACAATGTTTTTTACTTTTCATTCTCATTTTGTCGGTGGGTTTTTTAGTGGAGCTGAAATGATAATGGGGTGAACGCTGGGGTATGTTGTTATTGTTCAAGTGTGTTGTTTTTGTGTAAAAGCAGTTGATGTTATATTACTTTTATAGCCACAACAGATCACTGGCTGGACATCAGCTTTACTCTGTTTTTATTGCCACAGTCACCAGGCTTGGCAGGCAAATTGGCGAGCGCAGTGCAAGATTTTGCATTCACAGAGAGGCTGCTGCCCATTCTCTGGCTGATTATCCCTTAGTCGCTACTTACAAGACCTACAATTAATTGTGATGATGCTATTCTAAGCTGGCACTACAGGGCAAAGCCGGCAGTACTTGGCAAAGATGTTATATAAGTATACTTTATTTACACACGTCTAGGGACCACGTCCAAAATGATGCAGGCTGTTTTAAGCTAATCAATTCTTGACAAGTTTATGGTTCTTACACTTTTCTTTTTTGACCTTTGTATTGTACAAAACTAGCAGTGGCCAAGTGGAAGCAAATATTTCGTTGCATACTAAAGTTTTCTTGTAAACATAAGACGAGTGATTTAGTCGCCAGTCAGTGAAAGAATTCACTTCAGGCCTTAGGCGATAGGACAAAAGGAATTGATGTACATTTGTAACTGCGCACGACAATACGCCTAAAAAACTTTCAAGAGCGCGTCAAACCCACCGAAGATTCCATATTATTGTTTTTTTTACAAACACAAGTGGCCGTAGACTTAAGTTTAAGCTCATATTTTCCACTTAACATTCTTACGCGTTTCTGAGATAAAGGTTCGTGATAGACGGACGGACGGACGAAGGGACATCAAAGGTATCATTTAAGGTTTCCGTTTTTTTCTTTTTGCGGTACGGGACCCTTAGAATCACCACGATTCGCACGCACATATAAATAGGGACTGTTTATAAAAGCAATACTTGTAAAGTAATACTAAAAACAAACTTTCTATTGAAGCATAACATGAAAACATCATAATCTTAAGGCTAGATTACCGATTCCAGCTGGTAAAACAAACAGTCTTCGGAATTCAATCAATAGAGGGGAAACTAATGACATTTTTCCTCCTGTCAGAATAGTTGTTTACGCGTCACAACAGTCTGCCTTCGACTCGTATAGACTTGTTACACAGCCCTGGCAACGGGGCCGGATTCGGCGTACACTGCTGGTTATCTCGCGTGTTTCAGTAAAATATGTTTAAGATTACCAGCAATGTACGTCATATTGGACCGGGAGCGAGGTAATGTAATAAATGAGGGCATAAATCAATCGTAATCTTGTTTTGCTGATCAACCGCTGTTTTTATGTATATCCGATAATGAGAAGTATTTTGGAAGTATGTTTCCGGTTGATTGAATTTGGGATATTGAATGGGTTTAACTGGAATCTGACCGTTTGAGTGTAACAGGAATAAATTTTTTGTTCAGGCTATTATAATATTCTGTGGATTAGTGACATTATATTTAGGCGTTTCTTCCACTTCCACGCATCCGTAAATGCACCGTAGCCGTATTTGGGAATGAGATCGGAATTCGCAATTTTTTCCGTCGCAAGACGCAAGTGTAACGGTTTGTTAAAAATACGCAGCGATGGACGAAAAGTGTGTGAACCGGTGGCTTAAATGGCATGGCTTTATAGTTTTTAGGAATACTGTACTGATCAATAAATAAATTAATTCATTTAATCATTCATAAGATATTATACTAAGCAAAATCCAACACAATAGTTTCAGTTCATTGTCTTTGCTTTATTACGAAAATATCTGTCATGTTGTAGCAAGGACCTGAAAAATACAAACATCTTATTCCCGCGGTAAAATGGGAAGAATCTTGTTATAAATAAACTTACAGCAGGCAACAAACGTTCCGTTTTAGGGAAGGTTTTGCAAAGGAAAGCAACCTTATTTTTCTCACGGATGAAATGACCTAGTTAGGTGTTTTCTTCATGAAAATTTAATTTTTCGCTATAAAGTAAGAAATCAAGGAATCCCCCGCTGAGCAGATTTATAATTGCCATAAGCAAAACTTACTTTTTCCACAAAGTTTACACAGCACAAGTAAAACATTTAAAAATTTATAAAAATAATACTTACATTCATATATCAGGGGGATATGCAGAGCGTAAATAGCTGTAAAAACGGACATTTACGCCACGACTGACAAAAATTTGAGGGACATTAAGAAACTTTTGTTTCACTTGACAGGTTGTCAGCCCATCACCTAAAATTGTAATAAACGTACAAATTATTAATTTTTATGAATTTAAGATTTCGTAACAAACAACTCTGGATGTTTCTTAGCAATAAAAAAGAGACAAGAATTCTACCGCTGCATGATTGCGCCCTAAAGCGAGGTTTTATCATGAATTAGAATTAGAAGAATTAGAAATTATTTATTTGCAAAAATACATGTCAATACATTAATGCGGTCTTAAAATTAGAGTCTAGTACAGTATTCGGCTTTGTCAAGCGTGCAAATTTTGAATAACCATTTTTGGTAAAAGTTCATTTAAAATTATACAAAATAAAATAATTAAAAATTATTAAATTAGATTAATTATAACATGTCTATAGGTATGTAATGTAAAAAGTATAAAAATGTCAATAAATGTAAAAAGTATAAAAATGACAATAAAAAAGAAATAAATTAGGAATCATTAAACTAGCACAATAATTTCAAACATAGTACATGTATTCTCCTACACTATAAAATCAATTTGTCAATAACCAATTGAACAATTTAGATTTAAATAATTTTATATTATCGGTTAATTTAATATCATTTAGCAGCTATTAAATAGTACAATGCTCATATTAAACACGTTTTTCTTATAAATATAAGTTCGACTAGGTGGCTGGTGTAGCAAATGAATGTACATAGAACGCAGCTGTTTGTTTTTGACGTCTTTTAGTTTTTTATAAAAACATGGATATTGTTTCACAAAGACACATATTTTATAAATGTACATGCATGGAAATGGTAGAATTTTTAGCGTTTTAAACAATGGCCTACACGGCTCGTCGAACCACGCATTGCAAATTGCACGAACGCACCTTTTTTGAACTTTAAATGCACGATCAAAGTCAACTGAATTACCCCACAATATGATTCCATAACGGAGCACCGACGAGACATAGCCGTGATAAGCAGATAACGCAGATTCCTGTGATACAGTATGTGTTAATTTTCTCAATGCGAAAACAAATCGGCTTAACCTGCTGCATACATCATCGACATGGTTTTTCCAATTTCTGTGCTCATCGATTGTAAAACCTAAGAATTTAAATTTACTAACCTGTTCTATTTCGGAGTTATTATACGAGATGTTCAGAGGGATCCTACTGGCTTTTTAATTGCGGAATTGTATTATTTTAGTTTTATCTATATTTACGTTCAAATATTTTCATTCATCCAATCTATTACATTTACTAACACATTATTTACCGTTGCCTCCCATTGTGATTTATCATTACATTTAATTAATATTGTTGTATCGTCCGCAAAAAGTAAAATTTTATGAGGTATTGTTGCAGGGAGATCGTTGACATATATCAAAAATAAAAGAGGCCCTAACACACTCCCTTGAGGTACTCCTGTGTCATTAACTTTAAGGAGTGATTTGTAATTTTGTTTAACAAAGCACTTTCCATTATTGTCTATTCTGGAAACATCTGTACATTGTCGCCTGTTTGAAAGAAATGAACGAATCCAGTCAAGTGCCTGCCCTCTAATGCCATATAATTCTAGTTTTCGCAAAAGTTGAGAATGGTTAACGAAGTCGAAGGCCTTACTTAGATCTAAAAACAGTGACAATATCGGTGTCTTGTTATTAATGGATTCGCATACTGTATTTATTAGATTAAAACCTGCGAGTGTCGTTGACAACCCCTTTCGAAAACCAAATTGTTGCTCGCTAATGACATTATGTTTTGAAAGAAATTCGTTCATCCTGGTGTACATAAGTTTTTCCAAGATTTTCGATTGAACAGATAGAACCAGTCGATCGGGCGATAATTGCCTGGGTCAGCTCTATCACCCTTTTTAAATAAAGGTTTTATTATTGATATTTTTAACTTTTCTGGAAAAACACCTGTATTAAATGTCAAATTCACTATGTGTGTTAATGGGCCACTAATATATGGCGCACAAAGTTTTATTATACTAGTTCTTATTTAGTCGTATCCTGTAGCATTACTATTTTTCACGGCTAATATTACTTTAATTACTTCTTTTTTGCAGACCGGCCTGAGAAAGATCGTATTGTTCACACTTTTTATGTTATTCATATTATACTTATTTTTTAAAACAGTAGCGTTGTTTTTTGTAAGGTCAATGATAAATTCAGTATGTTACTTATGGTTTGGGGATCAGAAAACGACTTGTTGCCGTGTTGTAACACCTTAATTCCGTTGTAGTCCATGTGTTTAGGCACAGTTGTAGTTATAGTCTCCCATGTAGCCTTACACTTGTTCGGTTGGCTTTGAATGTACTTTGAGTTACTTAGTTTTTGAGAAACCGATATGCACTTTTTAAACATTGAATTGTATTTTTTATAGGCTCGTTTATTTTGTGTCTTATTTTTGCCTTCCTGTCGATATTTTAAGTAGAGTCGACGTTTTGATTTACTAGCCTTCTTTAGGCCTTTTGTTAGCCATTTTACGCGTTTTGAGCTATTTTTACGCTGTACTTTTACAATCGGAAAGCACAAATCGTAGTAATTACATTTAGTCATGTAATTACCAGACTACGATTTACTACGATTTGTGCTTTCCGATTGTAAAAGTAAAGCGTAAAAATAGCTCAAAACGACTGAATAAGTACCTATATTACCGGTGCAAGTATTCACAGAGTACCAGAGACTACTTTGCTGTCAAACCGCCAAAAACTTTATCTCCTATTTTGACACAAGGTCCTTAGAAAAAGTTGTTCAGTTTTATGGGCTAATTCACCGCTGAAAATATTGAACTATATTTTTTTATTTAAAGTATTTCGTTTCCTTGGCCTTACTTAAGACGCTTTTAATAAAAATATGTAGGCAAGCTTTAAGGTGATGGATCGCTACTTTTTGTCAGTGATTTATGATATAAAGTATCTTCATTTCCAATACTAATAACCAATTTCATTTTCATAGTAAACACTGTTGATACAAACGGCTTTCAGTTTTCTTCATGATTTATTCGGACAGTTTACAGATTTTTTTTCAACAAATATACCTCAAAAACACGAAGCGGAACAGAAAATCTAACAGTTTCATCATGTTTTAAATTTTGTTTAAGTAAACTTTTAAGGATAGAACCTTCTCGATATTAGCATTGCTTTTGGAATCTGATTGGGGCACACAAGGTCCAAAATCCAGTGGCATTTGGCAGTAAATTATTCACCTTGTCTTAGTTGTCTCCGTATGATGCCAGTTTCGAATAGCATCACCCCAATTCTACCCGTGGATGTCGTAAAAAGCAACTGAGGGATAAATTCGCCCAGGGCACTGGCAGCAGCATTTTTTGTAAATGTAAAATCAGAATAAGTTTGGAATTCGCAATTTCGTTATCGTATTGTACGCCATAGTGACCGATGGAAAAAACTTAAGACGGGCTGATGTTAAGGTACAACTTCCCCAAAGGGAAAAAAAAGATTTGTACCTCTCATTCAAAATCGCCGATCTGTTGATTTAGATTACTATGGAAGCTCAAAATATTTTGGTTATATTTCGACCTATATTCCTCAAGGAAAGCTGTTCCTTACCACCAGCCCGTTCTCTGTTTTCATTATCAGTCACTAGTAAAATTTCCCGTTTATGCATCATGTCTATTTTTCAACTCTCTTTGGTTCCACAAAAATCGCACAGATAATCCTGACAGCCATGTAATCAAAGGAATGTTATCCCAAAGCACAGATAAGTCTAGACAATTGCGAAGGCGATACAAACCCCGACCAATAATGTCTGTTTCAGCACAAAAGGTGTCACCGGAGCCCAGCGTACTATACAAAGCACGGGCCCCTTTGTGCAACGAGTACAAAGCACAATTCCAAACGGTTAAGTGCAAAATATTTGTTCTGGCAACCCAGACTGGGTTGGCGCAGTAAAATAAATTGTGCATCTTTGAACAGTGTGAATCTATTGGTTGGGTTTCACATAAGGTGCTGCGGGCAGTTTTGGGAAAAAAGCATTTCAAGCATTAAGATATAATATATGGACGACCTACTAAAAACTATAATGGAAGGAAAGATGGAGGGAAGAAGATGGAAAGGGTATATGGACCAAATTAAAGAAATAATAGGTGTCATGTCGTATAAGGAAGTCAAAGAGAAGGCTCAAAATAGAGCAGTTTGGATATTACTCCACCGACAAGAGCGAGGCTCTTAAATAATAATTAATGATGATGATGATGATGGACAGACCATCAGCCCGGTGGTCCGATGATATCACCAAGTCGACGGGATCACTATGGATGAGTTTATCACAGGACCGTGAAGATTGGCGCAATAGGGAAGAGGCCTTTGCCTTACAGTGGGTGGAAATGGGCTGATAATGATTGTAATGAGGTAATATAATTTTGAGATAGGAAAATGTTAGATGGGTGGATGTTAGCCAATGTTGATGATAATAAAACGGAAAAAAAACTTTTTTGTAGGGCTGGTTTAGCCCCGGACTTTGAAATATACAACTGACCATATGGAGGAGAGCTAGGGCAGACTTACTCAAATATATGTAAATTAACTTGACAAATATTTGTATCTTATGGGGATCGAACCCACAACTCTCGGCGTAGCAGGCAGAGATACTATCCGCTACGCCAGTCCACTTCATAGTAATAAACTTAAAAGCTTAGTAATCAGAAATATGAACCAGTACTATTCCACAACTTTGCACCTGAAGCCGACGCGCCTTTCTTTTAATTAATATTACTGAGTAGTATAGAAAATAATACAAAAGGCAGTGAAAAACATTTTAATATAAGTTTTTTAAATCCTTTATTTAACTCACTCTACACGACCTGTACCTAGTATTATCAAACTACAAGCTCCAATTATACCGGTGAAATTCGATGTTCATTGCATAGTCAGTTTGCCATTATCATACCTGAAATATTAACCGGCTAAGCAATGTACTAAGCAGTCATCTGTACACTTAGGCACTGAATAATCACATCTTACATTTATTATGTATATTATAAGTAATTCTTAGCTATTCTTTGCCCTAAGGGACATTTATAAAACGAACATGCTGTAGGTAGTTTGTTTTAAATTATAAATTCGCCAGAAAGAGGAAATAAGAATTCCAATAATTGAAAGACTTTGATTTCCTGTGGGAGCTTTTTGGCTTATTTTGAGTTAATTTCGGACGTTCTTATTAATTTTTATATCGATTTTTTTAGTGCAGAATAGAACGGGTCCTACTTTATTTTAAATTTGGGCGCGGGACACTCGCTGATAGGCTTTTTCCTCTTGAGATCGGGTGATTCTTATACGCACCAGACGATTTTGCGGTATTTCACGTCGCATGCGGATTTCACATGCTATAATACTAATACTATACTAATATAATGTAACAACGTAATATCTACGTATAATAATTAATTACACATTTCTATTTTCACGCCGTGTGATGTCGGCTTAGAATAGCATCACCCCATTTCTTGCCGATGGGAGTCGTAAGAGGCGACTAAGGGACTCGAGGGTGAGTATTGCAATTTTAGGCGATGTGCTGAGAACCTGTCACTATGGCGACACTCAATTTTCCGGATGACCCTCAAGTGTTTGTCAGACGTGGCGTAAATGGCCGTTTTATGCGGCCGTTCATGCTCTGCCTATCTCACAAGGGATTATAGGCGTGATATGTGTATTGCATGCCGATTTCACACGCTATTATTTGCAACAACGTAATATCTACGTATAATAAATAATTACATATTTGTTTAGGTCTGTAGCTCAAACTGTTTACTGTCATGTTCGCATCCATCAATCTACCTACACAAACGCACTTAATCCAGATCACGTGATCAGGTTTTACATAAATAAACACCAAATGCGTACTAAGTAGCCGCAAGACATTAATTGCATTAGTTGCATACTGGCACTGTCAGAAGCACTTCGAAGATCAACTAACACTGATAAGTCTTATTAATTTTATGCTCAACCAGTGTTAATTTGATTGAAATTATGACAGAAAATTCTAAGATATGCAACAACATTTTTCATTTTTATTTGTTTGGATTCGATTCGCATATCACGCCTATAATCCCTTGCGGGGTAGGCAGAGCGTAAACAGCCGCAAAAAACGGCCATTTACACCACGTCTGACAAATGTTTGAGGGTTATTCGGAATATTGTGTATCGCTATAGTGACATGTTGTCAGCCCATCGCCTAAAATTGCAATACACACCCTCGAGTCCCTTAGTCGCCTCTTACGACTCCCACGGGAAAGATATGGGGTGATGCTATTCTAAGCCGGCATCACACGGCAAAAGAGGATAAAGTTTTGAGAAAGATGTTTGGATAAAGAGACAAAATGTGATTGATTTATCCTAAAGTTAAGAACCTTCATAATTTTTCTAATATCATCTCTAGAAAACTTCCCAATACTTAATTAGGTGAGTAATAATACAATTTCATTGTTTCATTATTCTCAAACAGGTAATAATGGAAGTTTAGCGAGAATACTTAGAGAACTTTTTATAAAATTCAGCCTCTAATTGGCCGGGCCCAAAACTTTTCGACTTCGCTAATCTGTGGGCATGGTCGTGCCTCCGCCAAGATGAGCCCAGCGAAGCGAGCGGGTACTAACAACGTCGAATTTCGGAACCTTCATAACTTTGGTTTCTGATTCAGATTCAGACGTTTATTTGCTAAGAAAATGGTACAGTACTGCAGATGACAGGCTTAAAATTAGAGTTCTACATTTTCAGTCACGTAAATCGTAACATGCAAATATTAAATAATACAATATATCATACAATATCAAAATAATTATCAATTTCAATGTCATAAACAAATACACAAACACACAATTAAATACCAACAAAATTAAAACTTAAAATTTAAATATTCACTTATACTATAAAACCTCCTCTCAAGTAACAGGTTATATAAATTAATTTTAAATTTGTTAAGTGGAAGTTCTTTTATATTATTTGGAATTTTGTTGAAAATAGATACTGACATGTAATTGCAGTTATTTTTAAATTTCGCATTCTGATGTATTCGTTCAAATAAACACGTATTGTGTGGTGTCAAAAGTAATCTTATTAACTTACTTTTTAGTTGCATAAATTTGATTCTATAGATTTTATTGATATCTAGAATACACCGATTTCATACAAACAAGAACTGTTTCTCCCTACATAATTAAATGGAATCGCACTTTTTTTTTAAATTCAAATTGTCTCCTTGAAAAGAGCATATTAACTCTTTTAGATAGATCTCAAGTAAAGCCAAGCTTCTGAATCTTCACGTTAACACCACCAACCTAAATTTAACAAGCTTTTAGCTTGGCCGTTTTGGTAGATACTTTATAAATAGTTCGTATAACTCATTACCGAATTCAGAAACTACATACATATTTGCATAACATAAAATGCATTCGTCCTGCCTCCTTTATGGTACCCGAACTGCCAAGCAGTAAATTTTGACAGAGATGTAGAGTTCGTGAAATTTTAATTGGTTGAGTTAGGTCATGTTGATTCAGAAGCTTGGCTCTACTTAAGATATCTTTTTCACTCTGTAAGATGCTCTCAACTCGGCAACATTTTACATGAAAATATATTTGGTAGGTTATTAATTTCGCCATAAGTTTGTTGTTAGTAGGTATATGTATCTAAATAAGGAAAGCAAGCGGTTGTCGCACTGTAAAGGACTGACGGACGTATTTTTGATGCATCCGTCTGTCAGACTAAAGGAAGTTTTGAATTTACATACAATAAAATAATGTAAAAAAAACTTTTAAAACAAGCTTTTATTTAAGTGCTCTGAAAAGATGAAAATAAAATTTTGAATGACATTAACCACATTCATTTATGACTTTACAGAAATGAAAATATAATAAAAGCTTGTCGCGATGCCTAGAAGAAACTACCTAATTACAGTTAGGTGCGTACCTTATTACAAAATTTCAATCACAAATTGAAAGTTTCGCGACAAGCTTTTATTATATTTTCATTTCTGTAAAGTCATAAATGAATGTGGTTAATGTCATTCAAAATTTTATTTTCATCTTTTCAGAGCACTTAAATAAAAGCTTGTTTTAAAAGTTTTTTTTACATTATTTTATTTTATATTTTTTAGTTTATGTTACGATAGTTATTGATCAATACGAAAGTCTTTCTATAAAACGGAGAGACCTTCAATAGAAAAACTTAAGGCACGGGGAAAACTAACATTAGGATAAAGTATAATTATCTCTTTTATATTCTATAGAAGTAGGTTGGTACCTACTCCTCCGGCATCCCTAATAGAAGAATTAGCTTGTAATATGTCTTAGTCTTTTCATTTCATTGATGGCGTCATTATTACATTGCCGAGTCCCGGTTAATTTCGAACAGTCTAATTCTTCTATCAGGAGGCCTTCTATTGACGTGACCCTAATTCATGGTGGGCCTACCAACTGCCTATCATGAACGAATTCGTATACAAAATTGCAAGTCCCAGCAGTTGAATATTGAGGAGTTCCATAGTTCGAAGACAACCCTGGATGTAGCGTCTGATTCATGGTGGGCCTACCAACTGCATATAATAAACGAATTCGTATACAAAATTGCAAGTCCCAGCAGTTGAATATTGAGGAGTTCCATAGTTCGAAGACAACCCTGGATGTAGCGTCTAATTCATGGTGGGCCTACCAACTGCCTATAATAAACGAATTCGTATACAAAATTGCAAGTCCCAGCAGTTGAATATTGAGGAGTTCCATAGTTCAAAGACAACCCTGGATGTAGCGTCTAATTCATGGTAGGCCTACCAACTGCCTATAATAAACGAATTCGTATACAAAATTGCAAGTCCCAGCAGTTGAATATTGAGGAGTTCCATAGTTCAAAGACAACCCTGGATGTAGCGTCTAATTCATGGTAGGCCTACCAACTGCCTATAATAAACGAATTCGTATACAAAATTGCAAGTCCCAGCAGTTGAATATTAAGGAGTTCTATAGTTCGAAGACAACCCTGGATGTAGCGTCTAATTCATGGTGGGCCTACCAACTGCCTATAATAAACGAATTCGTATACAAAATTGCAAGTCCCAGCAGTTGAATATTGAGGAGTTCTATAGTTCGAAGACAACCCTGGATGTAGCGTCTAATTCATGGTAGGCCTACCAACTGCCTATAATAAACGAATTCGTATACAAAATTGCAAGTCCCAGCAGTTGAATATTGAGGAGTTCCATAGTTCGAAGACAACCCTGGATGTATCGTCTAATTCATGGTGGGCCTACCAACTGCCTATAATAAACGAATTCGTATACAAAATTTTGTGTCCCAGCTATAAACCGCTGAGGAGATCTCTCGTACGGAGCCGATCCTGGCAGCAGCATCAGGTCAAATTTATGATTAACATGCATTGTCATCGGTTCTGGACCAACATGCAAAATTTCAACTCAATCGGATACCGAGAAGTGGTTCAAATTAAACTTGCAAGATTTGCACCGAACAAACATTGTTACTTACTTACATACACTGCAAGTTAAATAAAAGCTTTTAAAAAAATGAACACCATGTGGACCTCATGCAATTTCACCAAGGATTTTGACAATGCATCCGTCAGTCCGCTGTCATTAGGGTTTTAATTACGTCTGATTTTTCAGTCAAGTAGAAAAATAAAATAGAACTTTACTAATTAGTAATAAAATTGGCTGATGTAAAGTAAGTAAGTAAAGTAAGTAAGTAGTTTCTTCTAGGCATCGCGACAAGCTTTTATTATATTTTCATTTCTGTAAAGTCATTAATGAATGTGGTTAATGTCATTCAAAATTTTATTTTCATCTTTTCAGAGCACTTAAATAAAAGCTTGTTTTAAAAGTTTTTTTTACATAATTTTATTTTATATTTTTTAGTTTATGTTACGATAGTTATTGATCAATACGAAAGTCTTTCTATAAAACGGAGAGACCTTCAATAGAAAAACTTAAGGCACGGGGAAAACTAACATTAGGATAAAGTATAATTATCTCTTTTATATTCTATAGAAGTAGGTTGGTACTTACTCCTCCGGCATCCCTAATAGAAGAATTAGCTTGTAATATGTCTTAGTCTTTTCATTTCATTGATAGCGTCATTATTACATGGCCGAGTCCCAGTTAATTTCGAACAGTCTAATTCTTCTATCAGGAGGCCTTCTATTGACGTGACCCTAATTCATGGTGGGCCTACCAACTGCCTATAATAAACGGATTCGTATACAAAATTGCAAGTCCCAGCAGTTGAATATTGAGGAGTTCCATAGTTCGAAGACAACCCTGGATGTAGCGTCTAATTGATGGTAGGCCTACCAACTGCCTATAATAAACGAATTCGTATACAAAATTGCAAGTCCCAGCAGTTGAATATTGAGGAGTTCCAAAGTTCGAAGACAACCCTGGATGTAGCGTCTAATTGATGGTAGGCCTACCAACTGCCTATAATAAACGAATTCGTATACAAAATTGCAAGTCCCAGCAGTTGAATATTGAGGAGTTCCATAGTTCGAAGACAACCCTGGATGTAGCGTCTAATTCATGGTGGGCCTACCAACTGCCTATAATAAACGAATTCGTATACAAAATTGCAAGTCCCAGCAGTTGAATATTGAGGAGTTCCATAGTTCGAAGACAACCCTGGATGTAGCGTCTAATTCATGGTGGGCCTACCAACTGCCTATAATAAACGAATTCGTATACATAATTGCAAGTCCCAGCAGTTGAATATTGAGGAGTTCCATAGTTCGAAGACAACCCTGGATGTAGCGTCTAATTCATGGTAGGCCTACCAACTGCCTATAATAAACGAATTCGTATACAAAATTGCAAGTCCCAGCAGTTGAATATTGAGGAGTTCCATGGTTCGAAGACAACCCTGGATGTAGCGTCTAATTGATGGTAGGCCTACCAACTGCCTATAATAAACGAATTCGTATACAAAATTGCAAGTCCCAGCAGTTGAATATTGAGGAGTTCCAAAGTTCGAAGACAACCCTGGATGTAGCGTCTAATTGATGGTAGGCCTACCAACTGCCTATAATAAACGAATTCGTATACAAAATTGCAAGTCCCAGCAGTTGAATATTGAGGAGTTCCATAGTTCGAAGACAACCCTGGATGTAGCGTCTAATTCATGGTGGGCCTACCAACTGCCTATAATAAACGAATTCGTATACAAAATTGCAAGTCCCAGCAGTTGAATATTGAGGAGTTCCATAGTTCGAAGACAACCCTGGATGTAGCGTCTAATTCATGGTGGGCCTACCAACTGCCTATAATAAACGAATTCGTATACAAAATTGCAAGTCCCAGCAGTTGAATATTGAGGAGTTCCATAGTTCGAAGACAACCCTGGATGTAGCGTCTAATTCATGGTAGGCCTACCAACTGCCTATAATAAACGAATTCGTATACAAAATTGCAAGTCCCAGCAGTTGAATATTGAGGAGTTCCATAGTTCGAAGACAACCCTGGATGTAGCGTCTAATTCATGGTGGGCCTACCAACTGCCTATAATAAACGAATTCGTATACAAAATTGCAAGTCCCAGCAGTTGAATATTGAGGAGTTCCATAGTTCGAAGACAACCCTGGATGTAGCGTCTAATTGATGGTAGGCCTACCAACTGCCTATAATAAACAAATTCGTATACAAAATTGCAAGTCCCAGCAGTTGAATATTGAGGAGTTCCAAAGTTCGAAGACAACCCTGGATGTAGCGTCTAATTGATGGTAGGCCTACCAACTGCCTATAATAAACGAATTCGTATACAAAATTGCAAGTCCCAGCAGTTGAATATTGAGGAGTTCCATAGTTCGAAGACAACCCTGGATGTAGCGTCTAATTCATGGTGGGCCTACCAACTGCCTATAATAAACGAATTCGTATACAAAATTGCAAGTCCCAGCAGTTGAATATTGAGGAGTTCCATAGTTCGAAGACAACCCTGGATGTAGCGTCTAATTCATGGTGGGCCTACCAACTGCCTATAATAAACGAATTCGTATACATAATTGCAAGTCCCAGCAGTTGAATATTGAGGAGTTCCATAGTTCGAAGACAACCCTGGATGTAGCGTCTAATTCATGGTAGGCCTACCAACTGCCTATAATAAACGAATTCGTATACAAAATTGCAAGTCCCAGCAGTTGAATATTGAGGAGTTCCATAGTTCGAAGACAACCCTGGATGTAGCGTCTAATTCATGGTGGGCCTACCAACTGCCTATAATAAACAAATTCGTATACAAAATTGCAAGTCCCAGCAGTTGAATATTGAGGAGTTCCATAGTTCGAAGACAACCCTGGATGTAGCGTCTAATTCATGGTGGGCCTACCAACTGCCTATAATAAACGAATTCGTATACAAAATTTTGTGTCCCAGCTATAAACCGCTGAGGAGATCTCTCGTACGGAGCCGATCCTGGCAGCAGCATCAGGTCAAATTTATGATTAACATGCATTGTCATCGGTTCTGGACCAACACGCAAAATTTCAACTCAATCGGATACCGAGAAGTGGTTCAAATTAAACTTGCAAGATTTGCACCGAACAAACATTGTTACTTACTTACTTACTTACTTACTTACATACTTACATACACTGCAAGTTAAATAAAAGCTTTTAAAAACACTTAATTGCACAAAATAATAACCTAAAATATCAGGAAAAAATATTGCTAACATGCGCAAAGGCGGCCTTATCGCTACAAGCGATCTCTTCCATACAACCTTTGGGTGGAGGAGAAAGTACCTATTGAAAAACAGAGCAGTACGAGAGTAATCACGAAAGAAAAGGTAACTTGGATAAACGCAATAAATACAGAATACAAAACTATGATATTTATTTATTTATCTTTCTTAGAGAAACCAACAGCTTACATTTGTAAATAAAGTCCGTAAGAAACATAATTTTGTAACGCCAATAAAAGGTTTCTACATTTAATATAGTTCGAGTGGAAATAGTGCTGTTAAAACTAAGAATCAGCAGAATTTACACCAAGTCTAAGAAAAATTTAACTTTAACTATTCGATCTTGTTGTCTAGAACAACATTATTCAGTAACCTACATATGTATAAACATTAAAAAATAGGAATTACAGTAAGTATGATTTAGCAAAATACCCAATTCCCTACTACAGTCAAGCAATCAGGTTGCACAAAACACAATAATGTATAGCTACCCAAATAAAGGTATTAAAAAAAATATATATAAATATAAACCTACATATAAATACACGTATATTTATATATATATATATATATATATATATATGTCGAAAAAGAGGGGAAAAGAGAGAAGAGAGTACAATAAAAAAAAGAGGCCTGGACATAATATACGGGCACACACGTGCGGGGCACATCAGGATGCCGATAAATCAGGATCACACTGCATCAGGTCCTTTGTAGAAAACAATAAAGAATGGACCCTAAAACTAATCAACCAATAAGTCTGGATGATACTAAAAATCACATCATAAGCAAACTTACGTCAGGATATGAAATAACACCGAGGAAGTATCACCTTACGTCAGGATACAGAACAAAACGTCGTGGGCGTATACTCGCCGAACCCCGTAGAAGACTGCATCACCAAATGCTATCTCTGACCACTGAAATGATTAACCACAACGTCGATATCATTACGCAGTCAATTTCCACGGCGAGGTTGTTTCGACCTGGCAGGTCATCGTCAGGCACGGTGTAACCGTACTACAACCGACCTGTCTACCAAACCAACCTGAGAATCTTAAGACACACGCTGATCAACATCAACTTGTCTTCACAAAACCACAGATACCGATTAACACCAACCTCTAACATGAACTCCATAAAATCCCCTGCCTGCAGGATTACAAAGAGACCACAGCAGGAACTGTCACCAACCTCGTACAATCTCTGCATTTCACCAACCTTGGCTACAAGTAAAACCTCGGGGAAATACGACAATAACCAACACACACTTCATGATCTCCACAAATATTCCACTGGCAATACGAATCTAGGGCTCCGCCATCGCTAGACGAACACAGTTTCTACAAACGCTCCAGGATTCCAAAGATTTTACCAGATTCTAAACCTAACTTCAAAACGACCACATCGAACGACAGACCAACCGGAACTGTCAAAGTTGTTTACTCCATAGCCCATTTGAGTTCCGTTTCTCCATCACGAACGCAGCTAACAATGAATTGTGAGAACGCACTACAACGCCTCTAACGTCACTTCAGTCTATCTTACAGTCGATAGCTAACTGCGCGCGAATAAAGCGCATCGCCTATTTGAGTGTTGCCAGCGATTTTGCGTTTCGTTTCTACAAGAATCAAATAGCAATTGAACGGAAGAAAATAATTACAAAACGCGAACTGTCAAATAATTTCAGCCAATACCCACCAAAGTTTGATCAATCTCCGACACGGCCATTCTGACAAGTCAGACGTCCTCGGATGACGTTTATCGAGAGAAACTAACTATTCCTAGACATGCCGCTCGTTCATCCTGACTATAACGAACAGAATCAACTCACTTGACTGAAAACATTAACCAACCAATAAATGTCAACATTTTGAATGAATAATATCTCCAGCGATGTCTGTACCTACAATCTGAAACCCCTGCAAAAGCTCCACGTTCCCGTAAGGATATCCTTTGCTGAAGCCACATTGCAGCCTA
Source organism: Tuta absoluta (assembly GCA_027580185.1). Taxonomy (NCBI): domain Eukaryota; kingdom Metazoa; phylum Arthropoda; class Insecta; order Lepidoptera; family Gelechiidae; genus Tuta; species Tuta absoluta. The sequence continues at coordinate 2,676,259 of JAQAHW010000051.1, forward strand.
TGTAACACCGGTCACTCAATGAACCACGCTCCACTCTTAAGCAGAGAGACGGCTGTCTCCATTACATCTAAACCTGATCGATTAAAACTGTTGAGTTCCAACAACACTACCTCAATCTACACGCAGACTTGTCAAAGCCAACTAACTATCAGAATCTCACTTGTTTGCTCAGATCAGTAACGGATGAAATCGATGAAGCTCATCAATAATCTTAATGGTAGTCAAATCAAAAGTTTACTCAAATTAATAGGTTCTCAAAGTATTTTTTTTGAATTCACAATTTAAACATCAAAACAAATAAAAAAAAAAGTTAAGGCTCACTCACAAAATCACACTGACTAGTCCCATCGGTCTGCACGCCCGTGTTAGACATTACGCACTCGCTCAAAGTACGGTTTCAACACAATTTCATCTGAGTTCCCAATCTTCGTGAAGCGCATAACTTCCATATGATGATAGCAATTTAGTTTTTTTTTTTGCTCTTAGGAACTACTGCTGTTACGTACGGCTAACCACCGAGCGTAACACGAGATATCACTGAACAGTCTCATCGGTCTACATGTCTGTGTCGGACATGACGCACTTGTTGAAAGTACGGTTTCATCACTATCTCAACAGAACTCCCAATCCATGCAAAGCACGTAACGGCCATATGAGGATAGCAATTTACGTTTTTCCGCTCTCAGGAATTACTGTTGTTACGTTGGCTAACCACCAAGCGTAACGAGAGAGTTTGGCTACCCACCAAACGAACAGAGTCGGCTACCCACCGAGCTCAAAAGAAACAAACACGCTCAGTTTATTTGGCTACCCACCAAATAAACGCAATCCATTTGGCTACCCACCAAAGGAAAAACCACTCGGCTAACCACCAAGTTATCAGGCTACCCGCCAATGCTGTCCGTGAGGCTAAAGTTTAAAATAACTTTGCAACGTCAGAATCATCATTACACGACTAGATTTAACTCTACTAGAACCTTTTGATTTGACACCCTTCGTACGCGGTCTGTTTGAATTTAGAGATTTTACCAAGTACCTGTCTCTCCGTCCAAATAATGGACCACATTCTCATAAGAAAACTCATTATGTCACAACTAACAAAACAATGGTAGGTACACTATTCCAGTCGAATACCTCTTCACACATGTCCAAATAAAAGTCCACTATTGTCACACTAGAATACCTCTAACGACCACTCAAAATAATGGTACACTATCAAGCTAGAATACTTCTCATAGCCGTTCAAATAAAAGTCCACTATCTCATCAGAAAACTCACAATTAAGTCACAATCATAACAAAAAAAAATAATGGTCCACCAGCAAAACCTCTTGCGCCAATCGAAATAATGGTCTACTATCCCCTTACAACACCTTTTACGCACGTCCAAATAATGGTCCACCATCCCATAAGAAAACTGTAACACATGGAGGTTTCAACCAATAAAACAATGGAACACCATCACATTACAACACCTCTTTCACACACACGTTCAAATAAAAGTCCACTATCGTCACTATAGAATACCTTTCACATCCACCCAAAACGATAGTACACCATCTCGCTGGAATACTTCTCACAACCGTTCAAGAAAACTCCCTAACTCACAATCACAACCGACAAAACAGTGCTCCACCGTCTCATTAGAAAACCTCTAACGCTAGTCCAAAAAATGGTTCACTATCCCGCTTCTGATGTCGAAAAAGAAGAAAAAGGAGAAGAAGAGAAGAAGAGAACACATGATGTCAAAAAATAAGAGAAAAGAGAGAAGAGAATACAATGAAAAAAGGGAGGCCTGGACACGTACAGGCATACACGTGCTGTGACCATCAGGATGCCGATAAATCAGGATGACACTGTATAAGGTCCGCTGTAGAAAACAATAAAGAATGGACCGCGAAACTAATCAACCAGCAAGTCTGGATGATACTAAAACACTGAGGAAGTATAACCTTACGTCAGGATACAGAACAACACGTCGTGGGCGTATAATCGTTGAACCCTGTGGAATACTGCATCACCAAATGCTATCGCTAGCCACTGAAATGATTAACCACAACGTCGATATCATTACGCAGTCAATTCCCACGGTGAGGCTGTTTCGACCTGGCAGGTCATCGTCAGGCACGGTGTAACCGTACTACAACCGACCTGTCTACCAAACCAACCTAAGAACCTTAGACACACGCTGATCTACGTCAACGTGTCTTGACAACACCAAAGATACCGATTGACACTAACCTTCAACACCGAACACCATGAAATCCCCTGCCTGCAGGACTACAAAGAGACCACAGCAGTAACTGTCACCAACCTCGTACAATCTCTGCATTTCACCAACATCAGCTGCAACCTCGGTGAAATACGACAATAACCAACAAACACTTCATGATCTCCACAAATATTCCACTGGCAATACGAATCTAGGGCTCCGCCATCGCTAGACGACCACAGTTTCAGCAAACACTCCAGGATTCCAAAGATTTTACCAGATTCTAAACCTAACTTCAAAACGACCACATCGAACGACAGACCAACCGGAACTGTCAAAGTTGTCTACTCTCTAGCCCATTTGAGTTCCGTTTCTCCATCACGAACGCAGCTAACAATGAATTGTGAGAACGCACTACAACGCCTCTAACGTCACTCCAGTCTATCTGACAGTCGATAGCTAACTGCACGCAAATAAAGCGCATCGCCTATTTGAGTGTTGCCAGCGATTATGCGTTTCGTTTCTGCAAGAATCAAATAGCAATCAAACGGAAGAAAATAATAACAAATCGCGAACTGTCAAATAATTTCAGCCAATACCCACCAAAGTTTGATCGATCTCCGACATATATATATATATAAATATTATAATATATAATATAATATAATATAATATAAATATATATATATATATATATATAAATATTCATATATGTAAAATACATACTCATTTATATATATGTCGCAGTATTATGGCAGAATTAGGATTTCGCCCGAAATCCTAGGATTTTGTCCAAAAACCGGATTATGGCAAAATTGTAGACTACATTCGACCATCGTCCTAAGCAGATTCAGGATTTCGGTCATAATCCTAGGATTTTGGTCGAAATCCTGGATCTGCTAAGTATTATGGCATTATTCGCGATTCGGGGGAATCTATGAGCGGGGAGGGAACAAAACGCTCCTCCCCCGCGCGCGAAGAAAAAGAAATACGGTTTGTATAAAGTTGGTACTTCAGTTGGTGTGCTAAAAGACTGGCTCCCTCGAAACACCATTCAAACATCTTCTATTGCATTTACTGATGCAGTTCCACAAAACGAAATGGGCTTACGTGAGATTGCTGGAAAACTTTCAATGTTCGGAGGACAAGGCTATAAAAAATGTGCCTGCAGCAAGTCAAAGATACAGTGCAAACTAACAGATGCATCTGTAAAAAAAATGAAGTACTCTGCACTTCAAGGTGCCAAAATTCGTCAAAGTGCCACAATAAGTAATAATTAAGAAAAGAGTCCAACCTAATCTATTAAAGGAATCGATGTTGATTAAATTAAGACCAATCGATAAGAACAACGCTAAATTTGTTATTTTTTGTGCCGTGCTATGCCGGCTTAGAATGTGCCGTGTGATGCCGGCTTAGAATAGCATCACCCCATTTCTTGCCCGTGGGAGTCGTAAGAAGCGTCTAAGGGACTATTGCAATTTTAGGCGATGGGCTGACAACCTGTCACTATAGTGATACACAGTTATCTGATTGACCCTCAAGCTATTGTCAGACGTGGTGTTAATATCCGTTTTACGGCCGTTAACGCTCTGCCTACCCCGAAAGGGATATAGGCGTGATTTATGTATGTATATGTATTAAATAATTCGTTTTTCTGTCATTAATATAAACTTTTGAGTATAATTTCTTTCATTAAAGATTTTTCAAGTAGTAAAAACAATTTTTTTTAGATAATCACATAAGTAACTGTTTATAATATTACTAGCGGCCCGCCCAGCGGTTTCACCCGCTGCTAACATAAATCATACATAAAAACCTTCCCCTTGAATCACTTCTCTTTCAAAAAAAACTTCAGTGTGTTTGAAAAACTAACAGCGACATCTATGTCTGTATTATGGAACTAAAATATTATTTTTTCTCAGTTTTCGTGATAGTATTTACTGAAGCTAGAGAGATAAAACTTAGACATGAAGTTTTTTATGTAATAAAGCAACTATTATAGATAAAATTCCGGATTTTTTGAATCCACCAAGGGAGTTAAAGGTTTGTATGAAAGTTCGTTGTCTTAAGTGTGATCCATTTCAAAATAAGTGATTAAAATAATTAAACACGTGTTTCAGCATATTTGAAATTTTAACCCTTAAAAGGGTCAAAAGGGGGTTAAAAGTTTGTATGAAAATTTGTTTTTTAATGAATGTGATCTGTTTCAAAATTTGTGATTAGACTAATAACTTAAAATAATTAAACACGTGTTTCAGCATTTTTGAAATTTTAACCCTTAAGTGGGTGAAAAAGGGGTTAAAAGTTTGTATGAAAGTTTTTTATCTTAAATGTGATCTGTGTCAAAATTTCTGATTAGATTCATAACTTAAAATAATTAAATACGTGTTTCAGCATTTTTGAAATTTTAATCCTTAAAGGTGTCAAAAGGGGGTATAAAGTTTACTACCAGTTGGGCTACCCGTTTTCCCATGGGAATGTGACAATTTCCCGGAATAAATTATACCTATTAACCTTCCTCTCAAGTTACTCTATCTAATAAAAAAAACCGCATCAAAATCCGTTGGGTAATTTTAGAGATATAAGGAGACACCAAACGGGAAGCGACTTTATTTTATACTAGCGGCCCGCCCAGCGGTTTCACCCGCTGCTAACTGATTTCCCACGGGAAACAGACCTTCTCCCGACATAAATTATACATAGGTACATATGTGTACCTATGTATAAATATGTATATACATACATTAAAACATTCCTTTTGAATCACTCTATCTTTTAAAAAAACTTCATCCAGATCCGTTGAGTGGTTTTGAAGATTTAAGCATACAAACAAACAAACAGACAGGGACAGGCGTGAGAAGCGACTTTACTTTAAATTCCGTTTTTTTTTAATCCCCCAAGGGATGAAAAGGGGGTTAAAAGTTTGAATGAAGGATCGTTGTAAGTGTGACCCGTTTCAAAATTTGTGATTAGACTTATGACTTAAAATAATTAAACACGTGTTTCAGTATATTTGAAATTTTAACCCTTAATAGGGTCAAACGGGGGTTTAAAGTTTGTATGAAAGTTAGTTTTTTTAAATGAATGTGATCTGTTTCAAAATTTGTGATTAGACTAATAACTTAAAATAATTAAACACGTGTTTAAGCATTTTTGAAATTTTAACCTTTAAATGGGTGAAAAGGGGGTTGAAAGTTTGTATGAAAGTTTTTTATCTTAAATGTGATCTGTTTCAAAATTTCTGATTAGACTCATAACTTAAAATAATTAAATACGTGTTTCAGCATTTTTGAAATTTTAATTCTTAAAGGTGTCAAAAGGGGGTCAAAAGTTTACTACCAGTTGGGCTATCCGTTTTCCCATGGGAACGTGACAATTTCCCGGAATAAATTATTCTTATAAACCTTCCTCTCAAGTTACTCTATCTAATAAAAAAAACCGCATCAAAATCCGTTGGGTAATTCTAAAGATATAAGGAGACACCAAACGGGAAGCGACTTTATTTTATACTATGTAGTGACTATGTAGTGATTACATGAGTAATAAAATAAACATTTGGGTGTCTTCTCTTTTACAAAATATAACAAGGTAAACAGAACCTCCTGTAATCATTTGCATCACCTAGTATCTATCGTATTGTTCCCTCCCCGCTCATAGATTCCCCCGAATCGCGATTAATGCCATAATCCGGCTTTTGGCCAAAAGCCGGATTATGACAAAATTGTGGACTACATTCGACCATCGTCCTAAGCAGATCCAGGATTTCGATCATAATCCTAGGATTTAGACCGAAATCCTGGATCTACGTAGTAATATGGTAAAACGAAGGCTTCAGAACACTTTTTATAAATTTTGTACAGTTCAGTTCAGTTCATTTATTAATAAAATATATTTTACACGTCAAATGCTTAAATCTAACTTTAAATAACCTTAAAATAAATAGTGTAGTGTAGTGACTATACACATACATACATAAATACTTGCGGAGTATGCAGAGTTTTAATGGCCATAAACAATTTTGAGGGCTATTTTAGATAAAACGTGAATGACTATAGAAAAATAAAATGGTAATACACATTAAAACTTCCATTCGTTAGTCGCTTCTGGGTGTCGTACCCGCGGGAAAGAATAGCGGTGATGCTATTTTAAGCCGTCATTACACGGAATAGTGACTATCGCCTACATTACTATTTGTCTTTACTTTAATTTGTATTCTTATTATGCTTTTGGAGAGAAAAATAAGAACTTAAGAAAATTTGATGAAACAAAATAAATGACACAAAAAATATTTATAATAATCAAATCAGTCTTTTATTTTTATTGATTCCAGATAGAATGTACTAATTACTATTATTATTAGGTATCTTGTCTCGATATAAAAATTAACCATTTTTAATGAACATTTAAGTGCTAACCTCTTCTAACTATGATTAATATAACAAACATTAAATAATTACTTTTTCTGTCATTAACATAAACTTTTGAGTATCATTTCTTTCATTAAAGATTTTTCAAGTAGTAAAAATAATATTTTTAGATAATCACATAAGTAACTGTTTATAATATTATTAGATGAAGTAAACATTTGTGAGTCTTCTCTTTTACAAAATATAACAAGGTAAACAGAACCTCCTGTTATCATTTGCATCACCTAGTGTATCTAAATAAAAATTATGAATGATAGAAATAAACACTTTTCTTTTTTTTAAATAAATCATTTTTTCGGAAAGAAAAATATTTTCACATTAACGCGGGGGAGGAGCGTATTGTTCCCTCCCCGCTCATAGATTCCCCCGAATCGCGATTAATGCCATCATACTAAGCAGATCCAGGATTTCGACCAAAATCCTAGGATTATGACCGAAATCCTGGATCTGCTTAGAACGATGGTCGAATGTAGTCTACAATTTTGCCATAATCCGGCTTTTGGCCGAAATCCTAGGATTTCGGCCGAAATCCTAATTCTGCCATAATACTGCGACATATACATCATTACACAAAAGGATATAAGTACCGACTTATTTGAAGTCAATTCTTGCTTTTGACAGGTAATGTGCATGTACCTTCGTTTTAAAAGATGTTTGTATAAAAGTATCTATAGGAGTCAGACACAACTGCGTGTCAGTACCTGCCTAGATTATTCATGGAATTCCCGAAATTCTCTGTGCAATTTGTTACATTTATTACCTATGATTTCGTGACTGAACTGTACTATATTCAAGTTGTGCTTATATAAACCACAACATCACAGAATTCGTATATCCAAAAACTTTCGCCCTCTATTTTAAATAATTCTAATTAGCACAATCAAAATTACATCATAGACAAGGTGACTTTTGCTCAACATTTTAAAACCCCGACTAATCACAATCAGGCCCTAAAACCGAATCAGATTAAATTGGATCCAAAGCACATCATTAACACACGAAACGCCTCTCGAAAAGTTCAAGTACCTCCATTGCGTTGCCAGCGATCTGAGGACACTCCAAGCTTTCAAAAAGAGTGGAAACGGGGACTGACATTCGTTCGAAAAACTGATGTGACAGATTGGAATTGTGCTCAGTTGTTTTTTACTATAAAAGGTGTAAAAAAATTAGCTGAGAATATTTTAAGGGGTGAACCAGTACGTGAAACTAAACAACTTTCCCCAAGGAACTTTGACCCTCCCATACTTAGTGTGTTACCCGGCCGGGATAATTTGTATGGGAGGGCCAATTTTTTTTCATATTTCTACCTATGTTTCTTGGGGAAAGTTGTTCAGTTTCACGTACTGGTTCACCCCTTAAAATATTCTCAGCAATTTTTTTTACACCGTGTATATATCAGGTGAGTTAGATTCCGTGGTTTCTCGTGGGAGGGAATTATTGTTTTTTGCCAATAGCAGTATGTAGATTTTTAATGTATGAAGAGTTTTTGAAGTTGGTCAGATAGTAACAAATGTTCTATATTTCGCTTCTAAGGCGATTCACCCACTAGTCGTCCGTCACCGTTGTTATTGGTACGCACCGCTGCCGCATTTGTATCGGAATAAGATCGAAATTTTTTGGGTGGAATGGGATCTACCTCCTAGCGGTCCACCCCGGGCAACGGCAACACAGGCTTGCCTGTGAATAAGTCCGGCTGAACGATCCCACTAAGCGGTGGAAGGCTCCGTAAGGGGCCGCCTGGCTCGCGACCACCATCCCACCGAAGTCAGGCGCCAAGTAGCTTGCTGCGTTCCCTCAGTGTGTGGGAGTGCCAGTGCTTTCACAGGCTTCTTCTGGGTGAGCTCGCTCCATCTTAGACTCTGTCTCTGTCCTATGACCTAGACTAGAGTCAAGAGCAAACCCATCATTAACAAAAAAAACGCAATTTCCTTTCATCTGGCAGACGCATGCGTATATGCTGCGTTAAAAATCCACAACGATGGACGAGAAGTCGGAGAACAGCCTTACTGTGTATTGAAACATAAACATCTGAGCTATGTGACTAGTTTTTATTATAGTATTTAATAATTATTTATTTATTTATTAATGGTTTCTTTGGAACACTTACAGCTTGAATAAAAACAGTAGTTAGATACAACCAAATAAACTTATAGCCAATTAAAAGATTAAAAGATACTTATACTTATTCTCGTAATAGTTTGCACGTCTATATACACAAGTTTATATTATGAAGGTTTTTTAATTAAATTTATTGGAATGCGTTGCTCTATTCTACGTCTCGATCCCTGTATTTACAGTATTTATACCTACAAATACACAACACGCCTATATCCCTTGCGGGGCTGGCAGAGCGTAAACAACTGCAAAAAACGGACATTTACGCCACGTCTGACAATATTTGAGGGTCATTAGAAAATTGTGTAGGTATCACCATAGTGACAGGTTGTCAGCCCATCGCCTAAAATTGCAATACATATGTAACCATCGAGTCCCTTAGTCGCCTCTACTAAACCGACGTGAAAGAAATAGGGCGATGCTATGTATTTATACCTACGAGATCTTAAAAAACGCGCTAAAAAACAAATTAAAAGCAGAATCCTTGCAACAGTATTAAATCAGCCGGAGCACTTTTTTCTTAATCCCAACCTAAAATTACTTTTGTAAGCAAACAAGGTTATTATTTAGGGAACCCTCTGGTTATTATTTCGCTAGCCTGAGATTAGGCGGGTTCTTAAATCTTGTTGAGATACCAACTTGAAAGGTTTACGGATCCCTACTCCGAAAATTATGTGAAGAAACAAAATTTGATTTAAATATTTCAAGTACAAATACAAGGAAGACGAGGCCTTCTTTTTCATAAAAAGCTTACTTCAACAGGGAAGTAAAATGTTTTACTCTTTTAGCTATTTACTAATAATATAAAAATTCATAAGCGCGTCTTGTGCGTGCCTTCCGTCCAGAATAGTGCAGCCAAGCCTTGTGAAGATTAAGGCTTATATGTATACGGGGTGTAAGGAACAGCCTTCCGAATACTGATAGAGTGCATTCAGACCATGACACTGAACAAATTTCCTCCAGAAACATTTGTCATTGTTTGTGATTATGTCTCCCATACATAATCACAAACAGCTGACTGCATTTTACTATAAGAATTCAAAAAAATAACGTTTCCTGTAATATTTTTTTATGGGAAGTTGATCAGTTTCATGGTCTGAAAGCACCATATCAGTATTCGGAGGGCTGTCTCTTGTACTCTCCTATGTTTATTTCTTTGTAGGATTTTTTTCAAGAGAACATTCACGAACAATACTATACATGCAAAAATAACCTCTGAACTGCCCCCGCAAACGAAACCTGAAACACCAAGAGAAAAAATTATACTTAATAAATACATATCATAGACAATTCACCAAGCGCCATCTAGCCCCAAACTAAGCAAAGCTTGTACTATGGGACCTAAATAGCTGATTTTAATTTTTATATATTTTTTTTCGAAATAGATACATAATTATACTTACATACAAAACACACAGACCAAACACAAATATCTGAAAATAGCTTAACAAGTATTTGTGTCTTGTAGGGACGAACCCACGACCCTCTGCGTAGCAGGTACTATCCACTACGCCATCGGGAAAGTCAATTCGAAAATACAGTTATTATCATTACATCATTTCTATTTCTATTTCTATTCTATAAATCACATTCTATAATTCATTTAATGAAATAATATCGTGCCTATTTGTAATATAGGCCAACATAATATCAAGTCATTTAAAGTCCTAACTAACGTGCATTGAAACAACATATTTAGGTACTGTAAATAATTCAAATACAAATTAATCCCCGATTCTTATCAGCAACAACCCTTGTCTAGTTTTACTTCTATCTTTTCAGACTAGCTTTTCGTTCTTTCCCGCCTGAATCTAGATAGTAAAGTCTTTTTCAAGCTTTATGACGACATCGGCGCTATAAGAGTGTTATATAAAATTCTTGTACGGCAAAATTGCCACCAGTGGGCGTAAATTTTTTACAGCATCTCAGCGAGATCTTGCGAATAGGCACTTAATAAAAATTCAATGGTGCAGACGGACGATTGGGCTGTTACCGTCTCTGTGTCGCTGCCGTTGGATATGCTATTTCTGCGTAGTAAATTCAAAAGGTGAATTGCACACACACCAGGGCCTGTAGTCTGATTAATGAAAATCGTTTCCGTTGTACGTAGATAACGTGTCAGTGGCATGGTTTTGGGCGTTTCGTGTTCCGCGGTGACAATAGAATGACAGTTAAGTGTCGCTGGCATTGCAAGGGTAAAAAATAAGATAATTCGGGCCAGACTTATTCTTTCTTTCTTCTTTTTGTCTGGGACACCGAGTCGTCCAACGACCTGATGAACCCTGGTGTCAGTTTTTTAACCACCTACTATTAGTGGTAGGCCTCTGACATGGTTATGTAACAACCGCCGTCTAAGTTACCACAAACAGCAACTGAAACCGATGGCTTGACGTGTCGTCTGAAGCACGGAACCATCTTTTTTTTACGGACAAACAGTTAGTTTAGCCTGCAATGTCCTAACCAGACTGGAAACAAATTAACACAGTGATAAATATGAACTTTGTGAGTGCCCCACCGCGATTCAAACCCGGAACCTATGCGTCACAGGCAGTCGCACTACCACTGAGTAACATCGGCTTTCAAACACACCAAATTATAGTGAAATTTTGTTACAGCAATCAAATAAATGAGAATCCGTGACAGGCGCAATTTGATGCAATGGCGTGTGCTATTGAGGTAATATTCATTTTTAGGATCTTTTTTAAACTCCTTTCAAATAAAAATAAAAAACGTCAAAACACCGGCTAATTAAGCGGTGTGTGTGAGAACCGCCTAAGTCTTCAAAGAGATGAGATGAAATAAACTTATGCTGCACTGCTTTTATGATGAAGTAGTGACGTAGCTTTAGAATCAATTCATTATACTTGTGCAGTTTGGCGGGCTTTTCATGTTTCAAAAAAATAAGTCGTTTATTTTTGTCTTTTAGTTTCTGGACCTATGGCTGAACCCAATTTATTGTTTTGTGTCATTTTATGCTAACATGTTATCGTTAACAGTGAATAGAAAACGACTTAGACTGGGTATTTACACTAATTAAACTGTCACATAGACAACTTACAGTGGTATATTTATACGTACGATGTGAAATAAAGTAAGTATAAGTCTGTGGAATTCTTTGTCTTAAGTCGTTCGGCGAGCTCAATCCCTTTCAACCTTTAAAGATCAAGTCAAAAATATTTTTTTGTCCATTGTTGTCATTTAGTATAATCTGTCCTATACTAAACGACAACATTGGACAAAATGTTAGTATGTATAGGTACTATATACTGTAAGGTTCTATCTCTCACTCTTAAAAAATTACTAGCGGCCCGCCCAGCGGTTTCACCCGCTGCTAACTGATTTTCCACTGGAAACAGACCTTCTCCCGACATAAATCGTACATAAAAACCTTCCTCTTGAATCACTCTAATAGAGGTAAAGTCGCTTCCCGTTTGGTGTCTCCTTATATCTTTAGAATTACCCAACGGATTTTGAAGCGTTTTTTCTATTATATAGAGTAACTGGAGAGGAAGGTTTATAAGTATAATTCATTCCGGGAAATTGTCACATTCCCATGGGAAAACGACCTGGATCGATTCTAAACTCAAAAATAAATCAATTTGACAAACAATTTTAACCAAAGACCCAAACAAATACCAAAAACGACACTTTTAATTTCGTTTTCGATGAACGATAGCCTAAAGTAAATTCGTCGATTTTTCATCGCGCACTATTAAATGCAACGTACAAAATAAAATGCAACCTTATAGTTTTTGAAAAATATTTAAAAAAACATAACGATAGTGCGTTTGAAAAACTAACAGTGACATCTATGTTTGTATTATGGAAATAAAATATTATTTTTCTCTGTTTTCGTGATAGTATAAAATGCTAAACTACTGAAGCTAGAGAGATAAAACTTGGCCATAAAGTTTTTAATGTAATAAAGCAACTATTATAGATACAATTCCGGTTTTTCTTAATCCCTCAAGGGATGAAAAGGGGGTTAAAAGTTTGTATGAAAGTTCGTTGTCTTAAGTGTGATCCGTTTCAAAATGTAGTGATTAGACTTATGACTTAAAATAATTGAACACGTGTTTCAGCATATTTGAAATTTTAACCCTTAATAGGGTCAAAATGGGGTTAAAAGTCTGTATGAAAGTTCGTTTTTTTAAATGAATGTGATCTGTTTCAAAATTTGTGATTAGACTAAAAACTTAAAATAATGAAACACGTGTTTCAGCATTTTTGAATTTTTAACCCTTAAATGGGTAAAAAGGGGGTTAAAAGTTTGTATGAAAGTTTTTTACCTTAAATGTGATCTGTTTCAAAATTTCTGATTCGACTCATTATTTAAAATAATTAAATACGTGTTTCAGCATTTTTGAAATTTTAATCTTTAAAGGTGTCAAAAGGGGGTCAAAAGTTTACTACCAGTTGGGCTACCCGTTTTCCCATGGGAATGTGACAATTTCTCGGAATAAATTATACCTATAAACCTTCCTCTCTAGTTACTCTATCTAATAAAAAAAACCGCATCAAAATCCGTTGGGTAATTCTAAAGATATAAGGAGACACCAAACGGGAAGCGACTTTATTTTATACTATGTAGTGAAACTGCTATCTGTTTCGGTTTCTTTTATTTCCTTCATTGCAGAATATATATCTATCTACCCTATCTTTCATAGTTAGTGTATATATATACACTAACTAACATATGTTAGTTCTTAATATTATTAGGTTATTTAATTATTAGTGTTTACAATAGTATGTATGTAGTATGTTTATACAATATGCACTATCCCGCTTTCCTTACGTACTTTCCTATCACCCAAAGGTTGCCTGGTAGAACTTACTACCATAGCAAGAAGGCCGCCTTGTTGTAATTCACATATTTCTATGTTCATGATGTTATTTGTTATTTTTTATGAGCAATATAAATAAGGAGATTATTCGACAAAAGATCAAAGTATCGGAAATAGTCTGGAAGTGTAGCAAATTGAAGTGGCAGTGGACTGGGCACATCTGCCGTATAACTGGTGGACGGTGGAGTGAACTGCTTCTTGAGTGGAGGCCACGCTTTGGCAAGCGTAGCGTTCGACGTTCGGCCAGATGGACCGATGCTTTAAAAGAGGCGGCTGGTGGTTACTTGACGGGGAAAACGAGAGATCGTGCCCTATGAACCTTTGCATTTTTGTAAATTACTGTTTCAGAAACTAAATGTACTCCCACTGCCTTGCATGTAAACATTTAAAATTGCAAAATTCGTTAAAAAAAACCTATATTTTTTTAGAAAAGTCACAGACGTATGTTCCAGAAATACAAGAAATACTGAAACGCTTGCACTTGGTTTTGTCCCGAAAACTACACACATTTAAAAGAATTTCTTTGGTATGTGTGTTAAATTTTTTACCAAAATTCCATTGCTTATAAGACATTTACCACCAAAATAATTTTAATTTGAAATGTATAAATGGCTAATTACGCACTGTTTCTACTCCGTCAAAGAATATTTAAATTACAAAAAGTGACTTCTAAGATTGAGTATAAAATATAAGCATGCTTTAATTGACATGACGTCAATAAGTGATAATACTATCCTACATTGAATCAAGAATTTCAATTTCAATTTCATGGCTGGTTAGGAGAATCTAACAATTATTTAACATCTAAGTATGTACTGTATCCTAGTCTAAGCAAATAAAGACATCATTTAACATTTATGCAGGCCTACGTCAAGCTAATATTTTACTTAGAACCAATTTTTTTATTCATTTCATTCATTTTCTATAATATAAAAGTCATAACTTCAATTCAAGACCTTCACTTAATAGGTAGACTAGACACGCTCTTTTAATAGTATTAGAGGTAGATAGACCAAGATCAAAAAAGTAAAGTTTAATATTCCCCAGTATATGGCAGTTAGTTTAGGTTAGCCACGGAATGGGCACTAAAATAAAATTATGTACTACATAACGAGTGTTCGCTCCGTGGCCAGTGATAAAAGTAGAACATGTACAATAGAGATAAGCATTACACGGTATTAGATGGAACTTTGATACTTGGCTTGCAAAAATGATAGAATTATCGAACCAATTATATTTTATACCTTTCGTACACACATATCACGCCTATTATCCCTTGCGGGGTGAGCAGAGCGTAAACGACCGCAAAAACTGACATTTACGCCACGTCTGACTTATATTTGAGGGTCATTCATAAAATTGTGTATCGCCATAGTGACAGGTTGTCAGCCCATCGCCTAAAATTGCAATTCACATGTAACCTTCGAATTCTTTAGTCGCCTCTTACGACACCCACGAGAAAAAAGTGGGGTGATGCTATTCTAAGCCGACATCCCACGGTATTTCTATGTGGTATGTATTTTAAATCCACTAGTACGAGTATTGTCTCATCTCTAACGTAAGAAAGCAGAAAGCTCGCAATAAGCTTTGGTCTTATTCAATTTCAACATGTGGTGATTTTTTTCATTGCGCACAATAACTTCAAGTAACATATTTATTATGGCGACGGGGCTCTGTGTTACTTTGAAGTTACGTTTTTAATAAACATAAATGTTCTATTTTTGGAAAACTTGCAAAATTGCATTACAGGATTTTTTAAAGTACTTAATGAATATTCTAGTTTACTGTCAATTCTAAAATTACATAGCTGATGTAAAACTACATACATACATACACATATCACGCCTATAATCCATTGCGGGGTAGGCAGAGCGTAAACAGCCACAAAAAACAGCCATTTACACCACGTCTGACAAATGTTTGAGGGTTATTTGGAATATTGTGTATCGCTATAGTAACAGGTTGTCAGCCCATCGCCTTAAATTGCAATACACTCTCTCGAGTCTCTAAATCGCCTCTTACGACTCCCACGGGAAAGATATGGGGTGATGCTATTCTAAGCCGGCATCACACGGCAAAATATAGTAGATGTAAAACTAAAACTTAATTAAATGTAATTTTTGATATATATTCATTGATGAAGCAATAAATGCAGTACGTTTATATAACAGATCTAAAAAAAAATATTACACAACTTAATTTTGTTTAGAATGTTGGCCTTCGTATTCTAACGAGGTAATTCAGCAAACCTTTAGGTTATTTATTGGCTCTAGAAACAATTTGGGGTACTATTTTTGGCTTTAAATTTATGAGGTTCCTATGCATACCTATGATGTCATATTTAAACCATTTAGAATTCCGCGACCGAACTACACGCAGAAGTGTTTTGAACCTCAAGTTGAGCCAGACACCAAAAACGTAAAGAATAATATACAGGGTGTAAGGAACAGCACTCCAAACACTGATAGGTTGCATTCAGAACATGAAATTGAACAACTTTCTACTGGAATATATTTCAAGAAATGTCAATAAAGTACTTCTTATAGTAAAGGCAGTCAGCTGATCTCCACGTCTGACAAACATTTAAGGGTCATTCGGAAAATTGTGTATCGCCATAGTGACAGGTTGTCAGCCCATCGCCTGAAATTGCAATACACACCCTCGAATCCCTTTATCGCCTCTTACGACACCCACGGGAAGGAAATGGGGTGATGCTATTCTAAGAACGCATCACACGGCATATGGATAATCCTTTCTTTATGTACGATCCTATGGAAAGGTGTTTAGTATCATGGTCTATATGCACCTAATCAGTATTCGAAGGGCTGTACTGTCCCTTACACCCCGTATATTCTAGTACACCTGCTGCAAACCAACGGCTGGTAAAGGATTATTCTGGCGTAGATTTACATTTGAATCTAATTATTCTTTACCTGCTATATTCAGCAGTCAAAACTCATTCTATTGGCGTAATCACAACTCAGTTTTAGTAGCAAATCATGAAATTATCGCTTAAGTTGTTTATATAGTGTAAAATTTGACTAGTGACCGACACCGAAAACATAGTACGAGCTAGTAAGAATACATTTTCTCCAAGGAACATGGGTCAAATAGTAATGAAAAAAGAATAAAGACCTACTATGGAAAATAACTTGACCGGTGGATGTCTATGGGAGGCTCAATTTTGTTTCAGTTTTTGGCTAAAAAGTCAATAAGTAAGCAGCAGCATCATCGCAAGCCATTGTTACATAATTATCGCTTGTATTTTTGCGTATCTGTAAATAAATACAATGGGCAGTTCACACAGCGCTATCTAGCAAAGCTTTAACTATGAAAAACAATTGACTGATATTAATATTTATATTAATTGGTCTATGCTTATAGCTCTTTTTGTAAATAAATACCTACATATTATACATTGAAAACTGACTTACTAAATATTTGTGTCTTGTGGGGATTGTACCCACTATCGTTGGCGTAGCAGGTAGGGGCACCATCGGCTACGCCATTGGGCCAGTCAATCTTGTACTAATGTATTCGTCACTTTCAGACGAGCAATGACGTATTTTTTTCAGTTGCTTTATCAAATTGGTAGAGCGATAGTACAGGCGATAGTATAGGCGATGGGATGACAACCTGTCACTATGGCGATACACAATTTTCAAAATGTCCCTCAAATATTTGTCAGACGACTACCCCGCAAGGGATTATAGTACAATATTCTTAAGTTCAAACCCCTTTCGCATCTGATATTTTTCAATTTACTTCCATGTAAGCTTGTTGGCATAGGAATATCTTGCATAACTCGTGATATCTTACTTTCTATAGCCTTTTTAGCATAGGCATATCCTAAACTTGTTATTGCCGTGTGATGCTGGCTTAGAATAGCATCACCCCATTTCTTCCCGTGGGGGACTAAGGGACTCGAGGGTGTGTATTGCAATTTTAGGCGATGGGCTGACAACCTGTCACTATATAGTGAAACGCATTTTTCCGAATGACCCTTAAATGTTTGTCAGACGTGGCGTAACTGTCGGTTTTTTTACGGCTGTTTACGCTCTGCCTATCCCGGAAGGGATCATAGGCATTATATATGTATGTATGTATGTACGTATATCCTAAACTGGAATAACCCGTGAGCAGTAATGCATGTCTAGCCACGCGCAGCACATTACGGCCAGCTGGCGAGCGAGTGCCGATCCGCACCGCATTCCTATTAAACATCTCTGATTTACAATTTCGATAGAACAAGGATTTTTACTTTTTTTTTCTTGACTGAAACGGCCATGTTTTCCGCAATAAAGACGTGATGTGAGTGTATGAAACTATGAATCATGCTGGGTCAATTGTTATTTCGTGACAAAGCGTTTTCGATCAAGAAAACGGAATTCTCTTCTATAAGACATAATGGTGACAAACTACCGTGTTGTGTTATCATTATTGTTTTTCATCAACATCACGAATTATCCACTGAAAAACTGTGTACTAGTTTTGCCTTTACAAATATTGGGAATATTCGTAGCAGTTTGCTACGGCGTAGCAGTACCCGTACTGAAATATTGCATCACGGATATAAGTATAATATAGATTCTGCTTGTTTTAGTATATTAATAAGTTTTTTTATGTTGTTTCTACCTTGGTATCTAGTTTTAATTTGTACTTACAATTTTGTTTAATACTCATAATATCATACGAAAATGAATCGAAAAAGTTAAGTGATGTAACTTTGACTACATACAACTATGTTTATGCAAATAATTATTTCATAATGAAAGACTGAGTATATTTTTATAAAACTATTATAAATACTAAAATAATATTGTAGTATCATTCCATATTCAGTAAATAAATATTACAGCCTAATGTTTATGTAAGCCCTTATGTTAATAAATGTAGATAAATGGTCAAATTTAAATTAAGTATTAGGATTTAAGCCAAATCTCTAGTTAAGCTGAAGGTTAAATTAGATGCAATAAATAAAAGGGCAAGTTTAATGATTCTTTAAGTTTTGCAAATACAGGGTGTAAGGGACTGTGTACCGAAACTTTGCAGGCATGATCAGACCATGAAACTGAACAACTTTGACTATGGAGCCTATGTTGGCAAAAGGTTTTTTTTTTTTTTAGTTTCCATAGAATGTCAGTCAGCTGATCGGAAATTTTGTATGGGAGGTCGAAAAAAATTGCTCGTTTACCAACACAGCTTCCATAGAAAAAGTTGTTTAATTTCATGGTACGATCATGCCTGCAAAGTTTTACGGTACACCGTCCCTTACACCCTGTAATTTTTGGAAACGAAAGAAAAATTACATCTAATTATTATTTCGTAATATTAAGCTTATAATTTGTAACAAGTATCGAAGTTGGTATGTAGAGAACGCGATAATTATTAAATAATCTTCACGTGGACAAGTACTCTCAGCAGCACATTCACCTACCCATTGACGGAATCATACTCATAGGTACTCATCACATTACACATCGCCTGTATAAGTTCACGTCTCGACGCGCGCTAATACTAAAATAAATAAGATTTAACTACTCCGCTCGTAACAGCACACATGTGTCCTTGAAGTACAATACAAATCTATTGTTGCAAAATTCGACCTGAGCAAAGTGGATAAAATGAGGGATATTGACAGATCCGATGGCGTAGCGGATAGTACCCCTGCCTCCTAAGCCGAGGGTCGTGGGTTCGATCCCCACAAGACACAAATATTGGGTATTTTTTTATATTTGTGTTAAGTCCGGGTGTTTTCTATGTACCTATTATATTTATTTATTTACAAAAAAAGTATGTATTTAATAATATCGGCTATTTAGTTCCCATAGGACAAGCAATTCTTAGTTTGGGGCTAGATGGCGCTGTGTGAAATGTCCAGGATATTTATTTAATAAATACCGTCAACCTGTCTCACACCACGGAGTAGCTAAATAAGTCTTGTGTTGTATTTTCTAAGGTACTTGAATGGACATTGTCGCCATTTGATATAGGCTTTTAAGCACCTGTATATATATGTTATCATACTGATACTAGTATATTTATTTATTTAACCATTTATTGTACACAAAAACATACACAGGAACAATTAACAATGAGACAAGACACAACAGGTTTACTTATTTCTAAAAAGAAATTTCTTACAGCAAACCAACATTAAGTGAAATTCTATAATTCGAGACGCGAATATGACGTGCACAATAGCAAAAAGTACGTATATATGTTGCAGGGATATTAAAAAAGCCGTGATATTAAAATTTCACTAGTGCCATTATAATTGCACTAATTTATTGTCAATCGTTTGGATTCCTTACAATTTAACGGGCTAGATTCAGTAACATTATAATTTCACTAGACCAATAAGATGAAATTGTAAGACAGTGATATATTGACAATAGCACTGGTTTGAGAAAGCCGTTAGATTATCAGACTGATCGCTGATTGGTCCGCTTTCGTTACTAACTGAGCTAATGTTAAGCATAGAGTTAGGTTAGGTTGTTAGTCCACTTGAATGTGACCAATCTGACGATAACGAAACTGATACCAAAATTTTTTTACAACAATTATTTTGCAAATGGCGACTGATTTACTGTATTGACCAATCAGATCACGCGCGGCTCCCACCACAAACTTTACTCATAATAAACCTAGTTTTATTATAATATCACTTTTACGGTCCAGTGAAATTACAATATCACTAAAGTAAGCCCGTGAAATTATACGAATCTGTCGTAATTGACAATAATCAGTGTGATTAAAATTTCACTATACGAATACTACAATACTTAAATACCTATAAAACATACTTATATACCTATTAAAATATAAATATATTATATATATGTGTATACTACATACATACATTACTACGGATATGCAAGAGAAAGATAGTATATTTATTTACATTCAACTGTTATTGGTTGTTTTTGTAACAGTTTCAAAAACCAGTATAAGGTGATTCTTTAAATGGATAAGCTTATGTGCTGTGAATAGTACATAGATTATAAAATATTGCAGATTTTATAAAACTATTGTTTGTCTGTAGTTATTTACATTATCTCATTTGAATAGAAATCACAGCAAAAATATTTGATATTTCATGAAAACAAATATATAAATTCATTTAAACATGCAAAGAGACACGCCTAAATAATCAAATATGCCATTTTCCCACGAAAAAACGCGCCAAAAAGATTTTTGGTCCCAAGCTTCAGAGGCTCATACAGTGTACGACATCATGCTATCTCGAAAACACGATCAGTGTAACACGGTATCTCGACGCACGTTATCTCGACAAACAGTAGCTCATCATCATTTTTATTCATCATTAGTCATAATCATCATCAGTCAAATGACTATAATAAAATTATGATTTGACAGACCTGTCATCCGCAATGAAGATCTTTTTAATACCTAAACTTCTTCCAAGAAAGTGGTAGTCTAGCATATATAGTTTCGTAAATTAATGAGGTTCTAGTTTGACATCTGTTCAACAATCTTCGTATTTTGTTTATCTTAATAATGTGCATTCAGAGGGAACGAGTTAGGTATGAGATACGTTTAGGAAAATAACTAATTCAGAAGGTTGCGAGTTATAAAAAAGACAAGATAGGAAAGTGTCAAGTTTAATAAAATTACCAAATCGACCTGTAAGCAATGATATGACGATAATGATGATGATTTATGACGATTATTATAAGATATCGTTTGTCGAGATGTCGTGTATTGCGATACAGTGTTTCGAAATACTAACCATGTGTCAAGATGCCGTTATACACTCGGTTCAGGCTCAGACATTATGATTCAAGGCCCCTTTTATTATAATTTCGAGGGTGATCCATCCCACGAGTCTACATTAGCATGTCGAGACGGCTTCATACATGTTGTGACATGTTCTTACATGTCGTGGCGTGTCGACACGTGTTATGAAGACGTATTATTAGGCGAAATAAATGGGTTGACTATTTTTATTTTTCTAAAGGTTTTGTTTATCTCAATAAAACAATTTTTGATTCTTCATCTTACGTTTCAATGTCTTTACAGTGTTGGTGGTCACAGTCACATTATCTTATTCATCTGTGGTCACAGGATGATTAAGGCATTAGACATCATTAGGTATTTAGAATGTAAATTGTAATTGACATACCGCTATTTTTTAAATTGCTTAGCGTAAAACTGAGGTTCTACGCAGAAAATATGTCTTGCAGTATGTTGGGTCTGGCTCTAGACAGGTGACCATGAATTTTGGTTGACAAACAAATCCTGTACCTATATAACTGTGCCCGCTTACTGTTCCTAATGTTTCCTTTGATATATTATGATCATTCACACATAATTATTAATTGGGATGCAACATGAACGTTTGTAGCAATATTATATAAATTATTTACGTGTTGTGTAGCTAAACCATTTTGCATTACGAATGAAATAATATATAAAGGTGAAGTCTCTGCAAAGCTAGGAAGTCTAGCTTGAAATTTATGACCTAACACTCTGGCTGTTTATCTTATTAACGTACGCTGGGCTATAAAACTAAGCTAAAATTTCTACCTCAAATCAACATATTCTAAATGCAATCAGCTGATATAACTACCGAACAATTTCAACAGCAAAAAATACCTAAAATTTAACAATTTACTCGACAAACGTTTTTTTTGGGTAGTGATTTTTACATGTATTCTGATCAATTATCCATTCAAAGTTTCGTTTTTTTAAGCACTCACGATCACTTTCACTCATTTTTAGTATTAGACCGGGTCTATCGCGATAGTATTTAGGTAATAGTATTAATTTACCTGTGTCCCGACGTTTCAATACAGTTTCATGTATGTTTCCAGTCAACCCGCGACCACAATACATGAAACTGTGTTGAAACGTCGGGACACAGGTAAATTACTAATATTTACCTAAATACTATCGCGATAGACCCGGTCTAATACTTAAAATGAGTGAAAGTTTCGTCTGTCGGCCGAAAGGAAATTGCCATTGCCCAATCTTATTTTCATGCAAATATTGCTACTATGCGTAAACGGTGCGGTGTGTTAACGCACTTTAGATGTATTTGTATGGAGATAAGATCGGAAGTTGCAATTTCTTTACGTAAATACGCAGCAACGGACGACAAGTGGGAGAACCGCCATAACGGAATAGACCTCACATCGATTTGTCAATATGACGTGTCGCCACAGTTTTCTGGGTCACTAACAGTTAACTGACCAAATCGGAATAAATTGGTTTGTACTAGTTTCAGATAGTTTTGGTTACAGAAGAAAGAAAAGAAACTGATATCCTATCACTGATATACTTAAACCTTACGAATAAATAGTTTCAGCTAATTTAGGGTTAATTGTTAAAACATTGGTACCCAGGTGCAACTATTATTGGTACTGGTTGGTTGATTTGGTTCTTCTTTAACTGTGAGACACCGAATCGATGAACGACCAGATGAACCCTGGTAGTGTCAGTTTGTAGATGAGGACAGAGCATTTTTTTTTATTCCTGCAATTTATTTTTCTTGCTTTTGAAATAAAACTTTTGACGTAGGTACCTACATATATAAATACACACACACATATATCACACCTCTTTATCCCTTGCAGGGTAGGCAGAGTGTTAACGGCCCTCATAACGGCCGGTATCACTACGTGTTTTACTATAGTGGAAGGCTTTAAGCCTACAGTCTAAAATTGTAATACACTATGAAACCTTCGAGTCTCTATTCGCATATTACGACACTGGGTGATGCTAATCTAAGACGGCATCACAAGGTACGGTACGGTACGATGTACTTATACTATAATAAAATGTAAATAAAAAATTGTAAAAAAAAAAAAAAAATGTACCTATACTAAAAAAAACTTAGGCTGCTTAAACAAAAACTTTTTACTTCTTATTTATTTACTAGTACTGTCATCTGACTTACTAAGTTTGGTGTTTAGTTTCCGGAAGATTAACGAACGCCTTATGAATTATAATTTATCAGAACGAGGACGTGATCTGAGTTTCATTACGGATAATTAATTATCATATTCAAAATTGAATTCAGGTAAATATTATAATGAATTTGTGAGAGGAAATAAAATTATATTAGAAAAACAAGAATAATCTGGGAATTGATGGAATTATTTCCGTAGAAGTATGAGTAAAATGAATCATCAAAGTTCTAAAGATATACGAACAAAAAACGTTAATTATTTTTCACAAATGAAAATAAAGTAGACAAACAAACTGATGAAGTAAAAATAGATATGCGTATTCTAATGCCCTACATATTGACAATTGCATAGGTAAACTACAAGAAGAATTGTGAGAAAGAATAAATTATATGTACGCAAAGTTCCATACAAAAATGTACGCAAAGTGTGTCACTTTGTATAGAATATCCAATATTTTCTTCTAAGTTCGACCAATGTTCCTTGGGTTAAGATGATCAGATTCACCTTATATCGGATGAAATTTAACTTGTTACATGGACTGGTGATAAGGAACAAGTTTCTCCAAGGAATCATCATCATCTGCCTGCCTTTATCCCAATTGAATTGGGGTCGGCGCAAAATGTTTTTTTTTTGTTCCATTCATCTCTATCAGCCGTCAAATCTTTGTTTAGGCCCTCTTGCTTTATATCATCTTTCATACAATCCATCCACTTTTTTTACACTATACGGGGTGTAAGGGCTCCGAATAATATCTAATAGGGTGCATGCAGACCATGAAACTGAACCACTTTCCCCTCTGAAAATATGTCAGGGAACGACAAAAAGTATTTCAGCAAGATCAGCTGACTGCAATTACTTTGGGAAGTCAATAATTTTTTGGCGTTTCCTAAAATATTTTTTCATTGGAATTTGTTCAGTTTCATGGTCTAAATGCACCCTATGAGTATTCGGAGGGCTGTCTGTATACGAGTAAAACTGATAATCTCCTTTTTGAAGTTGATTCAAATATAAGAACACTTTTTATACGAGTAGGTTGTAATCTCTAGATAAGACACTTAAAATACCCAACTCAATACAAATAAAACATAATGAAATTCATTCCACTTTCAACTTGAGTGGCGATAAATATGTACTAGATTGAAATCTAGAAATAGGGTTTGCTTGTTTCCAGACCATTACGAGGCTAAATCGACACGAATTAAGCAGTAAAGTGTTTCGAATGTCGAATTTCATTAATAAATTAGATTGATGGCTGAAAAACTTACTGCTCAAGGTTGTGTTGGCGTGTGGAGCCGGCTTAAAATAGCATCACTCCAATTCTACACATCGGTGTCGTAAAAAGCGACTAAGGGATAATCATCCTAGGAATGGACAGCAGCGTTCCCTGTGAATGCCAAACGTGGTGAGTATGGTAATTACCAACGTAAGGGAAGGCCAATGTCCAGCTGTGGACTGCTAATGATGGCCTTATTAGAACTGTCATTAAAACCAATCACTACCACTTCAATTTATCTTTTACGCCGCTTTCATATTCAGTCGGTATGAAGGAATATCACCGACGAAAAAAATACTTGAAGACGAAATTATATTATTGAGGTATATTTTTCTAAAAACTCAATGACTTTGTCGAATCAATACTTAATATTTTGTCAAATTTTCGTACTTAGTTCCATGCCGATTAAAATTTTTACTTTAATTTCAAATGTTTTCTTTCAAATTAATTGAACTTTTGCTACCCATTGAAAAAAAACCGTGTTGCTTTAGCTCACTGATTATTTTATTTGTTTATCTATTTTATTTATTAAACCGTTGATTGTACACAATGTAACACAAAGGACATAACAAATAGAACAATACATAACAGGTCAGCTTATTTCTAAAAATAAATTTCCTACAGCAGACCAAATTTATTTTATTATTATATATCCACTTATTCATAATGTATACATACTTTTTACATTCTATGACACACGAAACTACTAAAGGAATAATGAATGATGTATGATACAACTGTTTTATATGTTTATTATTGCATATTTATTGCTGTGTGATGCCGGCCTAGAATAGCATCACCCCATTTCTTTCCCATGGGAATTGTAATAGGCGACTAAGGGACTCGAGGATGTGTATTGCAATTTTAGGCAATGGGCTGACAACCTGTCACTACGGTGATACACAATTTTCCGAGTGACCCTGAAATGTCCGTTCTTGCGGTCGTTTATGCTCTGCCTACCCTTTTTTTTTTTTTTTTTTTTTTATTAATGATGGGTTTGCTCTTGACTCTAGTCTAGGTCATAGGACAGAGACAGAGTCTAAGATGGAGCGAGCTCACCCAGAAGAAGCCTGTTCACTCTTACTTTGAAGAGATTAGGGTTGTATGCTTTTGGAAACACAGACGCAGGAAGTGAGTTCCACTCTTTAGCAGTGCGCATTATAAATGATGACTGGAAGCGCTTAGTCCGAATTGGTGAAATGGCTACCAGGTACGGATGGTATCCGGCGGTGCGTCTGGATGTCCGATGGTAGAAGGGAGCTGGTGGAACAAGGTCGTGAAGCTCTTGAGCACACTCTCCGAAGTACAATCTATAAAATACCGACAAGCAGGCAACCTTGCGGCGATGTGCCAGGCTATGTAGCTTGGTGTCCACCAGTTTTATGTCGCCTATGAGCCTCCTGGCCCTGCGTTCCACCGAGTCAAGACACATATCACGCCTATTACCCCGCAAGGGATAATAGGCGTGATATGTGTATGTATGTGTGTGTATGTATTTATCGCTTTATTTGACCTACATTCTATTTGATATGCAGAGCAGTATACGTACTTCGGGTGAAACATTAATTATACCGAAAAGTTAACGCCCAAGCTGCGTTCGGGCGTCAAAAAACTGGGAGTGCAATTGATGTGTTGCCACCTTCTATACAAAAGCTTCTATTACACCATTTTAATTTCTTTAGAGGTACCGTAAAAAGCGAAAGATTTATACGTTTAAAAGGGAAAGTTCTCTCAGTTCGATCAGTTCTTTCAGTCCGATCCGTTCTTCAGTCAATTTTGTTTTCATTCCATTCCGTTCTTTTAGTCTGATTCGTTCTTCAGTAAGATCCATTCTTCACAGAACAACTACTAAGCCCAGTCACGCCCAAGAGCGCGATCGGGCTGGTTGTTTAAAAAACTACACAAACTTCTCAGGGAGAGCTCCTGCTCCCTACCAATCAGTCAGGGGTAGGTTTCAAAGCACCAGGGCTAAAAAAAACCAGAGTTAACGGAACGTATGTGTAGGCACAGATAATACGATTCTGTAACCACTGAATAAATAATGCTGTAACGTAAGTGTAAAAATCCAGTTCCAGTCATCATTTATAATGCGCACTGCTAAAGAGTAGAACTCACTACCTGCGTCTGTGTTTCCAAACGCATACAACCCTAATCTCTTCAAAGTAAGATTAAACAGGCTTCTTCAGGGTAAGCTCGCTCCATCTTAGACTCTGTCTCTGTCCTATGAACTT
Source organism: Tuta absoluta (assembly GCA_027580185.1). Classification (NCBI taxonomy): domain Eukaryota; kingdom Metazoa; phylum Arthropoda; class Insecta; order Lepidoptera; family Gelechiidae; genus Tuta; species Tuta absoluta. Next base: position 2,703,295 of record JAQAHW010000051.1, read on the forward strand.
GACTAGAGTCAAGAGAAAACCCATAATTAATACAAAAAAAATATTACTATAAAAATAGGCGAGCCGTAACGTACGTCGGGAGTGGAAAACGTCAGTTCCAAATAACTTTTACTCGACTCATGGCGAGGTACCGTGAGACAAACAATATCTCGACACAATTAATCTCGCAAAAGTCACCATCATCATCACATACAGTCATCAATAATCACCATCATAGGATCATCATCACATGCAGTCATCGTTTTCATTGTCATAGTCGTCACAATGATGAGGAGGACTATTGTAAGATATAATGTGTCACATAAACGTGTGTCGAGATAACGTGTAACACAAATCGTCGTGTCGTGATACAGCTCAGGTTAATTTCGGGTGCTGTTCGTGTAGGGAGCTGATCTGATTACGGAGTCTGTGTGCCGAATGTAACACAGCGTTTAACTGCACCAACTACAGATATACAGGTTGTTAGGTTTGAAGATATTACTATCTGGATACATATCATCAACAACTGCACATATCTCTTAAAATATATGTCCTAAAACAACTGCCACAAAAGTTCAATCAATTCAATTTTATAAATATGTTGAAGCTGGAAGATACACGGAGATTTGAAGAAGCCAAATGACCGGTCTCTCAGATTAAAACAACACAACCCATTACTTATAAGTTCACTGCTAGATATTGGGTATATTGACAACGGTTGTTTTGCATTTTGACGTGACGTCCCAATTTTTTGGTATAAATTGTTAAAACTCTTTAGACTGTATAAAGAAAAAGGCAATACAAGACAAATGTAACGAATAACAAACACATTTAATTCAAGTTAATTTCAGGCAATACAAGAAAAATGTAACGAATAACAAACACATTTAATTGAAGTTAATCTTAGGCAATACAAGATAAATGTAACGAATAACAAACACATTTAATTCAATTTAATCTTAGGCAATACAAAACAAATGTAACGAATAACAAACACATTTAATTCAAGTTAATCTTAGGCAATACAAGACAAATGTAACGAATAACAAACACATTTAATTCAAGTTAATTTTAAGCAATACAAGACAAATGTAACGAATAACAAACACATTTAATTCAATTTCATCTTAGGCAATACAAGAGAAATGTAACGAATAACAAACACATTTAATTCAAGTTAATCTTAGGCAATACAAGACAAATGTAACGAATAACAAACACATTTAATTCAAGTTAATCTAAGGCAATACAAGACAAATGTAACGAATAACAAACACATTTAATTCAACTTCAAGAAAAACTCTAATTATTAAAATTAATTATAATTAGCTTCTGATTAGAACGTCTATTATCTTCACCCTTAATGACCTATGTATCTACTCCTAACCTGAATATGAATAAATGTTTTTGCCATATTAAAAGGATTTTTTTTAACTGAAATTTGTCTTGTCGTGTCTGTAATTAACTTTTTCTTTGTGCAGGCTAAGGCATTTTAACAGTTTCTACCAAAATTGGGACGTCACGTTCAGTGTAGAAAAATATTAAAAATAGGAATAAATAATAGTATTAGGAAACAATTATTTTGAGTTATAAAAATTATCTTTATTAAAAAAAACACAAATAATTGATCCGTGATACCGAATTCAAGGTGATGTGTTTACAGTGAACGCTCTGTCGTTTGTTACGAGTTCTGCGGGTAAGTAGACATGAGGTGATGCTATTCTATGCCGTTACTCACACCAAAATGTTATTATTTCGCCGTGTGATGCTGGCTTAGAATAGCATCACCTCATATCTTTTCCGTGGGTGTCGTAAGAGACGACTAAGGAACTCGAGGGTGTGCATTGCCATTATGGGCGATGGGCTGACAACCTGACACTGTGGCTATGCACAATTATGCGAACGACCCTCAAATGATTGTCAGACGCGGCGTAAATGTCCGTCCGTTTACGGCCGTTTACGCTCTGCCTACCTTGCAGACGTGATGTATTTATGTATGTTTGTAAATATTATTATATTTAGTGTCCGTTAATTTATTATATCTTCACAGGTACGCATGAAAATTTTAACCCTATGTTTAGAAGTCAGTGAAAAAAAAGAGTAGAAGTTTTTACTTGTATTGAAACTCGTGACGCACACACGCGAGCCCATCAAACTTGTCCGGACCAGTCTGCTTTGACGCTACACCACAAACTTTAAGGAGAAGTTACTTCAATCAACTACTGAAGGTATACTAGATTATAGAAATTTAGTGAAAAATGGATGCCTCGATGTCCCACACGAATAAAAAAACAGCGTTCCCTGTGAATGCAACATATTGCACTACGCTCTCCAATCCGCCTGCCAAACGTGTATGTATAATGTATGTATGTATAATCTCTTTATTGTGCATTCTTAAAACTAGTACAGAAAACACATATTAAATCAAAAACAAGAAATGACACAAAGGCGGACTTAACCCATTAAGGGATCTCTTCCAGTCAACCCTTGAGAAACTCTGAGGATACGATGTGAGCAGGTAAACTAGAATGAAAAGGTGAACGAAAAGCTATTTATATACATACTTGGGACCAAACTGAATACAATATTATCTACTAAATAATATACCTACTACATAAATACGACGTAGATATAATAGACGACGTGATGAGTATGGCGATACCCCCCGAAAGTGGGAGGCCCATGTCCAGCAGTGGACTAATGTCATGTGGTAGCACGGTTGTTCCACGTCTATTCCGCAGAAGGGATAAAGGCGTCATGAGTATGTGTGTGTGTGTGTGTGAGAGAGAGTTTTACTACAGCTTTATTTATATTGCAATAAAAACGCAGTGAAACATGTGGACAAAGGCATTGCAAAGGTTTTTATTGGATACTGGCTCAAAATTAATATAAAGGATTATTGACTGTTTTACGTTTTTCCACGAACCGGACGGTGGACGGACTTGTTTCAAAAACAGTGTTTTTTGCGTATGTTTGGTATTTTGCAGGAAGGGAAACTGTGGTATGGAGCATGCAATGTCTGTGTCAAAGCAACTAGTTTTAATAAAAGCGAATGTCCGATTTTTAAACAAGCAGTTGGCATGTGGTTGATAAATTCTTACCAGTCTTTTCGAAAATAATACTAACTCTTTCGTTTAAAATGCGTACTTACGTTACACGACGACATTTTTCCCATGTGTTGTAAGAAGCAACTAAGATCCTCGGTGGTTTAATGTGTATTACAATTTTAGGCGATGGACTGACAACCTGTCACTTTGGCGATACTCAATTTTCTGAATGACCCGGGGATATAAGCGTGATATAAGTATGAATGTACTATAATATAGACGACGTATCTTTTCGTGTTTTAGTTTTTAAATCTTGCGTATCCTTCATGTTTGTGAATGAGAAAGATATTGATAAATAATAATAATTTCAATTTACTACTTTCCAAATTACACTGTTTTCACAATTCATGCAATATTCAAAATTTGTTGTTAAAGCAAAGTTGTTGTTTTCTGACATATACTCAATAAAAACTATTACAATCAAAATTGTTCCCCATGACTTCAAATATCGTAAAATTGCTCTATCGTTGTTCCGGATTTCGCTGAATAAACTCCAATACTTATGGCTAAAGCTAGACAAACTTGTTTTTACAACAAAGCAACTATTGCAACGATTTGTATTTAAATAAATGTACGGTCCAAAAAGTTGAAAATGTTTATGTACGCTTAGACACAGTAGCAACACACTAGTTTTATCTAATACGAAATTAGAAATGGATGTTTTCTATGTATAATGTGTATTTATTTATTATTTCATGATAATTGTGTTACATAAAAATACAATAGTCAACTTATTAACTAAAAATGCCACTCCAGGACGTTCCCGGTCCAAAGGTGCCCATCACACTACTGGCATTACCACGCTGGATGGCAATCGCTAGCCTTTAGACAAGGAACGAACCAGAGCGGGGGTCATGACCCCTCTCCTTCAGCCGACGCCCAATCTGCCTAACAAAATCTTTAGCCTCGACACACCAACTTCCCGCCGTCTCCACCGCCAGAGGGACGAACTGATACCGTTGCGCAAGATCGGCATACTTAGCCCGCTTTTTGGTGGCCGCGGATTCGGCGGCCGCCCCTGCTGCCTGGATTGTCTGACCAAGATGACAAGCGGCAAAGGTACTGACGCAGGTCGCGTCCCATAGCAAGCATCTGCCTTTATGCCATGGTACGAGCGTCAGACCATCCGGTCTCTTGCCATCCGTACGGCTCAACCCAGGAGGCTCCAAAACGCATGGGACATTAGCCGAGACAAGAGCCCTCCGCACGATATCGTTGAGGGCATGGTGCCGCGGGAACCTACCTGCGCAACGACAACAACTCAACCCATGGTGACCGTTGGCCTCCACCATGGTACCACAAATGCAGCGGTGAGGTTCACACACATTGCAGCCAAGGCGGAGAGCCACTGCCACACGCAGCGTGTCGTTGTCAAGATGCGTTCCCAGGTTAGGTGAAGGAAGCGCGTGTAGCCACGCCCCGGATTCTGACCTCGATACCGCCTTTAGTCTAGCTACATCCGAACCCACAGCATCAACCAACAATTGAGAGGCTGAAGCCTTGCAACCGATCTCATCCCAAGAGCGCTGACAATGAGGGCCTACGGGTACAGCAGCAGCTGGGTAGAGAGCCAGCCATACATTCAAGGCATCGGATCCATGAGGGATGCTCACCCTGTCACCGTCGGGGAGAATAGTAGTGACAAGTTTAGCAACCCCATGAACCGACGCCAAAAAAGCAGGCAGGCTCACATCCTCAGCTCGTCGCACCCCCAGGCCTCCATGCCTTATAGGTAATGACGCCTGGACCCATTGAGAATCACTCAGGGAAACATTCAAAGTGGCCTCAAGGCAATCCCTCAGCACACCATCAAATGCTGATAAACTGCCCGGGTACAGCCAAGTTGGGGAGGTTCTCAGTAAGTACATAAGTTTGGGAACCGCAAAACATACACGCAGCAATGTCAACGCTACATGAGCTGATAAATTTAGCAGACGCCCCTGTGCAATTTCGAGAAGCCTCTGTCTCGACAAAATAGCCTCCGGAATAGAAGAAGAAAATATAGGAGAGCCAAGAAGTGAAAAACTATTGATGTCCAGCTCCTTTAGCCCAGGAACAAGCCTTTCCAATTGAGGAAAAACTTGACTTGATTCTGGACCACAAGCGAAAAACTCGCACTTGGTCGTATTGACTTCCAGCCCCATCTCCTTTAGTCGAGGCAAAAGAACCTCTAGGTCTCGCTCTAAATCTTCCGGCTTGCCTCCAATGGTACCATCGTCGAGATACCAGACGTTAAGAGGAGACCGCAATTCCTCAATCACCTTTTGGATGCCGAGGCTGAAAACAAGAGGACCAAGCGGGTCTCCCTGCTGGACACCAACTTGGGAAAGAATAGGAGACTGGTTATAGAAAAGGTTGTATTTATTTACAAAAAGAGGTAACAATATCAGCTATTTAGTTCCCATAGTACAAGCTATGCTTAGTTTGGGGCTAGGCGCTGAGTGAAATGAACTTTATATATTTATTTTCTACATCTACACTAATATTATAAAGAGGAAAGATTTGATTGTTTGTTTGTTTGTTTGTTTGTTTGCATCGAATAGGCTCCGGAACTACTGGCCCGATTTAAAAAATTCTTTTACCATTAGAATCGTACATTATTCCTGATGAACATAGGCTATATTTTGTACGAGAAAAAAATAGGGATCCGCATGAAAATTTCGATAATGTAACCCAACGTGTGATAAATGTACCAAAAAATATCTTATATCGCGTACGCTGTGGAAATTATTGACAATAGAGCAAAGTGATGTAATACAGTTTTATAGATACACTAATATTATAAAGAGGAAAGATTTGATTGTTTGTTTGTTTGTTTGCATCGAATAGGCTCCGGAACTACTGGCCCGATTTAAAAAATTCTTTTACCATTAGAATCGTACATTATTCCTGATGAACATAGGCTATATTTTGTACGAGAAAAAAATAGGGATCCGCATGAAAATTTCGATAATGTAACCCAACGTGTGATAAATGTACCAAAAAATATCTTATATCGCGTACGCTGTGGAAATTATTGACAATAGAGCAAAGTGATGTAATACAGTTTTATAGAAGACATCAATATCTATAATAATGTCCGCGATACTATATGTCTAACTATTACAGTTATGCCACAATAACTACTTTTTCATTTAAAAATGTGCAAATGTACCAAAAAAATATCTTATATCGCGTACGCTGTGGAAATTATTGACAATAGAGCAAAGTGATGTAATTGAGTTTTATAGAGGACATCAATATCTATAATAATGTCCCCGATACCATATGTCTCACTATTACAGTTATGCCACAATAACTACTTTTTCATTTAAAAATGTACAAACTACGCCACATTATTCGTACCAGTGTAATGATTACATTTAATCATTACTGTATTAAAGGGTGTCAGGGATAGCCCTCCGAATACTGATAGGGTACATGCATACCGTGAAAATGAACAACTTTCCTCTAGGAACATATTTCAGGAAACGTAAAAAAACTGACTTCCCATAGTGAATGCAGTCAGCTGATTGTGATTTTGTATGGAAGGTCATTTTTTTGGCGTTTCCTGACATATGTTTCTAGGGGAAAGTTGTCCAGTTTTATGTTTCATGCACCCTATCAGTATTTGAAGGGCTGTCCCTTACTCGGTATTAAAAAGACGACAAAAAACATTAAATAATGCATTAAAAAAATCTACACTAAAATAATAAATACATACACATATCACGCCTATAATTATCCTAAACGGCCTCAAGAACGGACATTTACGCCACGTCTGACATATGTTTGAGGGTCATTTGGAAAATTGTGTATCGCCATAGTGACAGGTTGTCAGCCCATCGCCTAAAATTGCAATACACACCCTCAAGTCCCTTAATCCCCTCCTACGACTCCCACAGGAATGAAATCGGGTGATGCTATTCTAAGCCGTCATCACACTTAAATAATAATAATATAATCTACACTAATATTAGAAACAGGATTTTTTTATTGTTTGTTTGAATTGAATAGGCTCCGAAACTACTGAACCGATTTCAAAAATTCTTTTACCGTTAATTGAAATTGAAATTCTTTATTCAATGTAAGATAGTATTATCACTTATTGACGTCATGAACCGTCATTCTAAAAAAAGAAATAGGTATCACACAATTTTCTTTTTTTTATTACAATTTTGTTATGACCTAATAGAAAACCGGCTCGTGCGGGATAAAAATAAATAAATAAAGGCACTGCCATGGGGCTGGCCAGGTTAATCACACGGCATGTAACTTTACGCCACCACCATCTGAAAACGATATTTGTTTCAAATTAAAGTCAAGATTTTTGAATCGTACATTATCCCTCACGAACATAGGCTATATTAAACTGTCTTATTCCCGGGGGGAAATTGTTAGCGGCGGGTGAAACCGCTGGGCGGGCTGCTAGTTATTTATAAAATTAAATCTTTAAATAATTTCAGTAATTTTTTAACTTCTTAATGCCGATAAATTATTAATCAATTTTCAATAACCAAAAACAGATTTCTATACAGCAATACAAATACCTTTGAAATTTGCGCAATTCCTTTATATTCCTTTTTAGAAGCAAAATTGGTCTGGAACGGGTGCCTGGCTGAAGTTCTTAGAATTTTTGCACGTTTTGCAACTAATCCACAACTTAATAATATTTTAAAAATCCTTTAAAATTTGAATAATAAATAGTGTATCAGTAAAAAAGACGCACGCATTTTTTATCTGTTCAGAGTATTGAATATTTTAAAGTGACACAGTCTAAATGGTTGTATGTCCAACATTATGGGCTGCTGGAAACAAATGAATATGACACGTACATTATTAATAAATAAAAAAGAAATTTAAACGCAAAAAGTCAAAGTGTGAAACTAAGCTTATGTTTGTACAAATTATGTTTTTTGGTAAATAAAGAGCTCTTATTTTATTTGAAACGAGTTGTAAGCCAGTCAATGCAGACTTACGCGCACGTTTTTAGATATCACAGTTTCAGAAATTGCACACACACATACACAATTTTTCGAAGGACCCTCAAATGTTTGTCAGACGTGGCGTAAATTACCGTTTTTTACGGCCGTTTATGCTCTGCCTGCCCTGCAAGGAATAAAGGCGTGATATATGTATGTATGTATGTAGAAATTGAGTTCAGTGTTTAAGACCGGAACACCCAGCCTAAACGCATGGTCCAAAAACTTTAAAATATTTATGTAGGTGCACAGAGCACGCGTAAAGCTGACGTTAGGTCACAAGTTAGAGGCTAACCGACGACCTAGTTTTCCAAACATCGATGAACGCCTCCTTCCCTATTGAGAGTGTGTTTCCTACCTTTCGCGGTCTTTTATGAAAAGCTTTTAAGTCGAGGCGGGCAAGATTTTAAATCTGTTTCATTGGCCGTGTGATGGCGGCTTCGAATAGCATCACCCCATTTCTTTCCCGTGGGTGTCGTAAGAGGCGACTAAGGGACTCGAGAGTTACATGTGTATTGTAGTTTTAGGCAAAGGGCTGACAACCTGTCACTATGGTGATACACAATTTTCTGAATGACCCTGAACTGAAATGTTTGTCAGACGTGGTGTAAATGTTCGTTCGTTCTGCCTAACCCGCAAGGGAAATTTAGGGCTATTTGATATTTCTTTTCAATATTAAAAGTAGTTTTTAATGCTTTAATTCAGATACATGCCTTTTGTAATAAAAATTGCTGAATTGGGCATTGTAACGGTGATTTTCTAGTTTCAATGTCGAAACAAACCATAAAACCTCGCAAAAATTTAAGCGCATAATGATTGACAGTTACTCTCTGGCACAGCGCAAATGAAAGGGTCCAACTTTTCGGAAAAAACAGGGCCTTTATTTTTATATTTTTTCTTGGTATGATACTTTGTGCTTACGCTAGAAACACAAATGAAATCATTGAGTTAGGTAGATAACACGCACCGTGTCCATTCCTGCCAAGTGGTGTGTGGCTCGGGTAAGAACTGCAGCAGCTAAAACCAAAACGCAGAAGAAAACCAGACAGACATCGGTGGATGACAAACAGAATGCGCCGCAGAATTGTAATTGTAAGGTATCTGTTATACCACGCTTGTCTGGCGGATGCCGTGTGAAGTTAGCTTAGAATAGCATAAACGTATTTATATACACTCGTCTCATAATGTTCGAATTATGAATTCGAAAACAGATGCATAATGACCTACTTTATGCATTCTGCCTATAAAAACTAGGGTTTACTATAAATTACAGAAGCGTAATGACTTAATGACAAAACTCTTAATACGATAAAGTTGAGAAATGAAACGAAGTTTTTTTTTCCAATATTCAAATCGCTATCTTCCGCCGCACCTGACAGTTGTTGTTGTACGGTAATTTTTCGGATGTTGTTCAGTTGTTTTAATAGGTTTTTGTTCTGTTGTTATTTAGATGTCGATTAGTTGTTGTTCAGATGTTATTCCGATGTTGTTCAGTTTTTGTTCAGTTGTTGTACAGATGTTGTTCAGTTGTTGTACAGATGTTGTTCAGTTGTTGTTTCGATGTTGTTCAGATGTTGTTCAGTTGTTGTTCAGATGTTGTTCAGTTGTTGTTCAGATATTGTTCAGTTGTTTAGTTAAGTTATTGTTAAGACACCACATCTAAACAACTGCTAAAGTATAGATTTTTAAAAATTCATATCAAGCCATATTACGTTCTCGTATTGAATTTGTCCTTGTATCGGGCCTTGCAATGGCCGGTGCGTACGTTTAGAAAAGTGTTTCTGAGTTTTTTTGGAGAGTATAGATAAAATAGTGTATGCAACTGCTATAATTAGGCATTAGAATGCTCGTGTCAAACTATTATCACACTCGGCTGCGCCTCGTGTGATACACAGACACTCGCATTCTATTGACCCCCATTATACGACAGTTGCATAAACTACTATTCTGCCCTTGGGTGTATGTATTTACACTATTTACTTTATTGTACCACAAAACCCATTTGCAATGACAGTAAAAAAGGGTTCGTCGGGTCGTTGGACGACTCAGTGTTCCACACAAAAAGAAGAAGAAGTAAAATAAGAAATCATAACAAGAGAAGAGGGTGTCGTAGAAGATGACTAAGGGATGAATAGAGAGAATAGACAGCAGCGTTCCCTGTGAATACAAGACCTTGCACTGCGCTTGCCAATCCATCTGCCTATCATGGTGAGTATGGCAAATACGCCCCAGTTGGGGGAAGCCACTTTCCAATAGTGGACTGTTGTTGTTGAAGGTGTAATAAAGTCTTCTTTTTGCCACGAAGATTGCCTTTTTCCCACAGGAGAACGAGTAGCATAGCAACCATGGACTGGAAATACAAAGCGCAATTATATCCTTCGCTAGGAATGACAATAACGGTATTATTGAAACTGGGCATTTCCCGGAACATCTGTTGTTTTGAATCGCCCAGAAGTCTGTTTACTGCCGTTGTGATGGAGAGCCGAGTCTAACGGGATTCACGACAGCTTTTGCGGGTCAATCCTATTGTTGTTCAAATTACCATGCCTTTGCTACTGTGACTTCAATAATGGAATTTGAATTTCTGGCTGAGGGAAAATATTTTTCGAGTTTATTATTATTTCTATACGTAATTGTCTGAAGTAAAGAAAATATAATACTAATTTGTCACGAATTGTTTAAATCCTTGTAAGTCTATATTGTTATAGTATGGCCGGCCAGAGGTACAGTAGGTCCGCAGTGCACTTGGCTAATACAATAAGGTATAGATTTAAAAAGATACGCACTATTACGCCAACAGATGGCGTTAAACATCTGGAGGTTTCTCAACTAGCCACGCAAGGTAATATAATGAGTTTCTATTTGTTGTAAATTATTTTCTTCGCCGCAACCTGGCTAGCTTTTTCGGACTCATAGTCGTTACTCATAGCTATATCAAAATACGGTTAAATTAGCGCCACTAGCATATCAAAGCAAATATTATTTCCAAACTTTCAATTAAACTCCAATTATAACTTTTTAATATATTTTCAGGGACGGTCGTATTGGGTCGTTTAACGGAGTCTCACACAAAATGTAAAAGAAACAAACTTACCAGCAAAGATCTATATCGTCGATTTTTAGTACCAACTGTGTACGTTTTTCCTTTTTTAAACAGCTGTCAAAATAGGCCTCATTATTTTCTGTAAGGTCATTCATTCCACTCGCTGGTACCTGTATTTTAACTCGAATTATCTGAGCTTCTGAGGTTCTGTAGTCATTTAGGATCCCCAGATTCCTTGGTCAATATATTACTTTGTAAGATTGTTCTGTTCTGTCCGCGCTGAATGCCACACGATAAAAGAAGAAGAAGTTGAAGAAGCCTGTCATGACCGTTTCTTTGATTTGTTACATACATACCTATACATATATCACGTGTATACCTTGCTCGATAGGCAGAGCGTAAACAAACGTAAAAACTAACATTTACGCCACGTCTGACAAACATAGAGGGTCAATAAAAATTAAGTTTTTTAATTACGCTATTTAAATAATACCGATATGGTGGTCACATGAAAACCACGTCTAATGCCTTTTTGAAATTGTTAGTTTCAAAACTCTTACACAGATTCTATATTTCAGTGTTCTATAATAAAAAAATTACTTTATTCAATGTAGGATAGTATTATCATTTATTGACGTCATGATCCGTCTATGTAAAAAATATTGTATGACACATTTTTTTATATAACATTTTTGTATCGTCCTAATAGAAAACCGGCTCGGGCGGGATAAATAAATAGAAATAAACTCAATAAAAATAAAGATTTAGTCAACTTTTATGACTATTAAAATCTATTTATTCTCACTAGGATAGATATTGTTAGTTAGCTCTACTACGAATCGATCAATTTCATACCCATAATTTACCATCAAAATCACATTTAGCTACAGCCACAAATCACCGCTGAATATGACAGCTTGACAGTTGACTGAGACGATCTCTGGTGAGCTGCGTGTGTGTAAACCCGATCACTTGTGGTTTTACCACGGGCTTGTCAGCTAATAGATCTGTAACCGCTAATCAGTTAAGAACATGAAATCGTAATTAAACTAAAACTTATCACTTTTTAGTATTATGTATTCGTTGGTAAGAACCCATTGCAATTGTAACCATGAATAGTGTTAACCACCGCGAAAGTTTAAAATATTGTAGCAGCCAATCTTATCCTGAAAAAATGGTTTAGTTTCTTGGTCCGGGCCCGAAGTCTACTAAATGAAAATTATTTCAGTTGTATATATTTAGCGTCTCAGTGGCGTGGTTTTGGGCGTTTCGTATTTCCGAACAGTTTGAGGTAAAGAATACCACGGTGACAATAAAATGTCAGTTGAGTGTCGCTGGCATAAAAATCAAAGAATCCAGGCTCTGGTCAGCCGGCGTATTTATACAACTGTTTCGCATGCCAAAGTTTGCCACGGATTGTCAAAACACTACTAGTATCACATGTTCTACTACTCACATTCATTGACGTATACCATTATATATTACAGGTGAAAATGTTACAATACATACATACACACAAATATCACGCCTATCCTCCCTTGAGAGTAGGCAGAGCGTAAACGACCGCAAATACGGACATATACGCCACGTCTGACAAAATATATTTGAGGGTCGTTCGGAAAGTTGTGTATCACCATAGTGACAGGTTGTCAGCCCATCGCCTAAAATTGCAATACATACCCTCAAGCCCCTTAGTCGCCTCTTACGACCCCCACGGGAATGAAATGGGGTGATGCTATTCTAAGCCGGCATCACGCGGCTATGTTACAATGATACTCCTCTATTATGTAAGTTTACGCGAAATATATATATACAGGGTTATTTTTTAGTCAGTGCGCAAACTTATACCATGATATCAGAATCGTTAATAGGACATTTTAGGCAAATAAAAAATTATTTTTAATTTTTATATTTTTGTCTGCCCCCTTAAAAAATAAATCATGGACACACTACTTTTCAATCGGGGGTGCGTGAAAATGGCAACAGCGCTCGCGCAGCGCACCCTTCAGTCAGTTTCAGTTCTCGCTTCGATTCCGTCGCGGGCGGGCGCGCACCTGTGTGACACTACTTTTCCCGCCGATCCCGAATTGATTTCGCGATGTCGAATTTTACGTTTCGCGAGTTTTACGAAATGGTGCGTTCGTACTTTTTAAGTGGGGAAAATACCCGAGCAGCCCAATGAATGTACGCGGACGAAAGTTTACCTCGACTGCGTAATGCTGGCGTTGTGGACCCTCTTGTACCGAACCCAAGAACATTCCTCAACGTTATGCAGCGGCTGTTGGATCACGGGCAGTTTACTGTAAGTAACTGTTAATTAAACGACTATTGTACTTAGCTACCTACTGCCTACCTAGTGTTCTAGGTAAACTTTTCATTTTGACGGTCCTTAGCCCGTAAAAGTAGGTATGAAGGGAAAATTGGAATCATCTTTTTAAAGGCTCAGCTACACAAGACCGGCGCGCGATAGCCGCGTTCCGGCCATACGATTTTTTTTATGAATGCCCGATCAAATCACACCCTGAATCACACCCTGTTATTTTTGTGTGAGTAGACCGTTTTTAATCTTTATTCCTAAATAACCACTCAAGGTTAGTTCACACTGACGTAGTAGCAACATTTTAGTGGCCTAATCAACTTTGACTGTCACACTTTACTGAATTTTTCGCTCCACTCTCATAAGCGCACAAAATTGCCGTTTACTTTACTTTAAATGCAGTTGTACTTTAAGGATAATTCGGTTAAAATCATCGAAGGGCAGGCACGCGCAATACGAGCTACCTCATATCATCAGTGTACATAAAGCTTTCTAGCAGTGCAGATGAATTCCCCGCCACGCCGTGCCGGCGCCCGCGCCGGCGTCAGATTTCTTCTAAAAATTGAACCGTAGGCGCCACTATGTCTGGCGCTGTAAGACGCGGTGACTAATCGCGACGTTGTCAAACCATCACAACCTCTGTTGTATGCAGGTTGTGTAGGCTTTTTAGGTACTATCAGCAACGGCTCCAGTTGCCATTAAAGTCTTTACTGGTTATTTTTAAAGAATATTAGAAATCTTTTCTTTCTTTTCATCTTTTAAAATGGGTATCAATCTTTTCTGGTTATTCTTGTTAACTGTAAGAAAAACCATTCTTAAGTTGATCACGTAAATGGTTACTCGAGGTGCTGTACAATCCCGAGTTACCGTTATGGATTAAACATTTACATGTCTTGCTTATGCTAGTTGTAGCTGCTAATTCATAACCAAACTGGGAAAAATCCAACTAGGTACGTGATTAACAAAATAATCTCTAGAAACAGGGACCATCAAATCAAGAGACCAACTTTTAAACCACTACACCACGGAGGCAGTTTAAGTGTAGGTACTTGTGAGATAGGTAGGTACTTAGTTGTTGTAGGTATCACCCGCACGCACCCCGGCACAGAATAGATAATAGTAGTACCTACAGAAGCGACACTCCTTTGATGTTTAAGAAAGCCGCCGTTTTAATAGCCTACACTTTTTTTTGTAACGTCCAAGACACCGTGCGCTATCTAAATTAAACTCAAATGCACGCGCATAAGAGCACAAATCCTTTGCGTTCTCTGACTACCTACACGGAAGCTCAAACGCCAGGGCCGGATTAAGGATATAACTATGAAAAATAAAATCCTAAACTGATTTGGTAGGCACTTCATAGAATTACTCAGAATCAAAATAAATTGGTCCCTTAAATGGGATTCACTGCGAGCGAACATTTCTGCGTTCATGTTTAGATTGCCTTGACTAGCTTATTCTTAGTTAAATAGGTATCTACTTTACATTGTATAACTATGACATTGCTTGTGGATAAAAATCAACGAAGCACAAAACAATCAATAATAGTAGGTACATTTACCTATTTTTAACGGATTATTTTTCTTACCTTGCACATTGCACAATCCTTTGGTAATGTAAAAAAGGACAACTTGGAATCACTCTTTTTATTAAGACATCCGTCCACAGAACACCTAGTCCTATTTTGTCCCATTATCATAATAAACTGATTGGTTTTAAATTTCGTAAAGAAGCACAGCACAAACAATTTATTCCACTACCTGCACGACTGTCAAAGAACGCGTTACAAGTGAAATGACGTCACCGCATCGATGCGCGCGCGCTCCTCTAGCGAGCGCGATCCGGCTCTGGCCGAGTGTACCGTCGCGGTACGCGACGGCGTAGGTACTTAACTCCGTAGGTATAGGCGAGTGTCGCAGGCCTGACCCCGGTACCAATAGCGGTCATTAACCTGGACTGGTCATTGACCTGTGCTGTAGGTAGAAGCTAGTACAAAGTCAGCTGATAGGTATAACTGGGCCGCGCGCGACGTTGCCAAGCCGAATGCCACCTAGTGTACCTAATAGGGTGATCCACACTTACGTACGATCCTGGGATAAGTTTAAGTGCGATTATTTCAACTTTTTTGTTTTAAGTCATGTGTAAAAAATAGATACATATTTTTTAAAATTTGATAACCATTACGTATGTTGAAGCTGCGCACTGACAAATACTTACTTACTGAAAATAATCCTGTATATATATATTTTTTTTTATTAATGATGGGTTTGCTCTTGACTCTAGTCTAGGTTATAGGACAGAGACAGAGTCTAAGATGGAGCGAGCTCACCCAGAAGAAGCCTGTTCACTCTTACTTTTACTTTACTTGCTTACATACCTTTGTGATCTTTCGTCCTTCATGTAGAAGGCTGTCATAAGCAGCCTAAACGTAGAGTGCTAAACTCTGTACCAAATAATTATCTAGAAGATCGCGTAAACCTGAACCATGAGTGACAATTGTTCGTTTGATAATAAAAAACGCTCCGGCATGTCTGCAAAGTTTCGGTAAATCAGACAAAAGTATACCTAGTATAATTCATTTTGTTTTATACTGAAATCATAATTGTTCTAATTGCTATGAAACGTGAAACAACTGAAAATGTTAACATATTGAAGCGCGTCGTTAGGCTTGATTACTCGAAAATTGCGATAGAAGCTTGTTTAATCATTTTTCGCTTAAAATTAATTCGAAACGTAATTACATTTTGAACGTGTACTCTATCAGAGCCTCGTAGATCATTTTCACGTTGGTACAGTGGGCATCGGGCAATCCTTCCCACTCTTGGTATCAACCGAAACTGGCTGGTTACAATTTGGTCTCTTAGCAACATGCAGAGATTGTCATAATTGGTCAATTTTGAGTCAGAGAAATAGAAGTTCAGTATCAATTGTCCAGTCCCATATGGAAGCAACACTAAAACTGGCTAGGTGGACCTGTTTCTTTCTGTGCTCAACAGTCTTGAATGCTATTAAGCGAAGAGGTTATTGACCAGCGTCTGACTTTATATGTAAATTCACGGATTTGGTGCACACTTTGATGAAGAAAACAAAATTTTTAAAACACTTCCCGTGTTAGGTGTACAATTTTTGATAACTTGCAAAAATTTCAAGCGCGGGCAGGATTTGAACCTGCGACTTTTGTCATTACAAGAAACGACGCCTCTTTCATCTGGGCTACCGCAGCTCGTTCCTTGTCCGCGAAATTTTCAAGTGTATCTTAATGCTAGTAACGCGGGGCACGGATCCATCTTCCGGGTTAGTTATGCAACTATTACCCGGCGACTAAATCTATCTTTACAGATTGCATGTAGTCTAATCGATGAAACCCCGCTATAAATTCAATACCAAATTTTCAAAGCGCTTGAAATTTTTGCAAGTTTCCAAAAATTTGATGAAGAATATCATACCATTACCGTGGGTAGGGTTGAGTTTGTTTGTGGTCTTTTGACATGCATGACATAGGTTTTAACATACATACACATATACAACTATACCTATAGTATCTTTATTGCATCCTATGCTTTGTATTTAAGGCGAGTGTAGTCGTGAACGGCCTCGACAGTGCCGTTTCACCGCCACTTCACAAAAAAAATAATTAAAGTTAAGACAAAATGTGCCTAAAAACCGCTAGTTTTGGTATAAACTGCCATAACTTTAATGACAGCGCATATTACATTGAGTTTGTAGGTTCTAATTTTACTTAAGGATAATACTTTATCCTCTAACAGTTTTATTTTGTATTATATTGTATGTACCTACTGTAATTATGAATTTGATAATGTGAAATAAACAAATCTAAATCTACTAAAACATGAGCAACAGACATTCTGATAGATTTTTTGTGTGAAGAGTTTTTTTTTTACCGCGCCACTGTCGAGGTCGTTCACGACTGCACTTGTTTAATTGGCATAACTGATTCGTATCAATTGTGGACGACATACGACTAAATAATTATTAAAGGTTTGTTTTTATTTTCAAAATATTTCAACTTTACGTAGAAACAACAGCTTATTTATGAAAAATGATTTGTCCTTTAGGCACCCAAGGACCTTCGAGGCCTGTTCTCGAAGCACCATAACAAAACACGACACGAAATATGAGGGTAGCAGATGCGAGAAATCTGCGCAATATAGTACGGGTGGTACCTAAGAGGAGGCGATATCTCTAGCCCCAGGTAGCCATTGCTATTCATTTATTATTATTAACCGTCATAAATTTTTGGACATTCCTATATTTTTCTTAAATATTATTTTGTTATGATGTTTTATTTCCATGTAAAGGAAAATCACCGTTTAACCAAAATCTACCTACGTCAAAGAAAAAATTTGCTTTAAATTTGTAAAAGAATATGACGTGGCTACTCAAGAGCCAGTGGCGCTTCCTAAACAGGAAAACATCCCTGGCTGGACAGTTGAACACGCTAGTCATCTGTAAAACAAAGTATCAATTCGCGGCAATAACTTACTACAAAAAATATTTAGGATTTAAATTTTCCTGTTTGGGGGCGCCACTGGCTCTTGAGTAGCCACGTCATATTCTTTTACAAATTTAAAGCAAATTATTTCTTTGACGTAGGTAGATTTTGGTTAAACGGTGATTTTCCTTTACATGGAAATAAAACATCATAACAAAATAATATTTAAGAAAAATATAAGAATGTCCAAAAATTTATGACGGTTAATAATAATAAAACATCGTAACACCTTGAGGATGAGAAACGGACGTAGCATTCAGGGATGTAAAAATAAACGATTATTTTAAAAATCTAAGTATTGTTAATTTTTATTTATTCATTAAAAAGGATTTTAAGTAGGTACTCAACTATGCAATTTGAAATAATCCATTATTTAATAAAGATTTTTCAAATATCTAAGACAAAAAATATTATGTGTAAACGTCCTAATAGAGCCGCAATATAATCTACCCTGGGAGACTACACCTTGTGTACCAGTCATTTTGAACTTTAGAGACTGCTATCACATAAACTTCAAAACCTTTGGAAAAACAAGAATAGTAGGAACACTTGGGTTAAGAAAAATTTTTCCGTCGACCACTAGATGGCACCAGTTGTCGCACATAGACATGCCCAGACAAACTTTGCAACTAGTCAGAACTGTAAAGTTTTGAGATGTTTCGAGCACCCCTCGTTGATGAGGTCTGTGTAAATTGAGGTCGAAATGGACTTTGTAATGAGGCAATTCCCGAGGGAGATTTCGACGCATGTCTTCGTGTGAGAAAATCCTTTCTTGCATACTCTACTGATAAGTGCTTCCATATGCTTGCATACTTTCTATTTAAGAGAAAAAAAAACCGTCAAAATCGTACTAAGATGTGTTTGTGAACAGTGTCCTAATTTCGTGATAGCAATTCTCATATGCTTTATCTACACTCGTCTCATAATGTTCGAATTATGAATTCGAAAACAGATGCATAATGACCTACTTTATGCATTCTGCCTATAAAAACTAGGGTTTACTATAAATTACAGAAGCGTAATGACTTAATGAGAAAACGCTTAATACGATAAAGTTGAGAAATGAAACGAAGTTTTTTTTTTCCAATACTCAAATCGCTATCTTCCGCCGCACCTGACAGTTGTTGTGGTACGGTAATTTTTCGGATGTTGTTCAGTTGTTTTAATAGGTTTTTGTTCTGTTGTTGTTGAGATGTTGTTCAGATGTTGTTCAGTTGTTGTTCAGATGTTGATTAGTTGTTGTTCAGATGTTATTTCGATGTTGTTCAGTTGTTGTTCAGTTGTTGTTCAGTTGTTGTTCAGTGTTGTTCAGTTGTTTAGTTATTTGCTGTTGAGACTCGACATCTAAACAACTGTTAGTAAAGAATCTTCAAAAATTCATATCAAGCCATATTACGTTCTCGTATTGAATTTGACCATGTATCGGGCCTTGCAATCGCCGGTGCGGACGTTTGGAAAAGTGTTTAACTGAGTTAATTTTTTAAAGTGTAGATAAAATAGTGTATGCAACTGCATATAATTAGGCATTAGAATGCTCGTGTCAATCTATTATCACACTCGGCTACGCCTCGTGTGATAAACTGACACTCGCATTCTAATGACCCCCATTATATGACAGTTGCATAAACTACTATACCTTTAATTCGCACTGTCACTTTCTGTCACTTGAATTTAAAAATGGATAATGATATCTTAGTACTACATTTTTTTTGGCTTATAACGCGCATTCTGCATTGAATTATAAAACACTAGATTTCCGCCCAGCAGTTTCACCTGCTGCTTCTCGTTTTCTGCGATAAAAAGTATCCTATGTTTTATACCAGTTTATACTCTACCTGTGCTCCAAATTGTATCCAAATCGGTCAAGCCATTTGAGCGTGAAGAGGTAACAAACATACATACACACACAAACTCTCAGATTTATAATATTAGTACGGATTAAGTTATCTTTTATCCTATTGGTAACCTACTGGACAGAAAAAACAGTGCAAATTTAAGGTAATGTAAAAGAATTTATTCCAAAATTATTTTTCTAGAAATTATTTGCGTTTTCTTCCTATTTAGTATAATACTTTTAACAGCATGTGTTTCCTTAGCAGCTCTCAGGCAGTAAAACTTATTATCACTTAACCTAAATCCCGAAGTCCTTTACGCTAAACAGAATAGTGACGTCATTGCTTATCGTCTTTCCTTCCAAACTATAAATTTCACGATCCTACAGTCAGTTGGCTACAAAAAGTTTCGCCTTAAAACATTCGTAGCAAAAGCTGCTTTACACATGAATATTTTTCACATCTGTTATGTTGGTGAATCTCATCTAATGGTAAGAATAGCAGCAGATGTAGAAGTTTACTTTACTTAACGCGTTGAAGCGATATGATTTGACTTAAAAAATAGATTCAAGGACGCTTAGATGACCAACCATTGGCAAAAAGAAGGCAAATGTTTCCTTTCTAGGATAGATAATAAATATCTTCTTCTATCTTCTAATCCAATCTTCCTTTAAATGTCACCAATGGAGTTTGAAATGAAAGTATATAAGGGTTTGTAGTATTTAACATTCGAAACAATTCTATGTAATTTGGTGGGGGACATCTCTGTTATCTTTAAAATCTGTCATTTCTGCAATAAATATGAGTCTCTGTAGGTTAAGTGCACTGCAATTCATAATGAAATATTTGAGATCAGCTTCTTAGATCTATGTGGACAACAGCCAAACAGAGCAGTCTACTGCAAGATGTGGGCGTTTACAAGGTTTTATATGCAGAGGCAACCTTGATAGTTATTTTCAAAATTTTTCTTGTGATTATATGCCGTGTGATGTCGGCTGAGACTAGTATCACCACATTTCATTCCTGCGGGTGTCTTAAGAAGCGACTAAGGGGCTCGAGGGTATCATGTGTGTTACAATTTTAGGCGACAGGCTGATAACCTGTTGCTATATACGTAGTGATACACGATTTTTCTGACACGGCCCTCAAATATTTGTCAGACGTGGCGGTATTAACCATATTTTTACGGCCACTCTGCCTACCCCGCTAAGGATAAAGGCGTGATATGTGTATGTATATTGTCAACGTATATTGGACTAGTGTAATAGTTTTACCTATTTTGGTAAACGGTACTATGACACGCGCGTTTCCATGCATAAAATATCGTTGAGCCGAATAAAAAAAACTTACACATCAAATATTAAAACAGCCACAACAGTTCACTGATAGGAGTGGATAACGCTGAAAGCATAGCCGATTTTTAAATTTATTTAAGAATCTGATTTAAGTTGACGCCGTATTCTACTATTTGAAAAGCGTTTTAATTTTGTTTCAGTTGGATGGTTTTTGCCGTTTCGTATTACGCTAACAGTTCAAAGTATAGAAAATCACAGTGCCAATAGAATGACTTTTAAGTGTCTATGACATTATAATGGTAAAAAAGAGCAGGTGTCGGGGCTCTGGTAATAAATAATTTGAGAACCTATTTCTTTTTAAGGTATAATGCATTTTCGAAATACGCGGTATTCTCTTACATGGTTGGTCAAACAGCTTACATTTGCAATTAAAAAAATTAACACAAACATATTTGGTTACTCACAACGTCACAACACCTCAAAATATATGGAATATTATTATTACTAATGTACTAATAAATAGTTTAAAAAAATTGTTTCGATGGTAATATAGAATGAAACGGATGAAAGTTTGGGATTATAAATATTTGTTAACCGGAGTAATATATCTTGAATTTATCTATTACTCTACTCCACCTATGGAAAGAGCTGGGATGAGGCTTGTCTTACGGAGCATTTTAAACGTAAACACATTCTGGATTTCATCAAGAACTGGAATATGACACTTTTCCTAAGAGCCCTTGCACACGTGTAATATCTCGGCGGAGTGGCTCGCGGCGTGCTAGCAGTGATATCGCCATTTTGGCGGAGTAGTGGTAGCTCCTCTTATGAGTTCATTTTGTTAATGAAATAGGCCCGCGCTCAGCTCAAACTTTACCAACTGTGAGGTCGCGGCGAAAAATAACACAGTGATATCTCTATGTAGTCTCTGCCTACCCCTACGGGAAAGAGGCGTGATTATATGTCTGTATGTATGTATGATATCTCTGCATTAGTTGCAGATTGTTTATGATGCATAAAGTAATATTTCCCAGATGTTTTAAATTTCGAATTTTTGAATAACACATTTGTAAAACACTTCCCGTGTTAGATATTCAATTTTAGAAAACTTGCAAAAATTTATACAGCGGGCAGAAAAAATTGCATGTTTTCTAAAATTCCGAATTTCTGTTAACTTAATTTTAATTTTACTATCGAATTAAAGTATATGTATTATAACAATATCATTTTGCTTTCCAAAATATATGCTTAACTTATGTGCTTAACTTTCCAACATTTTGAAATCCATATAGCAAGCATGCAAGCAAACATGGTTTTAAGTTATATTTGTGTAGGAGGTATTAGTAGTTAATGGACTTTTCGGCTCTGTAGATGTCATATTAAATGGTTGTCAAAAGAAACATCTGAGTATAATATTTTTTATAAAATTATTTCTGGAAAATGTTATTGTTGTAAAATGTTGTTCCTTGATTACAAAATTATGGAAACCTGAAGGTAAAGAATTTCAGGTTTAATTTTCGGGTTATTTAAATTCGAGAAATAACAATTCGGATCTATGATAGGTATTATGTTACCGCGTGCTCACCGCAATATCGCTCCATCGAGAAAGAATCTCTCGTGTGCAAGGGCTTTTATAAAATAGCATCTTGAGGCTAAGAACAGGATAAAATGTAAGATAGATGAAAGACCAAAAAATTCATACCTAATCTAACTCCATTTAAAATACAAACAGATATTTGAACCTACTTTTTGACGGGTTTCAAGATTAGATAGATAAAACGACGCCTAACACAGCTTTTCCGCCAATCACATCGATTATTAATTTGCGATAACATTTTGCAAATTTTCGAATACTTGAAGCTTATGCTATTGTCCTAGCCGCAAGATGAAACGCGTGATTTTAGTCACACACAATTTTACGTAGTCAGCTCTCTTAGTACTAGTACCTGAGTAATTATGACACATCTGTTTCACATAGTCAATCCTTACCTACGTCTACTCCTCGAGATAAATTCAGTACGCCACACACACGGTACATGAGACGAAATTGTAATGTCATACGAACACTGAAAATGGGCCCTTAGGCGAAATGAGAAAGGTGATAGCAGTTTCACTTCAAGATAATGCACAAATGGCTATACCGCGTAACGGCTAATGTGATTTTTACGCGAAAATGATGGTTAGATGGCGCTATTTCTGAATCCAAACTGCCAAGGATAAAATATTAGTCTTTTGTATTAAAATAAAACTTTAGATATAAAAGAGTTTGCAGACTTTACTTACCTAAGAATTACCTTTTAAAAATATGCTATTATCAGTAGTTAAGTCGAGAAGTTATAGTTCTTTTAACATGATAGTACTGTTAAAAAAATATATCACTTGACCCTTAGCTCAAAGATATTTTTTATTTTTGTGACATGTACAAACCTACTATCTATCAATCAGATGTAACATTGATATTAAAAATTAGCCTCAAAATTTTCTGAATGAGCCTCAAATGTTTGTCAGACGTGGCATAAATGTTAGTATTTTACGGTTGTTTACGCTCTATCTACTCTGCAAGGGATATATGCTTGATATTTATTTGTATGCATGTTGAAATTATAAAAAAAATATCTAAACCTCCTTAATATTCTACTAAATTCTCGAAATCGTCAAAAATAATATACATTTGAATATTTTATCATAAATTACCTCGAAATTCAGTATATCATTCGATGTTAAGCTAAGTACCGTGCACTTTTGCTTGAACAAATAATATTACTTACTTAACCCTTTTTACCCTGCTAAGGTAAAATTCCATTGACGTGTGTACTTCCGCTTTATTCTTGCGGAAAAAAGGATGAGACTTGAAGTAATATTTCGAACGTTATTATTCATAAAAGGAGTTTTAGATGAAGCTTTTTAGCGTTGCAAGAAGTTGTAATGAAACTTACAGTTATTCAATCATTGAACCAATATGACGAATGCGTCTTTCAAACACCTTGGTCAAACGGCATGCTTTGCTTTGTGCGATAATACCTGGTATTTGTATGAAAATTTGTATTTTCCATTCATACATACATCACGCCTTTGTCCCTTACAGGGTAGGCAGAGCGTTAACGGCCGAAAAACGGATATTAACACCACGTCTGACAAAAGTTTGAGGGTCAATCAGATAAATGTGTACATCACTATAGTGACAAGTTGTCAGCCCATCGCCTAAAATTGCAATACACATCTAACCCTCGAGTCCCTTAGTCGCCTCTTACGAAACCCATGTGAATTGCATCACCCCATTTCTATCCCATGGGTATCGTAAGAGGCGATTGAGGGACTCGGGGGTTAAATGAGTATTGCAATTATAGGCGATGGGCTGACAACATGTCACTATGGTGATACACAATTATCTGAATGACCCTCAAATGTTTGTCAGACATGGCGTAAATATGATATTTACGGCTGTTTATGCTCTGCCTTAACCGCAAGGGATATAGGCGTGATATGTGTATGTATTCGTGATAATACTAATACTAAGGTTCTAATTTTACCTAAGTATAATACTAAAAACTTGGGCATTGGACGTTCTGATTGATTATTTGCATAAAGAGAAAACTTTTTTTGTGATGTGGCGCGACTGTCGAGGTCGTTGACGGCTACACTCGCCTTAAGAAGATTTTCATTTTCCATTTTCCTTTGTAGACATATCTTTTAGTATGGTGACGACAGCTGTCAAATACGACTTATTGGAACGGCGGTACTTTAGCGTGGGTGGTGAACCTTACCCGGAAAAGTAAAGGATCTTATAATACTACGAGCTTGTTTCAGAGTTAGAAACATTTTAAGTAAGTAATGAAAAATTAATTATAAACCGTAATTTTGTTGCTGTATTAGGTATTTCTTTCGTTCAATTTTTTAAGTACTTTACCTACATTCTGTTCTCATGAAGACTTAAATTTATTGCAATTATAGCTGTAGTTACATTAGATGTATAACATATTTTTTACGACGTTTATTTTAAATTTTGTTATTGTGAAGAGTTTATAGGAATGTTGTGTACGCCTTTAGTTGTCTTTCAAATCAAGGTTGATGTTTTAACGATAAAATAGATAATTGTAATAAAATAAAATAAAAAATAAGTGTTCCGGAACAAACTATTATGTATATTCGTTCGTAAATAATATACCGAATTTTGGAAATGTTCCCATTGAGTTGCAATTCTTCTTTTTCGACTGAGTCGACAAACAACCCGATGAACTCTGGTGTCAGAGTTTTTCGACCTCCTACTACTACGAATAGGCTTCTGAAATGTTTGTGTAACAACCGCCGTCTAAGTAATCATAGACAACAACCGGGACCGATGACTTAATGTGACCTCCGAAGCACGTAAGTTGCAATGTTTTCATTCTTCATAAAATTATAACATTGTTACTACACCGCAACATTCACTAAATTAAGAAATACATTACATACACAGACAAACATAATATATAATATAACGCCTATTATCCCTTGCAGGTTAGGCAGAACGTAAAATTGAATTTAAATTACAGAATACGTGGTGACAATAGAAATTGAGATTAAATTACAGAATAAGTCAAAAGTTTAAAAAAAGTTATTGTTAAATTATTACATGAACACACTTGCTAAGATGCATCTGCGTCCAGTGCTTAGTGAGGTAATTGTCCCATCTACAACCCAATGCTGACAGGATGGTGTTGGTGCTGGCGCGGAGGCGACCCAGTGCGGCGATACTTCTCCTACGGAGCGTGGCTGGGAAGCCATCCATGCGAGCATCCGCAAACATGCCCGATGCGCTGCACCACCGCGGCAGCCCCAACATCATCCTGAAAGCATCATTAAACTGCATCAATAATTAAGAAATCAGAACTACGAACGCCATTATCCCATTCTACTTTATTTTCGAAACAACCTACTTATACAAAGTACAATAAGAAATAGAAACATATTAAATCAATGCGGAACAAGACCGGACCGCGTCTAGCCTTAATATCACATACACATTCAGATAAAGCCCCGTGTCCAATCACCGGCAGCAAACCGGTGCCGGACAGCCGGAGGACCGGCTAGTGATGTACTGAGACGATAGTTCTAGATGTTGGATTTTAGCCCCTTTTAAAAAACTATCATTTCGTTTACAAAATAATGAAGGTGAGGTTAAATATGGTTTGAAACTGTTATTAAATTTTATTTGTCTTTCAATAAAAAAATGACTTTTTCACACAAAATAAGACATGGTCTAGACATACAGTTAAAAAACAAAGAACACAAAGAAAGCAGCTATACAGCTATTTCTATCAGACAACCATACCCATTTTCTTGTTGCGATTTAATTCAAGCCCTACAATTTCCTTTACTATGTCACCACATCAGTTTATAGCAGTTCACTGCTGAAAGTAAGCTTCCCCAGGGTACGCCATAAAGAATAATCTACTGTTTTTGCCATCCAGTCACTACCAGCTGCCTTCTAAGTAATCGGTCCATCTGGCTGGAGGGTGTGCAACGCTACGCTTGCCGACGCGAGGCCTCCACTTGAGATCCCGCTTTCTCCACCGTGCATCAGTTTTACGACAGATGTGACTAGCCCCTTGCCAATTCAGCTTGCAACACTTCCAGACCATGTCCGATACTGTTGGTCTTCTGGCGGATAATCTCATTCTGGATTTTATTTATTATCGAGATCCCAAGCGTAGACTTTGGCGTAGCTCTCTGAGTGACACGTAGCCGGTGGGTCAGTTTTACTGTAGGGTTCCACGTTACGGCTCTGTAAGTCATAACTGTTAGGACTGGTCTACCTTGGTCTTGAGGCATTGTGTCAAGGGTGATTTCAGAATTAGACTCAACTACCCAAATGCTGTCCAGCGCATTCTTCTGGTGAGTTCATCCTCAATGTTGTCTTCTCCCAATTAAATGTTTCTTCAAGGTATACATACTTCTAGTTAACTTGAAGGTATTCTAAAAACTATGTTCTTTTATCGATGTATTATTTCGACCGTTTCGCATCACTAGTGACACCGGACCGGACGGCACCTGCACTCCTGATTCGTATCATGAATATTTCATATCAGCCGGTTGACTGCGCGCGGCTCCGCGCCTTGTGGATACTCCCTCTTACTCTCTACAGCCTTTGTAGTCTGTTTCTATTTGTGTCTCTTTTCAAAGTTTATTTCCTTATTACTTGTTTATTTGTTCAACTACATTCTTATGGTAGATACTAGATAGTATGTCCGCCCTGCAACTTTGCCTTTACTTTTCACTTTCTCTTCATAGACTTTTAACTGACTTTAACAAGGGTTGGATTATATTAAGCGGCCAGGCCGCTTTTTTGATAGATTATAAGGACATCTTCGCAACTATTTTTAGGAACAAACTAAGTATTTTAATATATGATTCGCAGTATACTTCGTTGCAAAAAATATTTGTTAATTTGTGGCAAAAATTCCAGCTGAGTTGTAAAATATTATTCGACCCTTAATAATCCCGCAAAAAGGTGGCACCTATCAGTATGTATAGCCGTTTCGCCTCAAGGCATAGACAATGCAATTTCTATGGTTGCATCACTTAAACCTGACCATTGCTATAACCCAAATTTGTTGTGATCTCTATTACCGTTTGTGAGTTACAAATTTACAAATTTTGTGAATAAAAATGCAGAGATTTTGCTATGCTAGAGCCGTTGCTACAAATCTATACGTAGGTACGTAGCATTTTGCTACGAAACTATACATAGGTACGTAGCATTTTGCTACGATGTAGAGCGGTACCGGAGCTTTATGCTACAAACTTTCCGTTCATTCATAAGTTGCATTTCTTAAATCAAAATCATTTTCAATATTACTGAAGGGAGAAAACATCCATTCGCTCATAAAAATCCATTATCAAAGAAAAGGAAATACCTTTCTTAGAAAACACAGGGGATGGAGCTAAACAATACGCCCCAGACAAAACCATGGCTTGTTCATTATAATAACTATCAGCAGTAATCCATTACTGTATTGTGGTGGTAACAAAAAGAGCAGTGCAGCGTGAAACGATGACGTCACGGGGTAACGAAGGCTAGAACCAGCTGGGATAGTAAAATTCAGATGATTTTTTATACGAGGTTGAAAAAAGTCTTCTTCGTAAAAAGAGAAATTATTTTCAAACCTTTTTTACATTGTAGTAAGTTACTTACTTACTTTAAAAAGATAAATTATTTACAACCTTTTTTACCTTGTAGTAAGTTACTTACTTACTTTACTATTGCATCTCATAATGCCTGCTAAGTTTATGAAACCTGCAATCCGTTTTAAAAAACAAACTTAGAAACTACACAAATCAAGCCTTTATCCTTTGCGGGGTAGGCAGAGCGTTAACGGCCGTAAAAAAAAACATGCGCTATTACCACGTCTGACAAATATTTTCCCGTTTCAGAAAAACTGTGTATCACTACAGTGACAGAATGTCAGCACAATTGGAATACACATAAAATCCTTGAATCCCAGTAACCTTTTACGACAACCACGGGAAAGAAATGGGGTGATGCTATTATAAGCCAGCATCACACTAGGTATGTTATCATAGTAAAAACAATTTAACATAATAAACACACATACCTACAACTCCTTTGCGGGATATGCAAAACGTAAACGGCCGTCACATATATTTAAGAGTCACCTTGCCATTACAGAAAAAATTATATCAAGTGACAGGTTGAGAACATAAATCGCCTAATTTGACACCGTGTCGTGTCAAGATGAAGTGATAGGTTCTATTCCAAGCCGGCAACGTACATCAGTCTACAGCAGTCCACTGCTGGACGTAAGCCAGGGAACTCCATAGGGCACAATCTCCGGTTTTCGCCTTCCAGTCGCTACCAGCTGCCTTCTTTAAGTCATCGGTCCACCTGGCCGGAGGTCGTCCAATGCTACGCCTGCCGAGGCGTGGCCTCCACTCGAGAACCCGTTTACTCCACCGTGATTCGGTAACACCTGGTCAATATTAACATGTACATAGGGTGAAATTTCACTTGTAACCGATAGCGAAGACTCATGATGGGCTGGTGATAAGGAACATCTTTCCCCAAGGAACACAGGTCGAAATACGAAAAAACTATTTTGGACCTCCCATACAAAATTGCCGATTAGCTGATTTGAGTAACTATGGAAACTCAAAATATTTTTGTTAATATGTCAATCTATGTTTCTCAGGAAAAGGTTTTCCTTATTATCACCAGCTCGTCTTGAGATTTCGCTATCGGTCACTAGTAAACTTTCACCGTTTAATAATATACCTACTTTATCGCACACAAAAATAACATCGAGAAAAAAATAAAACAAAGACAAAACACAGTCCAATAAGGCGGCCTTAATGCTAAAGCAGCTTTCTCCTTTAGGCAACCTTTGGGTGATATGGAAAGTGCAAACATATAAGCGGGATAGTGCATCGTATATTCCTACAGAAATTTATAATATCTTTCTTTCAAATGCGGAGGTTATCATCCTCACTACATAGTATAAAATAAAGTCGCTCCCCGTTTGGTGTCTCCTTATATCTTTAGAATTACCCAACAGATTTTGATGCGGTTTTTTTTATTAGATAGAGTAACTAGAGAGGAAGGTTTATAAGTATAATTTATTCCGGGAAATTGTCACATTCCCATGGGAAAACGGGTAGCCCAACTGGTAGTTAACTTTTGACCCCCTTTTGACACCTTTAAGGATTAAATTTACAAAAATGCTGAAACACGTATTTCATTATTTTAAGTTATGAGTCTAATCAGAAATTTTGAAACAGATCATATTTAAGATAAAAAACTTTTATATGAAAGTTTAACCCCCTTTTCACCCATTTAAAGGTCAAAATTTCAAAAATGCTGAAACACGTGTTTAATTATTTTAAGTTATTAGTCTAATCACAAATTTTGAAACAGATCACATTCATTTAAAAAAACGAACTTTCATACAAACTTTAAACCTCCATTTGACCCTATTAAGGGTTAAAATTTCAATTATGCTGAAATACGTGTTTAATGGGTGAGTTCGCTCCATCTTAGACTCTGTCTCTGTCCTATGACCTAGACTAGAGTCAAGAGCAAACCCATCATTAATAAAAAAAATATATATTTTAAGTCATAACTCTTATCACTAATTTTAAAACGGATCACACTTAAGACAACGGAACTATCATACAAACTTTTAACTTCCTTTTCATCCCTTGGGGGATTAAAAAAAAAAACGAATTTAAAGTAAAGTCGCTTCCCACGTCTGTCCCTGTCTGTTTGTTGTTTGTATGCTTAAATCTTTAAAACCACTTAACGGATCTGGACGAAGTTTTTTTAAAAGATAGAGTGATTGAAGAGGAAGGTTTTTATATATGATTTATGTCGGGAGAAGGTCTGTTTCCCGTGGGAAATCAGATAGCAGCGGGTGAAACCGCTGGGCGGGCCGCTAGTTAATTATAATAATTTCCTACTTTTCCAGTCAAATTAATCCACTTTGAAATTGGTCGGCAAAAGTTGCCGCGGCATCCCCTTTTGATCCTATTTTAGGCGCGGATCGTGCTGGGCTTTACTTTATCTTTACGCGGGTTTAATTATTAATAATGACTAGTGTGATGCCGGCTAAGAATAGCATCACCCCATTTCTTTCCCATGGGAGTCGTGCAACTAAGGGACCGAGGGGTGTATTTTAATTTTAGGCGATGGTCTGACATGTCACTATGGCGATACACAATTTTTCGATTGATCCTCAAATATCTGTCAGACGTGGTGTGAGTTTCCGTTTTTGGCGGCCGTTTACGCTCTGCCTACCCCGCAAGGGATTGTGGGCGTGATTATGTATATGTAATGACTAGTCATAATTTTGGAACTTGCGTATTGCATCATCCCTATTCGACTCGTGTGTGTCGTAAGGGATAATTATCTAGGGAATGGGCAGCAGCGCTCCCTGTGATTGCAACATCTTGCACAACACTTAGCTACCCGCCTGCCAAGCATGGTGACTATGGCAATACCCCCCAATAGGGAGAGGCCCATGTCCAGCAGTGAACTGTTGTGGCTGTTAATGTTAATAGCTTTGCGACTAACCTTGCCTTTCCTAAGGTATACTCATCAACGTAATACAGCAGTACCTAATTGTAATCAGTAACATTTCAACCTATTTAAGGGATCAACTTATGAAAAACCTGTATACAAGGAGTAACAAAAAGGGTATAACAAGCTCAAAGGAGGTCACGGTTCTCATGAAACTAAATAAATTTCCCCAAAAGAAATGAACCTCCCATACAAATTGCCCATCAAATGGTTAGGTCAATTTTTTCATATTTTGATGTATGTTTCATGGAGAAGGTTGTTTAGTTTCATGAGCTCCTTGAGATTTTGGCTTTATTGTTAGTTTTTGTAACTCCTTATATAGTTAGTAACCGAAATGGGGTGGGCTGATATGCTGCTGATAGTACTGAAACTCATGGGACTTGCAAGAAAATAAGGGCCAAATCAATGTTCATATGAATTGAAAGTAACTCTGATTATGTTAGATATAAAACCCTGTGATCGAACAAACATATAGAATAAAATTTAACTAGTGACCGATAACGGAAAGTCAAGATGAACGAAATTTCCCAAGGAACATCGCATTACGAAAAAAAAGATGGCCCTGGCAATAAATTTGTTTCCTATCTCTAGTCCGTCTTGAGTTTTTGCTATCGGTTACTAGAAATATTTCAATCTGTATTTTTTATCCTCGATTCGGGATATAAATTCTTTTAACTTACCTTTAATTAGTGCTGTCACTTTCAGTCAAATAGGTTTAGAAAAGGATACGAGATATCTAAGTCCTGTCATGTGTTGTCATGTTCATAAATGTCAATGGTTTCTTTGCAGTTTCAACTCAACCATTGTTTTCATCGTCGCCTTATTTTGCAGTTATTATGAATTTTACTTCAAATTATAAGACGTGCCATAATTAAAATATCTACAATCCTATTATAAATCTATTTGACGGAAAGTGACAGCACTAATTTAAAGGAAAATTTATTTAAGATATATTTATTAATTAAATATATTATATTCCGCTTCTTTCAAGAAATTTTTATATTAAAGTCCAGTGGAAGCCTATTAAAGTTATGAGATGGACGGTAGTATGCAGTCTGCTCTAAATCGGGGCCTGAAGGAGGTTTTTGAGGTTTATGTATTTACCTAATAAAATAAAATAAACATTATGACCAAGGCAGACAAGTAAAAGTTAATCAACAGTAAGTTTCCACGACAGACGAGAGAAGAAATAAAAAAGATAAACTTCAATTCGTTATTTTATCACAAAAAGCAACCAAACCGCCACAAAACTGCTTGCTAAGGCGAATCCCCCTATCGGACTGACGGATACATCTGTGAAAACAGCTAAGTCAAATTGCACACGTTACAAGGTGCAACCACAAAGTAAGTATAGGCGGTGGCGCGCCGAGTGCCATGGCACAGAATAACCAATAGCATGTATATATTATACATACAGAACGGACACTCACCTCCCCGCATCCCAGCTCCCGACCCGCCCTGTCCCGAGAAATGTCAAAATACCAGTAGATAATTAAGTAGAAATTAGCGCTAGGATTGTTAAATCCTCTTTGGTAGTAACTGTATGTATTCATCAGGTTAGGTATAAAAATCAACAAGCATGCCAACCCTGCACTCACACATCTGTGTTCACCCACACATGCACATGTAGAAATGACAGTTGTCTATAAAGAGTCCGCTGTATGAAGAGGTGTGGCCATGGTATCCATTTTTATATGGCAACTCAAAATTTCTTTTCATTTGTTAGACGGATGGCGCGCGCCACCGCCAATACTTACTTTGTGACAGATGCGTCAAAACACGTCCGTCAGCACTATTATATTCTCTTTGTCCGTCAGCACGAATCAACGAAATCAACGGATATTCTGAGAATCCTTCCAAAATCTTACAAAAACTGATTTGATTTAATTTGAATTTGATTTCGTCATAGAGAGAGAACCGCCTTACCATCAAATCCATAAAATCTCACAGATTAAACATAACGTATTTTCGGTCGGAAAGCGAATTTTACCCGTTTCCAAGTTAATTAATTACTCCAAAAGTGCGCCAACAATTTCTAACCGAAGCAACTTCGGCTTGTAATTTTACGTAACGAGTTTCTTATGTAAAGATGGATGACTTTGGTTTGAGTCTAAGCGGAATCGTACAAGACTACTACATACATATATCACGCCTATATCCCATAAAAGGTGGGCAGAGCGCAAACGGCCGTAAAACACGGACATTTGTGCCACGTCCAATCTGAAAAAGAGAGAAAATAATCTAACTCCTTACAAAGTGAACTGATAGTAAATTTGTATGGTCGATATTTCAAATCGTTTCAAAAAATTGTTCCCATAATGACAGTTGTTAACATTTCATTTTACGTTCGATACTAAAAAATATATATCGTTTAGAGTGTTTGAGATGCTTAATAAGATAATAAGATACACATTATTTTCGTAATTTTTAATGTAATCGTTTCAGAAATATTTTGAAAAGATGTGAAAACTTCCAAAGTTAGGATTACCCTGAAAATATACTTTGCTTATGGCAGAAAAATAAAACAGATTGAGGCAGCATGGTCTTGGACCTTTGCCTGTCCAGAGTACACAGAGTAAAAAAAATTTCAAAAGCCACAAAAAATCAATGACAGACGCGTGCACAATCCGCCAAGTCAACCAAAGAGAAAACGGTCTGTGGAGAAAACTTCATTCATTCATCTGCTTTTTTTTATAAACGCCATATTAGTGGTAGACAAATGCATTTTGTTTTCAGCAGCTTAGTTGTTGAAGCTAAACTAAGGCACTTTTTAAACTTTAAAATCTCTGATTATGAAACAAAATTAAATTAAAAGTACTTGCCTATTAATTTATGATGCGATAAACTATCTATTAGAAATATAAAAAAGTCTTGTTACAAATTTTAAATGTTGTAGACTATGATGCCCTAAACGATCAGTTTAGTATTATGTCCACTTAAATGCATTTTCTTTGAAACACGGTAGGCTAAGCAATAGTCCAATTCTGACCATCATGGACATGACGTCCATATTGACGATATTTTCCATGCTCACTGTCACGGTTCGTGGTGGTAGGTAGGTGTTGGCGAGCGCAGTGCAAAATATTGCATGAAAGCACTGCTGCCTATTCCCTGACCTAGTACTTACTTTATTT
Source organism: Tuta absoluta (assembly GCA_027580185.1). NCBI lineage: Eukaryota > Metazoa > Arthropoda > Insecta > Lepidoptera > Gelechiidae > Tuta > Tuta absoluta. The sequence goes on from JAQAHW010000051.1 coordinate 2,737,548, forward strand.
TTTAATATTTTTGTAGGTAATTATGTGTATAATATTTATGTTAAGTACTGTAGTATAGTTAAACCTAGTTTTAATTGTTGCATTGTTCTGTCCCCACAAAAATAATAATTCTCGCTCGCTCTACGGGTTGGCTGGAAGAGATATTTTCTTAGAGATAAGCTCACCTTTGCTCACACTGTTTGTACACTTTTCATTTGTTCTTATGCAATAAAGGATACTATATAGGTGATGCAAGTTTTAATTAGACAATGTAGCGATTTCGATAGGTACAATGATTGATTAATGTAACACTAATGCCCAAAGCGTACTAGATTTCATTATAATTGTAATTCAATTCCATTTAGATAAGCATGATGGGACAGTCCAAATTTCGCTTATTTTGTGATTAATTTCGTGGATTTCACATGTGGCACATGGATTGTACCACTTGGATCCATCGAGTGTCAAGATTTAAAACAAACTCATTATAAAAAAAACAAATACTCGAGTGCAGTCCGTGAAAAATAAATGTTAGATATATTTTAGTTTAAAATCCACAATTACGAAAAACAAATCATTTCAATATAGTCTGTCATTTGCGCTGCTAAGACAAAATTTAACGACACCTTATAATATAGGTATCTACACAGTTTAGACGTTTGGGCTGCATACCGTGAAAAAAAATACTGGTCCACATTTATAATTACATAACGTACAATTATGATTTCAAATTCAATAAATGATTGATAGATTGATTGATTGATGTCGAAAACATTACCCTCCTTATGAGGCAGTCGGGTAAAAAACTTCGAAAAGATTCAGTTTAATTTAAAATTAATTTAAGTTCCTTATTTGGAAGTGTCAGGTATTTTATTAATTTCTGCAACATCTCATGCGAATCTTACTGAAAAATATGTCAAAAATATTTGACAAGTTTGTTATTACAAAAAATCGGCAATTAATACATTTGGGGTTCGAATCTAGTGCATTTTATAAAAAAGAATTATGACCGGATTTAATTTTGTCGTGTTTGGCTTGTACAGTCAAGCTCACGTGCGGCTAGAAACTCGAACCGCCAATGTAAGTTTTATGCGCGCCGCATAAGGTTCGAAGTCCAAACTGTCTAACCCAGCTTGAGCTTGACTGTATAGACAAGCTCAGGCTTTGTTTGGAATTTGAATCGTCCTTATGCCGCGCGCATAAGACTTACATTGGCGGGTTGAGTGTCTAACGGCGAGTGAGCTTGACTGTACCTTTATATTAAAACTACCTGTTACCCGCGGCGTTGCCCTTATGTGTTAATCCATGTTACCTTCTATATGTGTGCCAAATTTCATAACAATCAGTTCAGTACTTTTTGCGTGAAGAAGTAACAAACAAACATATAAACTCTCGCAGTATTAGTAGAATCATGATTAAGATCTAAGTAGAATGTGCCCGTAGACGAAAACCGAAATGAAATTAATTATACAACACGTTCTCACAAACTTTTATCACCCTGCTGGCTGTCGAGTTGTCTGCGTTCGTTAGAAATTTCAGTTTAATTAATTCAGCTAGTTCCTACATTATCAAATTATATTTGTAATTTTAATTATGGTGATGTGTGTATGCTATGATGGAGACTTAAGTTGAAATGTTTTTGATCCGGACTAGACTTAAAGTAAGTAATAGTTTTAAGTTCTATTATATGTCACAATGAAACAATTTTAAACGGATTTAAGTTGTATTTATTTTGAATTTTACAATTCCTACGATTCGAGCTCTTTACAGAGGCTGTGGTCACGGATGACTAAGGTGTTAAACGTCATTATTTAGAATATAAATTATTAGCCATTCATGACCACTGAACAAACGTAGGAATTGAAAAATCCAAAATAAACACAACTTAAATCCGTTTAAAATTGTTTTATTGTGATGAGTAATTGTTGGGCCAAGTCAAGAAAATTCTATTTTATTGTTTATTTACTAATAAAGTTCATATTTTTAACATTATTGGGTTGGAGTTTTGGAAAAGAATACGCTAAATACGGGTGCGTTCATCTCTGAAACTACCTTAGTTAAAAAGTGGCACGCCGCTCGTTAAACCCAGAAAATTAATCGGTTTTGGTTGAAAAGTATCCGCAGCGTCTAAACTGCGCCCGTTAATACATAAATGACCTACGTGTATATTAGTGGAATAAATAAGATAAATATATAACCTGCGATATTTCATACAGCGCCACCTAGGCCAAAACTAAGCAAAGCTTGTACTATGGGAAATAGATAGCTGATATTATACATAAATACATACTCATACATACACATATCTTGCCTTTAATCCCTTGCGTGGTAGGCAGAGCGTAAACGGCCGCAAAAACGGTCATTTACGCCACGTCTGACAAATATTTGAGGGTCATTCGGAAAACTGTGTATCGCCACAGTGACAGGTTGTCAGCCCATCGCCTAAAATTGCAATACATTCCCTCGAATCCCTTAGCCGCCTCTTACGACTCCCACGGAAAAGAAATGGGGTCATGCTATTCTAAGCCGGTATCACGCGGCATAAATACTTTTGTAAATAAATACGTACAATACATACAAAACACCCAGACTCAACGCAAATATTTGTAAAGTAACTTACAAATACTTGTGCTGTGTGGGGATCAAACACACGACTCTCAGCGTAGCAGGCAGGGGTACTTTCCACTACACCATCGGGCCAGTTAAACAAAACAAGCACTGATACTTGACAACTTGCACCTATGCTGCAAGATTTGAAGTGAAATTCAACACACACACATATCACGCCTATTATCCCGTGCGGGGTAGGCAGAGCAGTGATATTCAAAACAATCCACAATTCTGCAATCTAATCAAATCTTTGTAAATACGCAGGTGAAATCCGTGTGATGCCGGCTTAGAATAGAGCCATGTGATGCCGGCTTAGAATAGAGCCGTGTGATGCCGGCTTAGAATAGAGCCGTGTGATGCCGGCTTAGAATAGAGCCGTGTGATGCCGGCTTAGAATAGAGCCGTGTGATGCTGGCTTAGAATAGAGCCGTGTGATGCCGGCTTAGAATAGAGCCGTGTGATGCCGGCTTAGAATAGAGCCGTGTGATGCCGGCTTAGAATAGAGCCGTGTGATGCCGGCTTAGAATAGAGCCGTGTGATGCCGGATTAGAATAGAGCCGTGTGATGCCGGATTAGAATAGAGCCGTGTGAAGCCGGCTTAGAATAGAGCCGTGTGATGCCGGCTTAGAATAGAGCCGTGTGATGCCGGCTTAGAATAGAGCCGTGTGATGCCGGCTTAGAATAGAGCCGTGTGATGCCGGCTTAGAATAGAGCCGTGTGATGCCGGCTTAGAATAGAGCCGTGTGATGCCGGCTTAGAATAGAGCCGTGTGATGCCGGCTTAGAATAGAGCCGTGTAAAGCCGGCTTAGAATAGAGCCGTGTGATGCCGGCTTAGAATAGAGCCGTGTGAAGCCGGCTTAGAATAGAGCCGTGTGATGCCGGCTTAGAATAGAGCCGTGTGATGCCGGCTTAGAATAGAGCCGTGTGATGCCGGCTTAGAATAGAGCCGTGTGATGCCGGCTTAGAATAGAGCCGTGTGATGCCGGCTTAGAATAGAGTGTGTGATGCCGGCTTAGAATAGAGCCGTGTGTTGCCGGCTGAGAATAGCATCACCCCATTTCTTGCCCGTGGGAGTCGTAAGAGGCGACTTAGGGACTTGAGGGTGTGTATTGCAATTTTCGGCGATGGGCTGACAACCTGTCACTATGGCAATACACAATTTTCCGGATGACCCTCAAATGTTTGTCAGACGTGGCGCAAATGTCCGTTTTATGCGGCCGTTTATGCTCTGCCTACCCCACAAGGGATTATAGGCGTGATATGTGTTTGTTTGTGTGTGTGTTTGAAATCCAACCCTGTGTCGTAGTCCACAAACTTCCGGAAGACCAGTCAAACGGTCAACAATGCAGATAAAACTTTAGCTGTAAATAACAGTTCTAGTTGTTTATAGAGAAAATGTTTATCACCCATTTATGACTTCGCCCGTACTGGGATTCGAACCCGTTTACGACGTCCAACACATAAAGCAACTAAAACGAGCTGCCTTATAGCCGTTAAAAAGTAACACAAAATTGTATTTAATGTAAAAGCAGCTCAAGGATTTGGAGTAACTTAGGTTTTATTTATTGTGCGATTTTGACAGGAATTACACGAAAACTTCGTTAAATCCAGGAAATTCAAGTACACATACATACACATACTATGATCCCATGGTAGGCAGAGCGTAAACAGCCGAAAAAACGGACATTCACGCCACGTCTGACAAATATTTGAGGGCCATTCGGAAGATTGTGTATCGCCATAGTGACAGGTTGTCAGCCCATTGCCTAAAATTGAAATACACAGATTCCTTTAGTCGCCTCGTATTTTCTCCCACGGGAAAGAAATGGGGTGATGCTATTCTAAGCCGGTATCACACGGCACTCAACACACAACACAAATTCAAGTACGTGTAATTAATTAAATAGACAACAAACGGAAACACACAAAAGGACACCTAAACGGAAAAACATATTATTTGAGCTGCACCAGAAAGAAACAGTCAATTTGGCGCTTAAATTTTCGCGAAAATTTACGGTATTTTTATATAAAAACTATACCTCTAGACTTACTATAACAACGTCTAATTCAGCGATTATGCAAGTTTAAATTTTCGCGGCAGATGAAAAGTTTTTATACATTAGGTAACTACTTATTTATTACTTAAAATCAGTATTTGACAAAATTTTACACTCAAAATGGTGAAAATTATTTTGTTTTCGAGGTTGTCCAAGTGAATTGTATGTATGTAAATTTCCCTTTTTTATGCTCATTGTAATAAAAATATTGATATCCTATTAGAAAGAGACGAAAGCCTCGGTGTGTGCCGTTTCGCTCGGCTCGTTTTTTCTGCAACATTTATCAGTCCTGTTTAAATAGTACGTCCATGGTGGCAGCCTTCGTAGAGACAGCCTAAAGGAGCAAACAAGTACTTGCTATATCTTCTAATTGGCGTTAGTTTTTTTTTGTTATTTGTCCGTAAAAAACAACTCTCAAGATTTCTTGACCTTTTCTCTGGCCACAAAAGCTAATCCCAAAAGAAGTGCGTAAGTTCCGACCAGCTATTTTAATTAACTCCAAAAGATTTCCCGTCTAAAATAGTTCTAAGCAGGCAAAAATAAGACAAAGTGCAAAATGGAATTAAAATTAAATGTAACCCCGCCTTTGCCTCAAATTTGAATTTCCTAAGTATAAAGAAAAATCTTTTTGCAAATGTTTTGTACAGTCGCCTGAGCAGATGTTACAAAAATTACATTTTAATTTTCAGAGAATGACTGTTTGTTTTATTAGAGAGATGTAGTCTGAGTAATTTGCATAGCATTTTTAAACAGCTCGTTAAAATAATGTTTTTAGCTACAGTGTAAAGTTTTTAAACTAAATTATAATTTTCATTATTTTGACTACATTGACGCCATTTTGTTTTAATATACACACATACAAACGTATATCACGATCCATTGCGGAGTTGCCTGAATGTAAACGATCTTAAAAAAAATATATATTTAACGCGTCTGACAAACATTTGGAGGGAATTCAGAAAATTGTGTATCGCCTAAGTGAAAAGTTGGCAGCTCATCGCCTAAATATGCAATACATATGTAACCCTCGAGTCCGTTAATTGCCTCTTACGAAACCCGCGGGAAAGAAATCGGGTGATTCTATTCGAATCCAACATCACACGGCTACTGATTGAACTTAATCATTATCAAGCAAAATTATGACCTGAATATTTTATTACTGCTTCTTTGCTAAGAATTTAACAAGGACACAAATGTCCATCTGAAAATACCTTCCTTTGTGCTTGACACAGACGGTTTCTAAGTTTAACTAGAACAAGGTTGTGTACTAAGTGCACCTCTACTAGGTTGATATTATCTATCTACGAGCATTCGTAGTGGCATTCGCTTTGTTAGAGCAAACTAAAAACTTTTATTATACATTGCTGGTGCATTTATAACGTGTTATAAGTTGCTAGTTTACAATAGCATCACCCTATATCTACCCGTAAAAAGCGTCATAGTGATAAATTCAGGAAATGGGCGGCAGTGTTCCCCGTGAATGCAACATCTTGCCAATTCACCTGCCAAGTGTGTAGGGATTGGTCAACAGGTCTTCTCCTTCTTTTCGTATGGAAGCCGAGTCGGCCAACGGCCCGATGAACCCTGGTTTCAGAGTTTTTCAACCGATTACTACTAGTAGTAGGCCTCTGACATGGTTGTGTAACGATAGACACCTAAGTAATCAATTAATCATAAACAGGAACCAGGACCGACGACTTAACATGCCCTCCGAAGCACTCAACCATCTTTTATTTCGGACAATCAGGTGGTTCAGCTTGCAATGTCCTAACCAGACTGGGAAAAAAATCACAAAGTGATAAATATTGACAACTAAGGCGTTACACAATTTACTGAATACCCTCAAATGTTCGTCAGACGTGGCATGTTAGTTTTTGAGAGGCCTTTACGCCCTGCCAACCCCGTCAGAGATATAGGCGTGCTATGTGTATGTATTTTCAATTTACTAGAGTCTTGATTAAAAAATAACTTTCAGTTTCAAGTAGTGGAAATAACCCAATTAGTTTGACCTGTGCTAGCTATGAGAGGTATTATTAGATAAGTGTTTTTGTATGATTTATACTCATTTAGTTTACTAAAGGTTTCGCCTGCAGCTACTTGTCATACATAATATCGCATTTCAATCCGCTGCTGACTTACGAACATCAAAGCATTCATAGGCACATACGGACAGCCACGAAGAGCGTTTTTATTTCAAACTATGTTCTCCAGTGATAAACGTATTTTTCCTCACATTCATACATACATATATCACGCCTTTATCTCTTGCGGGGTAGGCAGAGCGTAAACGGCCGCAAAAAACGGACATTTACGCCACGTCTGACAAACATATGAGGGTCATTCGGAAAGTTGTGTATCGTTATAGAGACAGGTTGTCAGACCATTGCCTAAAATTGCAATACACACCCTCGAGTCCTTTTGACGCTTACGGGAAAGAAATGGAGTGATCCTGTTCTAAGCCACCATCACATGGCAAATTTTACATTTATTTTCCACAAGCAGCCTTGAAATAGCAAATGACCCAACCTTGCACTCCCAACTCCACTTCCATTTCCAAGTAATGTGTTAAAACAACGCGGCCAACGATAAGAAAACAACATCCGAGGGAACATCCCGGTTAAACCAGGTCGTTCACTTATTAGACCCACTGCAAATTAGACCCAGTGGGTCTTTTGGGGAGGAAAATACAAAATATATTGCTGCAGGAGCGACACACCAATCAGAATTAGGTAACTGATCTGTGACATTGACACCATTTCGACCAATTACAGAACTCTGTCTCCTCTCCTCCTCCCCAGTCTGTTTACTCATTACGTACTGCACCTCTCACTAATAGGACCCACTAACAGAAACTGGTGCACTTTGGAACAGTTATTTCATTTCAATATAAATTTTTCATAAATCTTAAGATAGATATCTTAAGAGTTTAAAAAAAAGTTCTTTTATTTTGTATGAATCCGTTCACATGAGAACTATGCTTTGTACTAAAATTATCAGTTTTTTTCAGTAGTAATAGCATAATAATTAGTGACAGGTTCAGTAGTGACGGCTGATGTGGCGCAGTGGTAGTGCGACTGCCTGCGAAGCAAAGATTCCGGGTTAGGTTCTTGGTGGGGCACTCACAGATTTAATATTTTTCACTTTGTGAATTTGCCCAGTCTGGATAGAACATTGCAGGCTAAACCACCTAATTATCTGAAAAAAAATGGTTCCGTGCTTCAGTGGGTACTTTAAACCGGTTGCTGTCTATAAATAATTATACGGCGGTCGTTACACAATCAATTCAAAAGCCTACTACTAGAAGAAGGCAGTTCAAAACTTCAGACACTAGGGTTTATCAGGTCATTGGACGACTCGGTGTCCCACACGAAAAGTAGGAGAGATCGGTTCAATTGGTAAACTGCAATGTCACTGACTAGACCTAGTGGGTCTAATCAGCAGTGGGTCTTAAAAGTGAGCGACTCCCTGGCTAAACCGACGGGAGCTGGTTCGTGGCAGTTTGAGCAAGTTTCATACATGAAGACCGAAGTTGGGGCTGTGAGTATGAAGTGTGTTTAACCGGGACATGAGGGATCAGATGCCTTGTAGTCCACCCCGGGTGGTTTTATTATTAAAATAATCCCGCCTAAAAGGTGCAATTTATGAGATATAAAAAATAGGATTGTTTCATAGGAACTTAATAAAATACGAGCCTTGGATATTAAAAATAAGTGTTCAAAAGTTGAATACATACATACATACATACATACATAAATCACGCCTATATCCCTTACGGGGTAGACAGAGCGTTAACGGCCGTAAAACGGATATTAACACCACGTCTGACAAAAGCTTAAGGGTCAATCAGATAACCGTGTATCACTATAGTGACAGGTTGTCAGCCCATCGCCTAAAATTGCAATACACATCCCTCGAGTCCCTTAGTCGGCTCTTACGACACCCATGGGTAAGAAATGGGGTGATGCTATTCTAAGCCGGCAATCACACGGCGCGGCGACAAAGTTGAATAGTTGTCATTTATCCTTTTTTAAACTTATTTATCAAACTAAGAAGCAATTAACAGGTGTATATATTGACGCTATATTTTATAGTGACGTCACAACATCAGTTTTTCAAACAAAATATAGTTTTAAAAAGATCCCACTAAGCGGTGGAAGGCTCCGTAAGGGGCCGCCTGGCTCGCGACCACCATCCCACCGAAGTCTGGCGCCAGGTAGCTTGCTGCGTTCCGTCAGTGTGTGGGAGTGCCAGTGCCTTAACAGGCTTCTTCTGGGTGAGCTCGCTCCATCTTAGACTCTGTCTCTGTCCTATGACCTAGACTAGAGTCAAGAGCAAACCCATCATTAATAAAAAAAAAAACTCATTTGACTAGTAGGACACAAGCACATTGTACTGGTTTTCTAAACAGCTGTTACGAAATCCAGTGAAGCTTGGTCCTTTAAATAGAAAATTGTTACTAAATAGGTGCTGCAGATAGCAGATACCTTCCTACTCACATGAGCATCGTACATAAAAAAAAAAAAATTACGACTGCTTTCTGAGATAAAGCCTATCTATGACACTTGGGATAATGTAAGGATTCTTTCGATACAATTTCCATTCGAATCGTTAACGAGTATCGAACACATACATACATGAACTCTAAAAATATTTCACTATTTTTTGGTTGGGCAGTCGTGTAAAAAGAAGCGTTGCAGAAAACCCTTCCTCCCACCCAACTCACGGAATAAAAGTCAACTTTATAACTGTCTATTCATATCATAAAGATTAAGAGGGTCAAAAGTCTGTACATAGAAGATATTCTAAAAAATATATGTTTGGGGATACTTAAAATTAAGAACAGAACACGTTCCAACAGTTTTTGAAATTCTGTCTGTTAACTTGTGTAGATGTTTCGATGTTTATTGAAAGCATCACGCAAATCCGACTGAATGGATTTTAATGTAAATTTTACAAGTATGTCGAGAAAACTACGGGCTAAGCGAGTTGGCACTTCACACCAAATTAGTTGGTTTCCAACTGTATAAAATGTGTCAATGTCTAAAATAACTTTGGTCAGCACCCAAGGTTCTGAAGTACATAGTACCTGACGTGGAACACCATGAGCCCCGAACTATACGAAAATGACTTTATAGTTCCCACAACAATAAAATAAATATAAAAATAACCTGGACATTTCACACAGCGCCATCTTGCCCCAAAACTAAGTTTGTGCTAGGTATATAATAGTTATTCTTTTTATATAAATACAAAGAAAACACCTAGACTAAACACAAGTACTTGAAAATTTACTTATCAAATATTTGTGTTTTGAGGGGTTCGAACCCACGATCCTTGGTGAAGCAGGCAGGGCTACTATCCGCTACGCCATCGGGCCAGTCAAGATATAAAATATATTATATGATATTATTATATAAAATTGACAGTAATAATATCATCAGGGTAATATCCTGTAGGTACTTACAGGGTGTAAGGGACGGCGTAGCGAAAACTTTGCAGGCATGACTAGACCATGAGACTGAACAAATGTTACTATGGTGGCCTTTGTTGGGAATCGAGGTTTCTAGAAAGGGAATTTCGGGTTTCCATATAAAGTTAGTCAGCTGATGGGGAATTTGGTATGGGAGGTCGATTTTTTTCTGTTTACCAAAATAGCACCCACAGAAAAAGTTGTTCAATTTCATGAGCTAATCATGCCTGGAAAGTTTTCGGTACACCGTACCTTACACCCCGAATAGTAAAAAGTTCAATGAATTTGCAATTTTCTTTATTAAAACTATAGTTTGTTAACCCTTTTAGTACCCACGAAGCAAACTCAGAATATTACAACACTAATATCAGCTCCCAACTTCATATGCCATTAAAATTAAGATCATAATCTCTATAAAATTACGCATTAGGGTCCGTAAAGGCTACCATAGAGATGTAAATTAGCCTTGTTTCATTAAGTTCGATCATAAATTTTATATAATGTGTACCGTTATTAGGGACTCGAGGGTGTGTATTACAAATCTGTCACTGTGGCGATACAATTTTGCATGACTCTCAAATGTTTGTCGGACGTGGCGTAAATGTCCGTTTTGTACGGTCGTTTACCTCTGCCCCGCAAGGCACTACAGGCGTGATATTTGTATGTATGATGTAAAAATATTACTTGCAAATATTGTAAGGTTCAACCCTTCAGTCCATGAAAATGATCAACTTTCCTCAAGGAAAATAGGTCACAATATGAAAAAATTTACCTTAAATATAAATTGACCCAGTCGGCTGAAACATTTTGTATTGGAGGTTAAAATATTTAACCTATATTTTTTTAAGAAAGTTGTTCAGTTTTATGGGCTGGTTCACCCTTTAAAATATTTGCAGTATATTTTTTATACTCATATTGAAGTCTAAAAACTTTAATTTAAAAATCTGTTAAGTTCTTCGGTCGAGGTTTTTGCTGTAATTGTCATACCGCATACAATCTAAAATTCCGCGACGTAACTATACGCTTCTTCTTCTTATATAAGCGTGTCGATGGCAGACTTGGCTACGTTTACGCTGCGTGCTGCAAGATGTTAATTTTTTATTTATTTTTTTATCAATGATGGGTTTGCTCTTGACTCTAGTCTAGGTCATAGGACAGAGACAGAGTCTAAGATGGAGCGAGCTCACCCAGAAGAAGCCTGTTCACTCTTACTTTGAAGAGATGGTTCATTATTTGAACTTCACCTAACAAACAGTTTACATCGGAGTCATCAAACTATACGCTGGATGAAGTGGTTGAACTGCAAAGTGACGAAATATTCTCAAATGCTGACCAAAATAGTGAAGGTTTTGTGTTTCAATTGTTGAACTAAACACATTAAGTACCTACTAGTTTCGGTTTGGTCATGTTTCGGCTTTTCTAGTAAATTGAAGCCTAGACCGGGCACTAAATGGACCCAACGAACCTTTAGGTTTAGTTTACACAGTGTTTTAGTTTAGATACACATATTACACCTTTATCCGTTGCGGGGTAGGCAGATCATGTGAGGTGAACATCAAAATATGTGAGGGTCGTTTGAGAAAAATCGTGTATCACTATAAAGACAGATTGTAAGCTTGTCTACTAAAATTGTCATACTCACGAAATCTTCATGTCCCTTAGGCGTCTTACGATTACCGTCGGAATTTTTTTTGACTTAAGGCTGATAATGAAACCACCAAAATTAATATGTTTCACGGTAGTAATTAACCCTTTAAATGGCTTTTAGGTTTATTGTTTCAATTGTCCGACGTACGTGTAATGTATTGACCAATATTTTCATAATCACTTTAAACAAACGGCCAGAGCACATTTTTTATCAAACCGAAATGTGTGCTAAATATGGTCACAAAAATGGTTTTTTTTTATACGAACACTGAGAATCAAGCCCAGTAGAGAGTGTGTGTTAAGAGAATAAGCATAGGATAGGATATATTATAAGAGATCTGTGGGCGTAGGCAAAAAGTGAACTAATAGATTTTTCATAGAATGCTGTGACATTTCTCATACTGAGGCACAGAGGCGCCCTAAAATCTCACGCCGCGCCGGTTCTTTTTACGTCGAATACTCAAGTGGTGCGCATTAAATTAAAAGTGACCAGACATTTTGTAAAACTTATCGCACGCTCAACAAACACAATTCCCTCGAAATAGGTATTAAAGTGATCCTACACTTCCCGGCTTTGCATAATGAACGCTGGAATTGCTTTAGTTTCGGTATTAGCCACAGTGCGGGTTTCTTTATCATAATTTACCATTTAGCCATTGTGTAGGGCGCGCAAAGATTATCCGCCTGTGAATTTCTGATTTATACTTTGCAATACTGAATCCTATTTTGTCGTGTGATGCCGGCTTTGACTGTTGCTGGATTAGAATAGCATCACTCCAGTACAACCCGTGAGTGTCGTGAAAAGCGACTGAGTGATAAATTCATCCAAGAAATGAACAGAAGCGTTCCCTGTGAAAGCATTATCTTGTACTGCGTTTGCAAATCTGCTTGCAATATAACCCTATTGGGGGAAGCTCATGTCCAGCAGTAAACTTCAAGCAACTGATGCCCCTCCGGTGGGGGCGCGAAGGTCCCTCATTTTTCCCCATTCTGGGAACTACCGGCCCGTGCTGGGTATATTTAGTCCAATCAGTTATTTCCAGAACAACTCCTTAGCCCAGCGATTAGGCTGGTTGTTTGAACAACCATGCAAACTTCTTCGGGTGAGCCATTTCTCCCGACCAAATAGTTAGATGTAGATTTCAAAGGCCCGGGGCTAAAATTGCAGAGTCCAGCCCTAAAAAAACTAGCAGTGACCTGTCGTGGCTGTTAATGTTATGCCAACTTTGCAATCTACTTTGTTTATAGAATCGGGTATTTGTGTGTAATCCAGGGTTTATTGAGTTATCGACTCGGTGTCCCATGCGACAGAATATGAGGACAGAATATCATGATGTTTATATTTACAATTCCTTCTTCAAAAGACTCAAAATTCTACAGCTCTACATAGCCTTTCCTCCTTTGTGGTTGGTTTTTACTATACTTGCGATGTTTGGCAGGCAGATTGGCAAGGGCAGTGCAAGATGTTGATTCATCCCTTAGACGCTGTTCATGATCCGTGCGGGTAGAAACAGTATAGTGCTATTTTAGTTCGGAATATCACATCTGGGATAAAAGATAATCGCCAGACTCGAGAGCTGTTTGTTACATTGTTTCCAATAGTGTTGATGAAGAAGAGGAAGCGAAAGAGGAAGCAACAAGCGAAAAGTTGGAGATGCGGAAGATTTCTTATTAAAAAGAGGTTGCGGAAGAGGTAGATGAAGAGGATGCAAACGAGTAAGAGTGTATGTCTCAAGCTAAACAAACGATCACTAGAACAGAAAAACGCGGGTTGAGGGGGCTAGTGGCCCTCGACCATAAATAACACGCATGTGCGTGCGATTAAAGTCCTTCTAACTCTCTTTTGATCTATGAGGAAGCGGCAGCAAAAGAGAAGTTTTTGACTAATCTTCAAAGTAAGAGTGAGCAGGCTTCTTCTGGGTGAGCTCGCTCCATCTTAGACTCTGTCTCTGTCCAATGACCAAGACTAGAGTCAAGAGCAAACCCATCCTTAATAAAAATAAAAAAACTTTTATGTGAAAACGATAGCGGATGAAGAACTTCAAAAATTTTGGAAGAGGAATCCTCATGAACACGAGTTTCCAAACGGATTCACCAGCTTTTCCCTCTTTGCCTTTTTCCTGCATGAACACACAACTGTAATATTCTCGCGACATGACGCACGGGCGACATCACTCAGGGCAATATTACACGCCGCATTAATTACACGGAGTATATTATTAAGCCGATTACACCCGTGATTTGTGTCCCCCTGTCTGTCTTGTGATGTGTTTACACGCTCTTGTGGTGTGGCAGCTTGTCATTTTCTAACATACCTTCTGATTATCCGTATCTCGTACAAAGTTCATGAACTCCCTTTATTTCTATCTAAAATTTGTACCGGCTTTTGACCATTTTGAATATTAATAAAAAAAATACTCGCGCGGTATGGGTGACAGCGCATGACGTTACGGTGCTCAGTGATTTTTGGTATTCTTTTTCAATGGGAAAATTTCTAGCTTATTTTCAAGTGTACATAGATGGCGCTGAGTTAAACTAAGAAAAGTTAATTTCCAAGAAAATATAAATAAATAGATGAAATTTTTGTGATGTTAATGTCAAAATTTCAGCTAAACACAAAGCTATCTGGTTTGAAATGATAAAATAAGTCGAGAACTGTCAGATCAGATAAAAAAGTCTTCATTGGAAAAACTTATCAAAGCAATATCTAAAAGAAAAATTATATTTTAATCATCCAGATCCGGTACCCAAACTCCCGAAACCTCGTGTTCAAAAATTGAAAAAAGAAAGTGATCTGTCAAAAACAGATGCTTTGATGGAAGAAAACAGCCAGATATGTGATAATAAGTAATTGATAAATAGGTACACATGATTTAGGTAGAGTTTTATGCTTTAATTGTTATTCAGTTTTATACCACCAAGCACGAATACTTAAAGCTCTGGAAATTGAAGCCGATTAAATAACTACGAAATAAGTTCTTGCTCCCTCTCTTTTCGTGAACCCTGGTGTCAGAGTTTTCAACATCTACAACTAGTAGTAGGCCTCTGACATGGTTGTGTAACTACCGCCGTCTAAGTAATCATAGACTCACTCAGTCAGTAGGAATCAGTGCCCTCTGAAGCACGGAAAGTCATAGCTGGGACAATACTATAAATTTCATAGTTCTCTGTATCACAAAAAAAAAAATCTGCACTTAAGTTCCCCATTTAGAACCAATCGACAAGAAAAAGCTTATTAGTTTGTCAGTATTTTTCATTAAAAATTTTTCGTTAAGTTACTTCAATATTAAAATTCTGGCTGAACTAGGCATGCCCAGTATCTCAGGCAGAAGTGTGTTACTCCCAATTTTTTACTATTAAAATGTATAAAGCAACTCTAATGTACAAACTTTTAAATTTTAACTGCCATAATACACATTCATGTTGACGACGTGCAAACGAACCACATCCATTTTTTTGGTATTTTAACGTGCGTTCAGTTTTAAACTGACTGGACACCCGTCACATGTCCGGGAAATAATCGAGGCTTTTTGGGCCTTATTTTGGGGCCCATTTTTGTAGCGGGCCCGGAAAAGTCCACTCGCGTCCACGTTTCTCCTGTTCGTGATGTGTCAGTTTTCTTTTGTGAAATTTTTCATTCGCGCACTTTTCATTTCCAAGCGACGTTGTTATGTTGACAGTACAGAGTGTGTCTGAGTGGAGAGTGGAGAATAATGTGCGGATAAAGTGGAGCCGTGGCGAATTTGTAAACCTAATGGCCACTGTAGCGTTAGAAATTTTCAAAGCATCATTTATAATGCGCACTGCAAAAGAGTGGAACTCACTACCTGCGTCTGAAATTGAAATTGAAATTCTTTATTCAATGTAGGATAGTATTATCATATCACTTATTGACGTCATGAACCGTCATTGTAAATAAAAGAAATTTGTATCACACAATTTTCTTTTTTTTATAACTATTTTGTAATGTCCTAATAGAAAACCGGCTAGGGCGGGATAAAAACTAAAAATCAAGGCACTGCCACGAGACTGGCCAGGTTAATCACACGGCATGTAACTTTACGTCACCACCATCTGAAAACGATATTTGTTTCGAATTGAAGTCAAGATTTTTAAAGCGTGTAGTTTACATGCGTATAATTAATCGGACCTCCTGAACAGGAAAAATCCCCCAAAAAACCTGCCCAGAAATGCTCCTACTCTAAATTAACAATCGTACTAGCCCCTTAGCTACCCTGGCTAATTCTGGAAGTAAAAAAAAATATGTATAGACCAAAAATGGCTACATATTTTTTTGTAAAAATTGCAGTAGATAAATCTACCAGTTTCAACTTATAAAATCTGTGTTTCCAAACGCATACAACCCTAATCTCATGGGTGAGCTCGCGGCATCTTAGACTCTGTCTCTGTCCTATAACCTAGTCTAGAGTCAAGAGCAAAACCCATCCTTAATAAAAAAAAAACAATTATTGTGGATCAAAAATTTTGAAGCAAAATTTAATGAAGAACCAATTTTGCCGTAGGAAATGGGCTATAGTTTTGTATGTGTAAGTAGGTATACCTTAGAAAGATCTTCAAGATCATCTGCTGATGAGGTTCGGTCAAGCGTGGTACGCGTCAGTGGGCAAGATTGAGCCAGATTTAAAGAGAGTTGCCGTGCGATGTCGGCCTGGAATAGCATCACGCCATTTTTTCCCGTGGGAATCGTAAGAGGCGACTAAGAGACTCGAGTGTGTGTATTGCAATTTAGGCGATGGGCTGACAACCAGTCACTATGGCGATACACAATTTTCCGAATGATCCTCAAATGTTTGTCAGCGAGGCGTGCATATCCGTTTTTGCGGCCGTTTGCGCTCTGCCTACGCCTACAAGGGATTATGGGCGTGATATATGTATGTATGTTAAGAGAGCTGTGTATGACTGACCATAGAAATCTCATCACATAGGTGGGTGTAGCCATTTCGTAGGCCATATCGATGTGTGCGTAGTAGATAATAATGAAATCCAAAATCTTTGATCCTCAGTAAAATGCGCCATTTGTCACTTTGAGATAGCAAATGACAACCGCAGATTTCCTGGAGCTGAATTCCGCTTGTTAAAAAGCTTCTTAGTTGGATTGGTTTTGGTTGTTTCCGCTAACAGTTTGAAATATAGAAAATCACAGTGGAAATAAAATTACTGTAGAGTATTTCTCATATGCCGTATCTACTTGTCTCATAACTATCTCTTTTCGTGTGCGACACCGAGTCGTCCAACGACCCGATGAACCCTGGTTAGTATTGATGGCATTACAATGGCCTAAAATAAGAAAATCTGGGCCTTGACGTCTGTTTTGTTTCTATTACTTTCGCTGTCAATAGGTTTCAAAAGTGCCTTAAAAAATTCGAATCTAAGTAATTTTCCCCCTGTCTTTTCGCTTATCACGTTATATTTACAAATAGATGTCCGCCCAGCGGTACACTCGGTGCCACTCATTTTCCTGTGGAAATCGTTGTTTTCCCGCGGTAAAAATAGGCTTATGTGTTATTCTGAGTTATACTGTACCTGTGTTCCAAATTTCATTCAAATTGGTCAAGCGGTTTGAGCGTGAAGAGGTAACAAACATATACACACACACAAACTCTCAGATTTATAACATTATAGTACGGATTCACCCACATAAATCCCACATTAATGAATATTTCTGTACTCCACTGCAACTCAAAATCCGATGTACATTTTCAATGGTGCATAATTACTCTTTCTAAAGTAGTTGAGCAGTCTTACCTGCATTTTAATACAAAGGCGAAACATCCCACTATGACTATATTTTTACTGGAACAAAAAACGACTTTACTTCTTAGAAACTTTAATTACCAAGTTCATTAAGACCCGTCTTTATAGAAAACTTTATTTTGCAGTTTGCCGTAAGTTAGAAAATAATAAAGGAAGGCGAAGTCTAGTCGAATAGTTTACTTTTGTTTGTGTTTGGATTGAAAATGTAGGTACAAACATACACATATCACGTCTTTATCCCTATCTTTATACTGCTAAATCGGCATCATACAGCAAATTCTAAGCCGGCATCACACGGCAAATGTAGGATTGGCATTTGATAATTTGTCTTATGCAGGGTGTCCCTCTTTTTCTTCCAATTTCTTTATTCATTGAAGTTGACAACATAACAGTGGTCTATTGAAAAAGTCTAGATTATAGACATCCTAAACTGCTAATATAACAAAAATAAAATTATGTAAAAAAAACTTTTAAAACAAGCTTTTATTTAAGTGCTCTGAAAAGATGAAAATAAAATGTTGAATGACATTAACCACATTCATTTATGACTTTACAGAAATGAAAATATAATAAAAGCTTGTCGCGATGTCTAGAAGAAACTACCTAATTACAGTTAGGTGCGTACCTTATTACAAAATTTCAATCACAAATTGAAAGTTTCGCGACAAGCTTTTATTATATTTTCATTTCTGTAAAGTCATAAATGAATGTGGTTAATGTCATTCAAAATTTTATTTTCATCTTTTCAGAGCACTTAAATAAAAGCTTGTTTTAAAAGTTTTTTTTACATAATTTTATTTTATATTTTTTAGTTTATGTTACGATAGTTATTGATCAATACGAAAGTCTTTCTATAAAACGGAAAGATCTTCAATAGAAAAACTTAAGGCACGGGGAAAACTAACATTAGGATAAAGTATAATTATCTCTTTTATATTCTATAGAAGTAGGTTGGTACCTACTCCTCCGGCATCCCTAATAGAAGAATTAGCTTGTAATATGTCTTAGTCTTTTCATTTCATTGATGGCGTCATTATTACATGGCCGAGTCCCAGTTAATTTCGAACAGTCTAATTCTTCTATCAGGAGGCCTTCTATTGACGTGACCCTAATTCATGGTGGGCCTACAAACTGCCTATCATGAACGAATTCGTATACAAAATTGCAAGTCCCAGCAGTTGAATATTGAGGAGTTCCATAGTTCGAAGACAACCCTGGATGTAGCGTCTAATTCATGGTGGGCCTACCAACTGCCTATAATAAACGAATTCGTATACATAATTGCAAGTCCCAGCAGTTGAATATTGAGGAGTTCCATAGTTCGAAGACAACCCTGGATGTAGCGTCTAATTCATGGTAGGCCTATCAACTGCCTATAATAAACGAATTCGTATACAAAATTGCAAGTCCCAGCAGTTGAATATTGAGGAGTTCCATAGTTCGAAGACAACCCTGGATGTAGCGTCTAATTCATGGTGGGCCTACCAACTGCCTATAATAAACGAATTCGTATACAAAATTTTGTGTCCCAGCTATAAACCGCTGAGGAGATCTCTCGTACGGAGCCGATCCTGGCAGCAGCATCAGGTCAAATTTATGATTAACATGCATTGTCATCGGTTCTGGACCAACATGCAAAATTTCAACTCAATCGGATACCGAGAAGTGGTTCAAATTAAACTTGCAAGATTTGCACCGAACAAACATTGTTACTTACTTACTTACTTACTTACTTACATACTTACATACACTGCAAGTTAAATAAAAGCTTTTAAAAATAAATTTAGAAATAGCTTTAGCATTTGGCATAAATGAGTATGAGAGGGGGGATTTTTCGTCACTTTTGATTGGATTCACTGACTCTCAAAAATTGTAATTAGGCACGTGTTATACAACTTGAGCGAAATAATATGAGAATACCAGCATGAGTAAGCAATAACCTGCAAACATGGCACGTCATGAGACATGATTTAAGGTAGTTACGAATAACCATTGAAAGACAGACCCCTTCCACCTAATAAATCCGTTAGCAAGAGGGGTCCAGATCCTCTATGATTGAGTTTACAATGTACCTACTCCTAAATTCATACTTAAATGCTACGAAACCACTCGTTTCCCGCTACACAATGCTACGGCAACTACGGCGTAGACCCTCGCTACCGTAAATAAATTAAAATTATCAGCCACAACAGTCTACTACGGGACATAGGCTTCCCCTATTCGGGAGGTATTGCCATACTCACCACGTTTGATAGGCAGATTGGAGAGCGCAGTACAAGATATTGCTTTTGCAGGAAACGCTGCTGCCCATTCATTAGATAAATTCATCTCTTAGTTGCTTTTTACGACACTCACGAGTTGTATTGGGGTGACGCTTTTCTAAGCAGTCATCACAAGCATACATTACGCTATCAAAAATATTACATTTTCATTTAGTTCAAATTATGTCCTCTTCAAATAATTACTTTTGTTTCCGCTTTGCAAACCTAATCCGGTATAAAACTACCAAAAGTTAAGTCAGTCTGAAATTAATATGGGAAGTATAACTAATTTTTCCCATATATAAATAATTCAGAAGGTACTTGCCTTTAAGTAAGTGGGTTAAGTTTATTCATCCTCATGATATCATAATAGAAACTTCCATCCCTGATCAGTTCGATTTGATATGAAGAACCCGTAATATGTAGAATTTTCTGATATTTCGAAGGCTCGTCATATCATCAAACTAAATTTTTATAGTGATAGCATAGTATAAAGAAGGAAGTACGTTATCTTCATACAAACGCACCGCGCGCGGCTTGTATGTGTGCGCGATAGTATCAATGCGTCGCCGCACGCACACGCGGACACATCTCGGGTGGTTTCGCACTGCGCTTCGTCGGGGCCGCTAGTCGACACCGCACGATGAGTCACGCGTCACGGCTTACTAGTACCGCGAAACCACGATTGTAAAATGGTTGATTGTAGCAAAAGAAAGTATTGCTGTGTCTAAATTATTCATCAATTCCTTATTTGTCTCTTTTCAAATTACCTACTGACCAGAATAGTAAAGTAATTAATTTGTTTTAATATGATAGATATTTTTACGATGTTAAACTCGATGATGAGATTTATTAGTTGTAGGTATTTAATTGTCTATTTGGTGTAATTATTGGTGTTCTTCCTAGTAGGTATAGGTGCTTATAATCTGAAGTTGAGTCTGCCAGTTGCTCACATTAGGTATTGTAAATCCTTTCTTGTCGTGTGAAGGGGCACCGAGCCGTGAATGACCCGATGAACCCTGTTGTCGGAGTTTTAAGCTGACTACGTAAATTAACTTGGTAAAGTCCGTTCGATCAGATGCGATCGCGCGTTCCGGTATTTGTCAAAGGACGCCGCCTCCCAAACAAAGGACGCCGCGTACAAAAGCAAAGTTAGAGCGATCATTGATGAATGAATGAATGATCAATCATCATTGAATTAGTTATATTTTACAGAGATGACATGCTCAACAAACTCCGCCCCGCACGTCTGCTGGTCGTGCAACCAGATGCCACTCATTGTCCCATGTTTCCCAAAAAAGATTGTTTTTTTCATTAAATAGGTTTCATCATCGTGTGGTTAGGTAAAACTGACCTCAGACACCTTGGTTGGACCAAAACAATTTAAAATACAGCTGCTCCACGCCAAATCCTAGGCACTGAATTGAAATTTTATTGAAAGTGACAACCCTGAGCTGAGAGAGTAGGTAATTATAGCGCGGATTGGGCCGGAGTTGGCCTACTTCCCCCCTTCTTTATACTATGGTGATAGAGACGGTCATTGATTTTTAATTTCATCGATACTTTTAATTTATTTATACTATTGATGTGTATCTTTGTTTATAATATTTTGAATGAATCGATGCAGTGTGATGCCGGCTTAGAATAGCATCACCCCATTTCTTTTCAGTCGTAAGAGGCAACTAAGGGACTAGAGGGTGTGTATTGCTATTATAGGCGATGGACTGACAGCTTGTCTCTATGGCGATACACAATTTTCCGAATGACCCTCAAATATTTGTCAGTCGTGGCGTAAATGTCTGTTTTTTGCTACCGATCACGCTCTGCCTACCCCGCAAGGGATTATAGGCGTGATGTGATACACTTGCGTATTTCTGCTTCATTAATAATGGATGAGCCGCGGTAGATCGGATGGAAGAGGCGTCGCTGCTAGTGGTAGCGAAAGTCACAGGTTCAAATCCTGCTCCTGGTAGAACATTTAGCAAGTTTTTTAATTATCATAAAATTGTTTTCTAAAAAACATGTTTTTAAATTAACATGTAGAAAACCTTGTTTTAATTAAAATAATGTACTTTTAATGTAACACAATTCTAAGTTTTTACGCTAATTTTATACAACGCAGTACACGGACATGTCTCGCGAAAAAATAAAAAAGACGAGAGTTTTACGTAATATAAAATTGTGAAGCTTATAAACGTGTGTCTAAATAAAGTACCAGTTTTTTTATAGCAACAGTAAAACGTTGCTGTTTGTGGCTTCCTTAAAACTAAAGACTGTTTTATGAGTACGAATGTAAGTGGTTGGGTAAAGCTATTTCATTATCTACTTATATAAGTTTAACAACTTTATGATTAAACCTTCTTTTACCCCATCTAGATAATCATAATAACAAGATGATCATAGATAACTAGCGAAACTGCCGTCTTAACGTGTCCTTCGAAACACGGCATGATATTTACTATGAAAATTCTGGGCTGTTGACAATTTATATGATCCGTCCCCAAAAACCGAACTATAGACCTTCGGGTATTAAAAATCAGATCGTTAGACCGCAAAAGCAGTAACTTCTTCTTCTTCTTTCTTTTCGTGTGAGACATCGAGTTGAAGAACAACCCGATGAACCCTGGTGTCAGAGGTTTTCAACCGACTACTACTAAAAGGCCTCTGATGTTTAAGTAATCAATGTAATCATAGACAGCAACCGAGACTGACGGCTAAACATGCCCTCCGAAGCACAGTACCGGACAATTAGGTTGTTGCTGATAAAGTAGGGATACGACAAACTCATTTCTCCTACTCTCAAACACCCTTAAAACTTTTCTTCAACATAGAATGAGTATAACACCCACATAAACCCAGCTCAGTAATTGCTCAACACAAAGCCGAATCGCGTGCTCAGGCCAACGAGCCTTAACTGCCTATTACGAAAAGAACCGTTCTCCTACATATGTAATTCTAGAGTATTTCACCTACCTTTTTCGCACTAGCCCAGTAATTACGAGTAAAAAAGTCCACCGCAGCAAATTTTCCACGTTAAATGCTAATAGAACGTCTGCTAGAGCCCGTGCCACGAAAGAAGTCAAACATCTGTTTGACTTGACATTGACATTAGAAACTAAACATTTAATTGGGTACGCCGAATAACTTTTATTTAATTACTTTATACTTTATTGCACATCGTACAAAAGGCGGGCTTAAAGCCACACGGCATTCTCTACCAGCTAACCAGAGGGTAAACAGAGAGAAAAAGAAGCAACTGCAGTAGAAAGAAAGAATAAAAACACAAAAGGAAAACAACATGTCGTACTCGTATTAAGTACTTACTATCAAAATAAGTACCTGCCAACACATAATTATCATTATTAAAATATAACACAAATACTGTTACAATAAATAAAACATAAACTTACATACTTAAAAATAAACAGAAATAAAATTATACTATAAAAAAACATACATGTAGCTCCATCTGTCTTCAATTGCGAAAAGTAATAGCGTCTTGACAACGGCGTTGCATTGATTGGTAAACAGATGGCGGCCGTGACACAATTCCTACGTCTTACTACGTTAGTACTATTATATATTCTGTGGTCTTACAATAACCATACTTAAAATAGTGGCTGGTAGGGACTAGATAGGGTAAACAAGAGGTCGTACTTCATGGCGTCATCTGAGGGGGACTAACGTCCAGCAATGGACTGCAATAGACTGATGTGATGTGACAAATCTTTACAAACCTGTATGTGTCTGCTGCACCGAAATAAAGGGTGAAATTACTAGTGACCGATAGCGAAAACTCAATGGTGTTATGGTTCCTTTGGGAAAGTTGTTTCTTATCACCAAGCCGTCTTGAGATTTTGCGGTCGGTCACTAGTAACAGTTTACCCTATGTAGTTCAAAACGCCCCAACGGTCTAGTAACATTTCACCCTATATAGTTCAAACTGCTCCAAAAGTCGTGTTCCGCTGCTTCCGAGGGAAGCTGCCGCTGCCGTCTCCACATAGAATATGTTTAGAATGTTATACTGTAAAGTATATTTTTATTGTATAGTAAAGTTAGTTCATTTAAAATAATAGTTATGTCGGCTATCTGTTTACCTAAGATACAGGAATAATTATTCTTAGTTCAGGAAACAGAAGGCTCATAATTATTTGTATCGTGTTACCTATTTGTAATTAAGTTTATTGTTATTCATAAAGAATAATCTTATCTTATCTTAAAATTCATTTTGATTAAATTTTTTCAGCAGGATTTCTTTTGTGGCGCGGACCCTAGTAAATGAGGGCAACCATCTCGAGTGAATAGGCGTCTCGCAAAAAAGGGACGCCAGACTCCACACATGCTATGAATAGTGATGTCGGCTGATGTGACGTCGAGTCTATCAGAAGTGTCCTATTGTGGATGATTTATTGATAGACTAGTTTTTGCACAAACATACACATATCACGCCTATTATCCCTTGCGGGGTAGGCAGAGAGTAAACAGCCGCAAAAACGGACATTTACGCCACGTTTGACATATATTTGAGGGTCATTCGGAAAATTGTGTTTCGCCATAGTGACAGGTTGTCAGTCCATCGACTAAAATTGCAATACACACCCTCAAGTCCCTTAGCCGCCTCTTACGACTCCCACGGGAAAGAAATGGGGTGATACTATTCTAAGCCGGCATCACACGGTGTAGCCGGCATCACACGGTGTTTATTCTAGTTTTTGTGTCAATGCAAATAGAGTAACAAAATTAGAAAGATAACTTTATGGTAGCTTGTATGGTGGTTCTCCCATTTGTTGTCCGTCGCTGCGTATATTTAAAGCACCGTTACCATGTTACGCAATCTTGCCGTGTGATGCTGGCTTAAAATAGCATCACCCCATTTCTTTCCCGTGGGTGTCCTAAGAAGCGACAAAGAGAGTGGAGGGTGTGTATTGCAATTTTAGGCGATGGGCTTACAACCTGTCACTAAGGCGATACACAATTATACGAAGGTCCTTCAAATATTTGCCAGGCGCGGCGTAAATGTCTGAAAGGGATTATAGGCGTGATGTGTGTGTCTGTTACCATTGCGTCTGTCAAACAAAAGGAAATTGCGAACTCCAATCTTATTTCTATACAAACACAGCTTCGGTGCGTTAACGTTAGGTGATATCATAAACTTGCACCACATAATTAAGGCAAACTGGCATACGACCCCACGGCTATCACCTATAAACCACAATCAATTTATATTAAATATACATTTAAATATATAATGATGTGTAATATCTTCGTATAAATTTCGTGCACTATAGATATAAAATTGTTTGTAGTTAATATTCCAGATTTCTTGTTTCTTACTTTTTAGAGCGCGATATCTCAGTAGTCGGGTGTTAGTTTTTGAACTGTTTTTTTTTATTACAAGCTTTTATTTGACTTGCCGTGTTCGTTTGTTAGTTTGTACGGGTCAAATCTTGGAAGCAAAATTTGCGCCACTGAACGACTTCCGATTGATCTAAAATTTTGTATAGACATGTAAATTGGGTGACAATGCAATATTATGATGTCAAAAGGCTGATATGATGATGGAGCCGGAAGGTGGTCATAGCATCTCAGATTTGAAACTTCGTACCCCTATCGAGTTTGGGCTCATTGGAATCGTCTTGCCAACCACTCTTCAAATAGTGCACTCGAATTTATAAATAAAAGCTTGGATTAAAAAACTTTTATTTATGACATTTTCTTGAGAATACTGACCTCTATATCTTTGAATATATTTTTTCCGTTTACAAAGATAGGTCACATAACATAACACCCCAAAAAAATTATCACAATACAAAACCCATTATGTGGACACGTCCACAATTTAAATGAAATTGTCAGGCTTAACCACCGTAATTCGAACGAAACATCCCACGTAACGGAGGTACCTGATTAACAAATTACACCGGATTACACAAAACCGTCCAAATTGATACAAATAAGAGTAACACCCAGGACATGTTTCATTTAAGGCGAGTGGTGTTGCAGAACTAGCGCCACTTCACGAAAAAGACATATATTTTTATGCAAACAATACATGTATCCTTTGCACTTGTAACAATAAGTACTAAAAGTGGCAGTTTCTGGCTCTTTCATCCATAACGTTAATTACAGCAAATATTTTATAAATTTTCTTAAAGATAACACCAAAAAATTATGAAAATAACATTCTTATGAATTGTTTGTATGAAGAGGTAAGTATTTTTTTGTAAAGTTGCATCACTTTTACTTGAAGCGAGTTGTGTTGTGAAAATAGCGCCATTTCACAAAGAAAATGTATATTGCTTCATGAAAATACTAAGCGGTTCTCTCACTATGACGGACCGACGGACGTTTTTTGATGCAATCGTCAGTCTTTCATAGTGTGGAATTCGCATAATATCAAAAGATTATTTGCCTACGTTTTTGATGATAGGCATTATTAAATTAAATAAAGAGCTGTAAACTCACTTCAGTATTTGATGTCATAAATGAAAAGGCTTAAAGCAAATATATCAATGATATATTTCAGTTTGTAGGATCTCCAACAAAATAAGTAAAGAACATTCTGAAGGTTTTACTTTCTTGCTGTTGGTATTGAAATATGGAATACGTTATTTTTGTGAAGTGGCGCTAGTTTCACAGCACCATTCCGCTTAAGCCGCGGTACAAATTACGTGGAGGTAATGTAGGCAATTTCGTCGCAAAATTTTAATATTGTGCTTGTAATATCATTTTTGTGGGACGCAATGTGCAAAGAAACTGCTGTGTTTACCGAAATTTTGTGCGGAAATATTGTTATTAGAACGGGTTTAGGAGTTTTCACTTAAAATACGCGTAAGATGCTTTAAAATTAATACGCCCTTCGCTTTGAAACACGTTTGCGTCAAGTTCAGCCGCAGAATTTCGGGAAAAGTTGCCATATTGGAATTTTTGGGAAAAGTTGGCAAACGACTTGACAGACAATTCCGTTACGCACCGTATTTCTTTTTTTCGTTCTGCACTCTTCAATTCTTAGCCCCGGGGCTTTAAAATCTACACCTGACTGTTTGGTGGGGAGTTCAATGTCAGTTTCGGTAGTAAGTCTAATCGAAAGAAAGACAACTCATTTATTCATTGACATGGTATACAAGGTCACCGTAAAGTATGCTAGGTACCATTTACAATATTTTAAGTAATGCAAACAAGATACAATGCCAAGAAAAGGTGTTGACTCAGCATATTATCACAAGTTTATAAACTTATGACACTGGTATTCTGTCACCACCAGAAGAGTTACACTCGAACATAGTTTTATTTTTAATAACAATTTTAATATCTTAAAGTGCATATGAAGAAAGTAATAAAAGTAAAATCGCATACGTAGCAACATTTAAAAAAAAAACGGTATTTGGTCAAGATGTGCAGAGCTGGGAAACGCACCGTAAGCGTACAGTAGCTCTATTTGTACGGAAATAAGATTGGAATTCACAAATCCCTCTCGTCTGACAGCCGCATCCGTAAAAAATACGCAGCATCGGACGACAAGTAGGTGAACCGCCATCATACAATTCAAACACGATTGAACATTGAACACACGTGGAATCGTAGAATAGTAAATTAACCTAGCTAATATCAATGAAACTTTCCGTTGATTTTTCCTTGAATACTTCTTCTTCTGCATAAATAAAACTTGTGTGATTTTATGCTAAGGGTTTTAAGGTACCGTTCGTTGATAAATATACGTTTTGCTCAGAAAATCAAAGTTATTTGAAATGTTTGAGCCCGAAGGTCAACTCTCGTAGGGCTTAAGTGAGGATAAAGGCAAAGAATAATCAAAAATAAGGAAAAAAAGGAAAAACAAACAATTCTTCGCTGTTTGAGAATATTTTATGTTTCAGATTTTAATTAAGTGTTTTACCGAGGTTAAAATGTTTCCTTGCAAATAAAGAATCCAAAAATTTACTCCTAAGTAAGCATAGTATGCATAAAGCATATTATATATTATTAATAAACTTGACACCAGGGTTCATCGAGTCTTTCGGCGACATAGTGTCCCACACAAAAAGGAGAAGAAGATGAATAAACTTAAAATATCAAGTCTAGTAACATTACAAGTTTCAAACTGCTTCTAATCATTCCAGGAACCTGGAATTAACGGCCGTTCTTTTGCAGTCGTTTTATCCTCTGCCTACCCCACAAGGATAGAAAGATAGGTGTGGACCTTTGTATGTATGAAGACACATCCTTTACTTTACTTGTACCTACTTTAAGGGCTGAGTTTATGTTTGTTTGCTACAAAATGATTGGAAACAGTTTAGTCCCTTCTTAAAAAAACCACTTTGCCAGTAGGTTTACACTCGGTTGTGCATGTGAGCGATGTTCCCCCAATTTCGAAGCGGTGGCGTGTTTTAAGCCTCTGCTCTCGATATTGCGTGCAGAATGCCATCCCAGAGGCATATTTACAAATTGCCATCGCGGGCTTGTATAGCTTGACTTATTTTATAATATCGTTTTGAACCTTTTGAATCCTACATGAATATACAAGTTTCCCTTAGAAGCATAGAATTTTCAGGTGATTAGTTGCAAAGCAATGAACTGCAGATAGACCTACACATTGATAGTTTGATAGTGTCACGTCTTGCTGATAATATTTAATGGAGGCAATGACTCCGAACAACTATCCTCAAAAAAAATATAATATTATAAAACATAAGTCGTAAAATAATTTTAGCCCTGTGACACTTTTTGTTTGGCGTGACCAAAATCATTTTTCATATGTCTCGTTGATTCTTCGAGAAAAGTAGTTCAGTTTATTAGCTGGTTCAGTTCTTAAAATGTTTTATTTTTTTAACATCCTGTGAATAGCAAGAAACTCAATCGTTATGTTATCTTATTTCCGTAAAAATTGCTTGTTTTTGTCATTTTATCTGTGCGTCGTTTTCTAATGAACACTTAATCACTTTTTAATCAATTTCTTAATTAGAGTTCTATTTTATTTTGCATATAAACGAGTCTTTGTCCATTTGGAATATTTTTGACTTTGACCTCATCAACGGCACAGTTGTACAAGGCAGTTTAAAGCAGATTATAAAAAATGAGACTCTACGAGTATATGTTTACTGTGACGTTATTAATCGTTATTTTCGTAGCAATCCCAAGTGGTAAGTGTTATTATCATTTGCATATTATTAGCATTAATCTACAACTTGACATAAAAATTCGTGAATAGATATTTTGCAACTAAGTGATTTTTTATTTTGTTTCAGTTATTCTTATTTCAATTTTGTTTTAATTATATTTAAGCGAAATGGAAACGACTTTAAAAATAATTAAGTGATTTAACAGATGGCCATCATGGGTACAGCAACTTCTATGGCAGTGTTTATTTCGTATTTATAGTAAAGCACTAAGATTGAGATGGAGAAAATAAATGTACCTTTTTGAATGTCTCTTGTGTTTATGATTTTCGTAACCTTCAGTTAATGAATATACTTTTTGTAGACAAAAATACTTTAAACATGATTGATATCATCTAATGTAGAATAGACAAATGAGTACGCGCTTTAAATATATAATTCCTCATTTTTATTTGTATAAATCGTATCCCGTTTTAATATACTATAACTAAGGTTTAGTAACTACGCATCTTTGGGATGGCTGGCATTCGGTTTTCATTTAATACTGTCGGGTTGCAGCATCTACACATTCTAGTATAAAATATTTAATTTTATACATTCATACCTCCAGAAATATTTTGCTGACAATATGTGACATTAAAATTGCGACACTTCAAGAAGAACTATTAAACATTGTTTCAAAATAAAACTAATGCACGAACCAAAGGGATTGGTTGTAGTTTAGTTCTGAACTGGTAAAAGAGTACAGAAGTATTAAAGATAAAAAGTATATTAGCAAAATCTCTTCTTCTTTTCGCGTGGGACACCGAGTCGTCCAACGACCCGATGAACCCTTTTGTCAGAGTTTTTCAACCACCTACTACCACTAATAGGCCTCTGACATGGTTGTGTTACGACCATCGTCTCAGTAACCATAGACAGCAACCGGGACCGACGGCTTAACGTGCCCTCCGAAGCACGGAACCATTTCTTTTCGGACAATTTGGTTCACCCTGCAATGCAGACCGGGAACAAATTCACAAAGTGATAAATATCAACTTTGTGAGTGTCCCACCGAGAATCAAACCCGGAACCTTTGCGTCGCAGGCAGACGCACTACCACTGCGCCACATCGACCGTCATTAGCAAAATAAGTAGGCAACTGTTTTGCTTTCTATTTGGCTTTTCATATACTTACGACAGTAGGAATGAAACTACGGCCATACTGGTGCAAATCTGCGAAATATTGATATTATTTTAGTTCTAGTTTTGAATTATGAAAGATCTGGCCTGAGTGCCGTCATTTTGATACCACTAAGAAAATATTCAAATATTGCATTTAACACAAAAAACAAAAAATTGAAACCCCGTAAAGATTGGCGATTTTAAGAGCACTGCGGAAAGTTACATACATACACATATTACGCCTACTATCCCTCGCAGGGTAGGCAGAGCTTAAACGGTCGGAAACACGGACATTTACGCCACTTCTGACATATATTTGAGAGTCATTCGGAAAATTATGTATCGCCATAGTGACAGGTTGTCAGCCCATCGCCTGAAATTCCAATACACACCCTCACGTCCCTTATTCGCTTCTTACGACTCCCATGGGAAAGAAATGGGGTGATGCTATTCTAAGCCGGCATCACACGGCACGGAAAGTTATAGAATAATTTTCACGGATAGCAATCCATTTTAGTCTAATATTTAAAGTTGTTAGGTAATTCTGTAGCAGAAGCAAATCGTGTTGTTTTTTCAGCTGCTTCTACATGTATCACATAAGAAGCGAAACGTGTGCAAACATAGCACACTTACATAATACGTTTACTTATTAAGGCCTTAAGTATCCTCAAATACCTAAAATCAAATGTTTGAAAAGCTAGCAATGAAATCAGTAAAGCAAAACTATAGTGATTTAGATTTATTTTCAAGTAAAAATTTTTATTGAATGGAATTGTATTCTTTTTTAATCCTCTAGAAATAAAAACCAAAGTGAACCTAATTTTGGTAATAAATTGCAAATGTGGAGAACATTTGCAAACGGTTGCAATTATTAAGTTTGTTTTTTTTATATTATATTATTTTGTTTGTTTGCACATAATTAAAAATATAAATATTTTGGGTAAAGATTTTTTTTTTGTGTCTTTATTACATGTTGTGAAATGTATCAAAACCCCCCAAAAACTCTGATTCTCAAGAAATCTGATAAGGTGTTGTTTTCTGACGCAACGGCAATGAACGGGGCGTCGCTTCACTCTACTTAGCGCCTTAACGTATGTGAATTATATCTGAATTGAATTTTCGTGTCCCAATTCATTCTGTTTTTACTGTTCGATTTAAAATACGTAACCTCAATTTTAATAATCATAATTTTTGTTATAATATTAACAATATGGAAGTATTAATTGTGTAAACAAACGAATATTGAGTTGTACAGTGTGTACATTTGAAAATGGAATTTGGTTGTAACGCCCGAGGATATATCAGCTTATGTTTTGTTGTTTCAATAGTTATTCCGAGCAGTAAGTTATTAATTATCTACCTAATAGTGTAACGTTTTTCATACAATAGTTAAATGGTTTTATATCAATAAAGGAGACAAAATTATTTTGGAAAAACTCGATGGAAAATCGCGTGTCTATATGATATTTTCGGAAAATAATAAAATTGATTGTAAAGTATGAGATTTCTCTGTTTTATCCGGTTCGCCACTTCACGCAAACGGATGGAGCTACTGCTGCCAAAAAAAATGTTCTGCATTTTATGTTGTAAGTCCATTGAATTTCAGTTTTCGTTTGGATGAAAAACGTCCCACTTTAAGTACAGTCGTCAGGAAAGTCATGACAAATCAATAGGTTAACATTATTATTTTTGTTCTTCGGAGGGCACGTGAAGCCGTCTGTCCCGGTTGCTGTCTATGTTTGCATAGACGGCGGTAGTTACAAAACCATGTCAAATGCCTACTACCTACTAGTAATAGGCGGTTAAAAAACTCTGACATCAGAGTTCATCGGGCCTTTCATAAACTCGATGTGCCACATGGAAAAAACATAATATTTTTGTGACAGTAACATGTACCTATACCAATAATTAGTATCCTTTTTATAAATATGAGTCAATTTTTATTTAATTGTTTAGCGTATTTTTCATACGGTTGATCACAAGCAATCATAAAACAATGCCATACAATTTTAATTTGTATAGAGTTTCCTGCACCAACTGATTATGTGCATAATGTTATTTTCCTAATTGAAAACATACCGTGGAGTACCGTCCCACTGCTCTGCCAACTGGGCTACCGGCGCTCCGACTGTCACATCCAAATGTTCAATCTATTGGTACTCGTCTTGAAGCAATAAGCATAGTATTCGTTAGAATAATTTATACTAGATGTTGCTTGTACGTTGCTTCGAGACAAGTATTGGGATTGAAGTGTCAGTCGTGGCGCTAGTAGCTCAGTTGGCAGAGTAGTGGGATGGTGCCCAACGGCCCCGGGTTCAAGTTCAGCCGGGCGCTAACATTTTTTCAATTACTTATTTTTAAATTGATTATGAAAATAATATAGCACTGGGAGTGCATGATAATCAATAGATCATTTATTTTAAATATAATTTATTTAATCATTTCAGTTTTACTTATTGGCATTCTTATATATACAGTCTCGTTCAATATTTTTTAACATGGGACTTTGAAGGAAAAATTTGGAAAGGCAATCGCACAATTGCCCAATATGTATGGTGACCACACAGAAGCGACAACGAAAAGAAAATCTTATTTAATAAGCTGCAAAACATACCGTTAAGATCAGTTTGGAGACTTCTGAAAAACGCCGAAGTTGAAGAGCTGTTAGCTGAGGCAGACATCATTGGAGAAACCAGAGCCCGATATGATATTTTCACAAAATAATAAAATTGATTGTAAAGTATGACATTTCCTTGTTTAAACCGGTTCGAAACCAAAGCCCATAGACTTCACTGATTTGGTCACCTAAGCATGATGGGTGAAGTGAAGATCGGGGATTCAAAAAAGCGTACATAGGTCGACCGACTAGCCGAAGCCTGCTCTGGCGCCCCCGGTACCGGTGGTATGATGTGGTGGAAGCGGATCTTCGCGAGCTTCGGGCAAGCGATTGGCGAGGAACCACACAAGACCGACACAAGTGGCGACATCTCGTATCTGAAGCCAAGACTCGCTTCGGGTCGTCGAGCCGGCGAAGTAAGTAAGATCAGTTGGGGAAGAGACTATTTCTGGATTGGACGGGACATTGTGGTGACCCGAAAATTAACCAAAAAAAAAACAAATTGGTGGTAAAATCAGGCACGAGCGTTAGCACAAAAAACTAGCTCGTTTAAGGCTTACACCAAAATTCAGTTATAGACAAAGAAAAGTCAGTCAGTCTACAGAAAGAATAAAAATTATTGATAATGGGTATTGTCTGTTTTTATTTAGTTTCAAGCACTTTCTATAAACAGCATATTGAAATACTTATTGAAAATATCAACATGTATGGTTTTCCGTAAAGTTGTTTAGAATAACCAGTAAAGATTGATCCTTTTAAAGGTATGTATTCGATGTGCTGCCGACAGGTATCCAGTGGATCCACCACCGGTTTCGGTTATCTATCAGGTATACCAATTTAGTCACAGAGTTTTATATTTCGGATAAAAGCGACTTTCACATACACTATTTCAATAGTTCCACTTCAAATGTGAGCTGGAGTGACGTGATCTCAGAGCGGATTATAAAGGTAGAGGTAGACAGATACACAGTGAAGCCAGAAACAACTCGTCGTTCCTGTTGGAATAAATATATGCTTCATCAGCTACGACAGTCCACTGCTAAACATGCGCCTCCTCAATTGGAAAGTAATAAATATAATAATAAATAAATATCCTGAACAATTCACACAGCGCCATCGAGTCCCAAACTAATCAAAGCTTGTACTATGGGAACACGATAGCTGATATTATTAATACACATACTTTTTTTTTAATAAATACATAATATACATAGAAACAACCAGACTAAACACAAATATCTGAAAATGACTTAACAAATATTAATTTGTGTTTTGTGGGGATCGAGCCCACGACCCTCAGCGTAGCAGGCAGGGGTACTATACGCTACGCCATCGATCCAGTCTCAGTATCAGTCAGTCATTATTTTGCCATACTCATCACGCTTGGTAGGCGAATTGACGAGCGCGGTCCAAGGTGTTGTATTCGCAAGGACTGGATTCTGGATCTCTAGATTCATCCCTTAGTAGACTTTTACGACACCGACGGGAAGAAATGGGGTGATGCCATTTTGAGCCATCACCACACGACAATTCCTAATCAAGGTAAAAAACTATAAACAAATATTTAAACCACAAAACTATAGGATATACTCTGTGCCTCACGAGAATAAAACCTGCCTTCATACAGTCTAATTTTATTCTCGTGAGGCACAGAGTACATCTCTTTTGTCGCATGGAACAATGAGTTAACGAACGATCCGATTAATCCGAATAACGCCTACGGAATAGTAAATACGGATATGGGCCTAAAGTTTCATATATTAAATTAAATTTCAGGAGGTACAACGATATTTGTCAATTCATCACTTTATGTGATTCTTCCCAGATTGGTTAGAGCTTTATGCTGACCCAACAACCTGATGTCCATATAGAAAAGATAATTTCATGCATTCTTGGTTTTTGAGACCAAATTCAGATTGCTAGCCTGCGGTTCTATTCCTATTAAATTAATACAGCTTTGAGACGATGGGGTCTTGGGGGCCCTCCGCAAAGAAAATTATTTACGAGGTGTCAGCGCGCCTCAATGAGACTACCGGGGACCGGAGAGCTGGCAGCTTCTTTAGCCAGCGTTTAAGCTTGGCCATTCAAAGAGGAAACGCTGCCAGCTTACTGGGGACCATGTCTGATGGGGGGCACTGGAGGACCTTTTCATATTTTAGTTTTAGGTTTTTTTTTTCTGTTAATAATTAAATTGTGTTAGTTTTATGTTCATATACAATATAATTGAATATACAGCCATTTTTTTGGTTTCACATGACTTGTTGGTCCCTCTACCAATTTCTTAACTCCGAGCACGTCACCATTCAAAGCTTCAGAACCCAACAGCAAAAACCTGCGGAACTCTCGTACTTTGATGTCGTATGTAGAGGGTAGGCTTTGAATATACGTTTTAGTATTCGTGTTCCTTTTGCATATATGTCGATGCGAAGATTTTTTCGATTTGTCAAAGGTATATGAGTTTTTGAATATTGCCCGATACGAAATGTACAAGTTATTGGAGAATAATAAAAATGGTATGTATCTTTGTCGTGGAGACTCAAATAAAGAATAATTAAATACCTACATACTTACACATATTTTTATGACGTGGTAATTATTGATTTGGAATGATTATGTTGAAATAAAATGTATTGAATTCAATTATTTTTTAATTTATTCATTTGAATTTGATATAATTATATAAATAATTTAATTTAATATCACGCCTTTATTCCTTTGCGGGGTAGGCAGAGCGTGAACGGCCGCAAATATACGGTCGCTATCGTCACGTCACGTCTGACAAATACTTGAGGGCCGTTTAAGAAAATTCGTGTCTCAGAATAACGACAGGTTGTCAACCTGCCTCCTAAAATTGTAATAAACTAAAGTGTAATTAAACTTGTTAATTTGCGTAACACCTTACTTCTTGTTATTGTACGGGGTGTAAGGGACAGCGCAGCCCTCCGAACACTGTTAGGGTGCATGAAGACCATGAAACTGGACAACTTTCCCCTAGAAACATTATGTCAGGAAACGACAAAAAATATCGACCTCCCATATACCTCTAAATTCACGATCAGCTGACCGCATTTACTAATGGGCAGACAATTTTTGTATGTGTCCTGAAATATTAATTTAAGGGACGTTGTTCAGTTTCATAGTCTGAATGCACCCTATTTGTATTTGGACGGCTCTCCCCTACACTTTGTATAACGAAACAAACCTCCGGAGTCTTAGAATTGGTCTTTTTTTTACGCTAGTTGTCACATCCTAAACTAGCTAAATTTTCACGACTGAAATATGCACAGTTAGACATTAAATTTTATTCTTGAAAAGTTTATATTTCGTGTGGGTGTCAGAGATTTCAACCGCCTTCTACTAGTAGTAGGCCTTTGACATGGTTGTTTAATGACCGCCGCGACAGCAACAGGGACCGACGACATAACGTGCCCTCCGAGGCACGGAACCATCTTTATTTTCGGACAAGCAAGGGATCCAGCCTACAAAGTCCTAACTAACAAGACTAGGAACAAATTCACAAAAGGTTATACATCAACTTTTTGATTGCCTCATCGAGAATCGAACCCAGAACCTTTGCGTCGCAGGCAGTCGCAATACCACTGCGCCACATCGGCCGTCAAGCAAATACTTGAAATTACACAAAATAATAAACTAGATTAGGCCAATGGTCCAGGTACTATAAGAGAAAAATAAACGATACTTTTAAAACATGAATTGCTAGCCAATTTGGGCTAATATGAGTAATTACTAAAATGTAATTATAGCTTTACTTGACAGTGCTTGGCGACATCTGTTTGATGTGTAGAAATTATACAGAGTGTAAAAATACAATCAAAATATACAACTACGTACCAACTCAACTTTGTTTATACTCATGGTATTATTATAAGTAGATACAACTATTATCAATTAATTTTGATTAATTTTGTCAAATAACACTTGTTCTCATTTCACAGTTTTATTGCGGGGTAACCCGACCGGTTTCGCTCACATGAGCATTTTCAAGGATTTTTAAACACAAAACATTGTTGAAGAAAGAACATCACATCCAGTAAATTATAATTATTTACATACTTATTCGTTGTATCTGTGTGATAAATGGTAATCGCAAGTATTAACTATACAAGCATTATCATTCCTTACTTTTTTACCTAGCACGGGAAGTGTTTTCAAATTTGGTATTACGTTATAATTTCGAACTTTTTCACCCTAGTTTTTGTAAACATATTTTTATGGGTACAATTAACAGACAGCCCACAGATGACATCCTCGAGCACATGTGAATAAACACTTATAAATTAGACATCGTGCAATGATTTTAAGATGTTAATACACGCAGGTAAATAAAAAGAAATACCATCCTGTAGATTCGTTTCCATTCTAATTACACACAACCTTGTAAGTTGTAGGACACTTGCGCCTTTACACTGAAAGGCAAAGTCGCCATCTTGTCTCATGAATGTCATTTCGTGAAGGGCATGTTTGGAGCTGAGATAAAACCAATCATCCTTTATGTTACACGATAAAACGGTGTAATGTTTAAGTGCACCTAAGAATTGCTTTAGTATAGTATAATTATTAGCAACACCTTAAAGTACACATTGAGAGATCAAACAATGCAATTTTGTCTTAGATACTGTATGAAAATCCAGTACAGGAATTGCTTTAATATATTACAATTAGCAACACCTTAAAGTACAGTTTGAGAGATCAACCTATGCAATGTTTTCTTAGGAACTGTATGAAAAACCAGTTTATGTTAAAGGTAGGTTGTGTTTTGTATGTAAGTTGATGTAGGTACTGCTTATAATAGCTGCAATTCGTAAAATACATGTTCTTAACTTACCTTAAATTAGCACAGCACTTACCATTTACTATCTCAAAAAAGCTACTGAAAATTTGTCGGATTCGTGACTCAGTATAAAGTGAGCATAAGGTCTATGTCCAGCCGTAGACTGTTGCGGATTTTGATGACAAAGGATTTTCAATTACAGCAAAAACCAATTTCCATCTTTGCCGATCTGTCGATCGCTGCACCCTACAACTTCCTAACGCGACTTGCGAAACTCGTAAGGATAATAGAGGTTACTTATAAAGACAGTTCCCCATTCACGCTGCGATTGATTAATGTACATCAAGGGGCACAGTACTTGAAAGGGCTTAAGCAGTAGGGCAACTCGACCTGTTCCTAGGGATACCAATTACCAACTGTCAGTTGAAGTGGCCACTTTCGGTTTGCGTAAAATTGAAGTGTCTTTTTAAATTCATTTTAAAAATAGAAAAATCCTTTAAACAAACATTAGAAATGAAAAAAATTATAGCGTCAGCCGAGGATTGGAGCACCGTCCCACCGCCACGTCCCACTGCCACTGAGCTACCGGCACCTAAACGAACTCTTTCAAATTTTCAACCTCTTAATATTCGGCTTATAGCGACGTGCAAGTGACATCTAGTGTAAGTATTTTTTTAAACTAATACTATGATTAGTCCTCATTACTGTAGCAACTCAAACCATACGATGAAGCATTGATAGATTTATTTTTCCAGCAGGAAAACGCCTTATTTCTTCATAGTAATTTATTAATTTAGCCGTTTCCTTGGCACATCAACCCTGACCTTGTAGCTGGGCTATATTGTGTATGAAGCCGTGTGGCGGCGTCTTGCGTATGTGTGAGTGAGTTTCTGAACTTTTGTATGAAGTTTCACTAATGTCTTTATATATGGTATAAAAAAATTTGCTAAGAATATTTTAAGGGGTGAACCAGTACGTGAAACTGAACAACTTTCCTCAAGGAACATAGGTCGAAATATGAAAAAATATTTTGACCCTCCTATACTTAGTGTTACCCGGCCGGGATAATTTGTATGAGAGGGCCAATTTTTTTTTCATATTTCGACCTATGTTCCTTGGGGAAAGTTGTTCAGTTTCACGTACTGGTTTACCCCTTAAAATATTCTTAGCTAATTTTTTTACACCTTATATATATACTGTGTCAAGGGGCCAAAACACCCCCAAAAAAGCAGAACTTGGAAACTCGCGGTGAAGTTTTAAGTGAACTATCAGAGCCACGCGCGTACGCTGTCATAATTCATTAACTAAAGTGTCCTTTTCAAAAAGTTTCTCTTCGTTCCCGCTAAATTAGTTACGTTTTTTAGTTGGAGTATTGAAATTTTGTAATTTGCATTTGAAATGAGAACGAAGTTGGTTTATGAGGCGGGAGTTTTTGAAATGTATAAAGGCGCTAGCCTATGAGTTAGGGGTAGGTGTGACATAGTTGATAGTAGTAAGTAGATTTATCGTAGTTGTAAAACTTGTTATAAACATAAAGGTAAGAATAAGGTAGGCGGCCGAAAACTAAAATATCCCACACGACAACCCAAAAAATTAAAAGATCAGGTACCAAGACTTAAAAGAATACTTAAGATATTATCTATCAGCATCTATAAAATATAAGAGATCAAATAATACATACACACACGCATACTCATATCACGCCTATTGTCAGAGAGTAGGCAGAGCGTAAACGGCCGCAAAAAACGACCATTTACGACGCGTCTGACAAATATTTGAGGGTCATTCGGAAAATTGTGTATCGCCATAGTGACAGGTTGTCCTCCCTCGAATCCCTTAGCCGCTTCCTACGACTTAGTACTATTATATATTCTGTGCTACGACCTCCACGGGAAAGAAATGGGATGATGCTATTCTGAGCCGGCATCACACGGCATAAGATCAAATAATAGCTTAATACCAATTTAGTAATAACTGTACTGTACAGAAAACACGTAAACATATATTAAAGGTGCTGGTATCATTGTAAGGGACCAACTTATAACGGTTACTTTTATAACTGTATAAAGAACCAATTTACTTTGATCTCCTAAATGTTGACTAATTGTGTTACCTATAGTAGGTACCTACCCTTTCCTTTCTATGCTCCTTATAAATGTTTTGCTACTAATTAATTCCTGAAATTACTTCGGTAGCGAATCTTCTTACTCCCTTTAATTTCCAAACAGCTTCGAGGACCTTCAATATTTGTGAATTTGTTATTTTTCCGAGAAAATTCCGTTCCTCCCGAAGTTAACCCTTTTGTCTCCTAGTAATTACCAAGAAGTGTAACAGCCAGTGAACAACACGATGTTGCTTTGAGAAATTTACAAAATTTAAGGTTAAATTTCAACCTGTCACTACGGTGATACACAATACACACACACATACACATCACGCCAATTTATTTATTATTATTTAATTAATTTATTAAAACACAAGTTCACTATCTTAAAACTAAACATAGTCCCACAAAACTGTTTACACAGTTTGTCTGTAGGATCAGATGAATCTCATGCAATTTATAAAGTGAGATTGTTTATTTTTTTATTTTTTTATTAATGATGGGTTTACTCTTGACTCTAGTCTAGGTCATAGGACTAATTGTGACATTAAATGGCTTTTAAGCAATCTTTTAAATTTGTTTACATTTGTTTACATATCCGGACATTTATGCCGCGTCTGACAAACATTTGAGGGTCATTCAGATAATTGTATATCACCATAGTGACAGGTTAGCCCATCGCATAAAATTGCAATTGACATGTAACCTCCGAAACCCACAGGAAAGAAATAGGGTGATGCTATTATAAGCCGGCATCACACGGCATACACAATAGGTATTCTAAATGACCCTCAAATGTTTGTCAGGCGTGGCGTAAGTGTCCGTTTTATACAGCCGTTTATGCTCTGTCTACCCCGTAAGGGATTATAGGCGTGATAATTGTATGTATGTATGTTAGGTTAATATCAGCTATAGTCGGGTTAGCACGAGATATGAAACAATTCTGCCCATCATGATGAAATAAATAAAAAAACACCTACACCGACCACTATCAGATGATACGGCTAATGTGGTATAGTGGTAGTACGTCTGCTTGCGACGCAAAGATTCCGGGTTCGATTCTCGGTGAGGCACTCACAATGTTTATATTAATCACTTTGTGAATTTGTTCCCAGTCGGGTTAGGACACTGGAGATTGAACCACCTGATTGTCCTTGAGTGGGCCTTTGGCACTGAAAAAGGCATACTCGAGAATGGCGCCTTTAGACTCCCGGTTTGCTACCTCATTACTATGTAATGTCCAAATCCACACTAATATTATAAATGCGAAAGTAACTCTGTCTGTCTGTCTGTCTGTCTGTCTGTCTGCTACGCTTTCACGGCCAAACCGCTGAACCGATCTTCATGAAACTTTGCACAGAGATTGCTAGCATACCGAGAACGGACATAGGCTACTTTTTATCACCATTCGAGGGTCTGGAGTAAAGATGTAGACCACCAGGTGTACCATCAGGAGCCTAGCTAAACTATTAGAGATACAGGCATGGTTCCAAAACAAAAGTTGTTCAGTATGATGGGCCGCTTCTTTTCACAAGGACATTGAGGATCTGGAGTACCATATGTAAACCACCAGGTGTACCATCAGGAGCCCAGCTAAACTATTAGAGATACAGGCATGGTTCCAAAACAAAAGTTGTTCAGTATGATGGGCCGCTTCTTTTCACAAGGACATTGAGGATCTGGAGTACCATATGTAGGCCACCAGGTGTACCATCAGGAGCCCAGCTAAACTATTAGAGATACAGGCATGGTTCCAAAACAAAAGTTGTTCAGTATGATAGGCCGCTTCTTTTCACAAGGACATTGAGGATCTGGAGTACCATTATGTAGACCACCAGGTGTACCATCAGGAGCCCAGCTAAACTATTAGAGATACAGGCATGGTTTCACAACAAAAGTTGTTCAGCATGATGGGCCGCTTCTTTTCACAAGGACATTGAGGATCTGGAGTACCATATGTAGACCACCAGGTATACGATCAGAAGCCCACCTAAACTATTAGAGATACAGAAATGGTTCCAAAACAAAAGTTGTTCAGTATGATGGGCCGCTTCTTTTCAAAAGGACATTGAGGATCTTGAGTGCCTTATGTAGACCACCAGGTGTACCATCAGGAGCCAACCTAAACTATTAGAGATACAGGCATGGCTCTAAAACAAAAGTTGGTCAGTATGATGGTCTGCGTCTTTTCACAAGTTCATTATGGATCTGGAGTACATTATGTAGCCCACCAGGTGTACCATCAGGAGCCGAGCTAAACTATTAGAGATACAGGCATGGTTCCAAAACAAAAGTTGTTCAGTATGATGGGCCGCTTCTTTTTACAAGGACATTGAGGATCTGGAGTACCATATGTAGACCACCAGGTGTACCATCAGGAGCCCAGCTAAACTATTAGAGATACAGGCATGCTTCCACAACAAAAGTTGTTCAGTATGATGGGCCGCTTCTTTTCACAAGGACATTGAGGATCTGGAGTACCATATGTAGACCACCAGGTGTACCATCAGGAGCCCACCTAAACTATTAGAGATACAGAAATGGTTCCAAAACAAAAGTTGTTCAGTATGATAAGCCGCTTCTTTTCACAAGGACATTGAGGATCTGGAGTACCTTATGTAGACCACCAGGTGTACCATCAGGAGCCAACCTAAACTATTAGAGATACAGGCATGGCTCTAAACCAAAAGTTGGCCAGTATGATGGGCTGCGTCTTTTCACAAGGATATTGAGGATCTGGAGTACCTTATGTAAACCACCAGGTGTACGATCAGGAGCCCACCTAAACTATTAGAGGTACAGAAATGGTTCCAAAACAAAAGTTGTTCAGTATGATGGGAATAAGTTGAGAAAGGACATTGGCAACTTTTTACCGAAGTTTTTTGTTATCTACTGACTTTTGTATTCAATCTAAATATTGATCTCTCAGGGCAGGCAGTACACCGGTTAGCAAATTTTGAATTGTCCCTTTAACAACAGAAGCAAGCAAGTCATCCTTAAATAGTAGATATAAGAACTGTTCTAATATTACTGTCATACTAACTATGAATATACATATCTACTTTAGAACCTGTTTCTTAAAAAACTATCTAACGCGGACGAAGTCGCGGGTAAAAGCTAGTATTCTTCATATTTCGATCTATGTTCACTGAAGTAAGTTGTTAGATTTTATGTACGAAGTATCAGCTTTTTTTCATACCTCAATTTCAGGCGCTAAGTGTATGAAGCGACTATATTTTTCATTGCCGCTGCCTCACTATCAATCAGTTTTCTTGCAAACCGCGCGTTTTTGGTGGTATTAATATTTTTTTACAAGTAAAACTCTCAGCTCAAAATTTAAATTATTAAAGTCGTTTTGGAAAATATTTGCAATTAATGATCGTAATAAGGTTCACTTTTTTTTTCTAAAAGATCAAAATAAAAAATGCAATTACATTCATTTCTTTTCGATTCTTGAAAATCTATTTTTATCACTATAATATTTAGTTCTTTACCGATTAAATTACTAGCTTTTTCAAACACTTCGACTTATTTTAACGTGATTTTAGGCATTTGACGATACTTAAGGCCCTTAGCCACGCAGGTGCTACCTACTCCGCTAAAAGGGTAGACAAATCCCCAAATTCCAGCCGTTGTCGGTTAATATCAAGTTTTCGCAGCGTGAATATTTAATTATAAAAGTATTTTTTGGTGAAAATGGGTAAATTTATAGTATGGAATATTTGCTTTATGCTTCGTAGCAGGCGTAAGAGTCAATCACCGGCGAAAAGTACAAATTGTAGCAATTTCGTAAGTAATATGGCAAAATTACGAATTCGTCCGAATTCCTCGAAGTTTGGCCACAACCCAGAACATTTTTACTATATTTCTTAACAAGTCCGGAAATTGGTTTAGCAATGTGGTAAGACGAAGTTCAATATTAACTTTTTTCTATCATAATCTCGTCATGACTATTTTTGAGTTCTCTTTTATGGTTAATCCTTGTTTATTGACAAAGAAACCATAACTTACGAATATGTAATAATATAAATAAAGTAAGTATAAAAAAACACTTAATTGCACAATCAAAACACAAATAAAACACATAACAAGACAATTTAAATTAAGGATGCGCAGATGTGGCCTTTCCAAAAGGATGAAAGGCAAAACACAACGGAGTGCGTGAATGACCAAAGAGGTACAAGAAGTTGTGTAGAAGAAGAAGAAAGCATGGTTGGATTGGTTAGCTACCAAAGCTAACCGAAGAATGTTAAAAGCGACGGATGAAGATGTAGAGAAAGCACGAAAGGAGTATAAAAGTGTGAAGGATGTAGTTAAAAAGACGGTTGATAGAATGAAGGATAAGAATAAGGATGAATTTGACAGGAGGCTATCGGAAAACTTTCGTTCCAATTTGAAAGTTTTCTGGAAATCCATAAGGACAGCTCGAAATAAAACCACGTCGTCCGAGTTGAGTAGGATTCGAAGCCAGGATGGTAGTGTAATAAAAGGTGAGGAAAGTGTGTTGAAAAGATGGAAGGAATATTTTGAAAGCTTATTTGAGAAAGAAGATCTAGCGCAAGAAATAACTACTGCAGAAGTGGATGAAATTGAGAACGAAAGTGAGATTGAAATGGATGAGATTGTGAAAGCGTTAAAAAGTATGAAATCTGGTAAAGCTGCAGGGTATGATAGGGTGTCGGTCGAAATGCTGAAGGCTGGCGAAGGCGTTGTGGCTAGTCAGCTGTACCTCCTTTTTAACCTTTGTTGGAGAAGCGGTCGAGTGCCAAGTGATTGGTGCAAGGCTGTAATAGTGCCATTATACAAAGGAAAAGGGTCACAGCTGGACTGCAAAAATTACCGCGGTATAAGCCTCCTCAGTGTCGTCGGCAAACTGTATGCAGAGGTGTTGATTGAAAGAGTGATGAAAGAAACGGATGAGAAAGTATGGGATGCTCAGGCAGGATTTCGTAAGGGGATGGGATGTACGGATCAGGTCTTTGCCTTGCGCTGCATAGCTGAAAAATTCCTGGCCAAAAACCAGAAAGTCTATTGCGCGTTCGTAG
Source organism: Tuta absoluta (assembly GCA_027580185.1). NCBI lineage: Eukaryota > Metazoa > Arthropoda > Insecta > Lepidoptera > Gelechiidae > Tuta > Tuta absoluta. The sequence goes on from JAQAHW010000051.1 coordinate 2,782,183, forward strand.
ATTTTTTTTTTATTAATGATGGGTTTTCTCTTGACTCTAGTCTAGGTCATAGGACAGAGACAGAGTCTAAGATGGAGCGAGCTCACCCAGAAGAAGCCTGTTCACTTTTACTTTGAAGAGATTAGGGTTGTATGCGTTTGGAAACACAGACGCAGGTAGTGAGTTCCACTCTTTAGCAGTGCGCATTATAAATGATGACTGGAAGCGCTTAGTCCGAATTGGTGGAATGGCTACCAGGTACGGATGGTATCCGGCGGTGCGTCTGGATGTCCGATGGTAGAAGGGAGCTGGTGGAACAAGGTCGTGAAGCTCTTGAGCACACTCTCCGAAGTACAATCTATAAAAAACCGACAAGCAGGCAACCTTGCGGCGATGTGCCAGGCTATGTAGCTTGGTGTCCACCAGTTTTATGTCGCCTATGAGCCTCTTGGCCCTGCGTTCCACCGAGTCAAGAGCGGCGAGTTGGTATTTGGCTGAGCCATCCCAAAGGTGACTGCAATACTCCATGCAGGATCGGACTTGTACTTTGTAAAGAGTTAAAAGCTGTCCAGGCGTAAAGTATCGCTTCACTCTATTCAGGACGCCCAGCTTTTTAGCCGCCGTCTGAGCCTTGTACTCGATGGTCGCGCCTAGATTTGGAAAAGGCCTATGACAGAGTGGTGAGGAATGAATTGTGGTCGGCACTATCCATGCATGGGGTGAGCAGTATCTTGATACGAGCACTGAAATCCTTATATAAGGATTCCAGTGCTTGTGTGAGGATAAACGGAGTGTACACTGAACTTTTTAACATCGAGAAAGGTGTTAGACAGGGATGTGTTGCGTCACCGTGGCTGTTCAATCTGTTCTTGGATAGTTGTTTGGAAGATTTGAAAGAGAGTGAATGTGGTCTGAGAATGAATGGTTTACTTTTACTCGTCAAATGTCTTCTCTATGCTGATGACCAAGTTATCCTTGCGTCGTCGGCTGAAGGGTTGCAGGAGATGGTAAATATTATGAATGAGGCTTTGAAAAAGAAAGGAATGAAAGTGAATGTAAGTAAGACGAAAGGAATGGTTTTTGAGAAAGAGGAAAATATGACAGAGTGTAAATTATGATAGAAGAAGAGAAGGTGGAACAAGTGAAAGAGTTTGTGTATTTGGGCTCCATGTTCACATCAGATGGAAAGTGTGAAAGTGACATCGAAAGAAGGGTGAATGCCGGCAACATGGTGAATAGAGCGTTGCACGCTTTTATGAACAGCCAGAAAGTCTCTGATAAGGCTCGTCTGGCTGTGCATAGAGGGGTGTTAGTTCCGACACTTATGTATGTGAGTGAAAGGTGGGTATGGCAGAAAAAGCATAAAAGTAGAATAAATGCAGTACAAATGAGAGCGTTAAGAAGTATGATTGACGTAAAATTGAGTGACAGGATAAGGAATAGCGTGATAAGGGAACGTTGTGGTATAAAAGAAGACATAGTGACTGGTGTAGAAAAGGGTATGCTTAGATGGTTTGGTCATGTAGAGAGGATGAATGAAAGAAGATTAACGAAACCGGTGTATATGGCAAGTGTGGATGGGAACGTCGGAAGGGGAAGACCTCGACGAACGTACCTCGATCAAATCGGGGACGTGCTAAAGAAAGGTCAGGTCAAGAGTACCCTAAACCGACGAGCATGCATGAAGAGATTGATGAATGTGGAGGAGGCGAAAGAAGTATGCCAGGATCGTAGTAAGTGGAAGGAAGTAGTCTCTGCCTACCCCTCCGGGAAAGAGGCGTGATTTAAGTATGTATGTATGTATGTAGATGTGGCCTTATTGCTGAAAGCGATATCTACCTGACAACCTTTGGGTGGAGGAGAAATCGATGATAAGAAGAGAGTAGTGCATAAAAAAGGTATGATGTCAATGAATCATCATTGGCCACAGCATCTATCTAGATGATTGTTGCAGCGCTCGCTCTGCCTCCTCCGTCAGATTCGCGTTTCGTCTGCAGCTGTTGTGGCAAAAATGTCATGTAGCTATAGGACTGTACAATAAATATAATATAAAAAGTCAGAAGGTCGATGAATATAATATAAATTATATCATTAAATAAAATTATATTGCGATATTGTATACGAATTAGTCACCATATTGAAGTTGATAAATAAATTATTGGGGCACTGTACAGTTGTAATGAAAGGTTCTAGATGGGCTGTTTTCCTTCGCCATATTTTAGAAAAACTTCAAAAACTAATGAAAACTCTTTTAATTTACAACAATTACAAACACACGTATTTTTTTCAATGTCTGTTCTTTAATAATTTCTTTCGTTTGTAAGTAATATCTAAGTCATGACGACACTTAATTGGAAAGAAGTACCTATATTTTGAACCTTGTTCCTTGGAATTCAGCATAATTTCTGATTTTGCTATTTTACTGCGACATCTATCATATTATAACGAAAAAGCAGTAATTTTACCGTATGTAAGCTAGTATTTCAAACAAATATAAATACCACGACTGAACATTCCGCAGCTCAAATAAGTCGCATATACACACATGGTAGACAGCTAATTGGCAAACGAACGTTAATTAATCATCTTTCCCTAGTTAGACTGGGCCGATGACGTAGCGGATAGTACCCCTGCCTGCTACGCCAATAGTCGTGGGTTCGATCCCCACAAGACACAAATATTTGTTGTCATTTTCAGATATTTGTGTTTAGTCTGGGTGTTTCTATGTATTTATTAACAAAAAAGTATATGTGTATTAATATCAGTTAGGTATCTAGTTCCCATGGTACAAGCTTTGCTTAGTTTGGAGCTAGATGGTGCTGTGTGAATTTTATTGTCCAGGATATTTATTATTTATTTATTTAGTTAAATGCAGTGAAATGTACCTACTCCGGGACTTTAGGTTTTTAGAAAGCCAAGAAATACTGTAGTAGGTTTAAGAGCGAAATAATAAATTCCAGTCAAATTCCCTCGGGAAATACCGCCATCAGAGTAAGTAAACACCCCAGACAAACAACAGTGGTGAACTAGGACAAGAAAAATGGATTCAAGCTCTTAGTCCAGTCTAAAGAATTCAGGTCGCCGATGTTTGAGACCACTTAAGGTTGATCATAATGAGGGAAATTCGGTTGTCTACGGGACAAAAAACGATTGTGAAATTTCTATAAAAATCACTAACATAAATTCTATTTGATATTTTGACGGAACGAAGCAGATTATTATCGAGCTATCGTTCCAATAAGTCATTTTTGACAGCTGTCCAGACAGATTCCTTATAATACTATGGCAGAGGGTTCCTTTTCCTTTGTTCACATCTCTTTTAGTATGGAGATGACAACTGTCAAATACGACTTATTGGAACGGTGGTACGTTAGCACTCGTGCTTTGACTCGCGCATGTAAAGGCCGACATTTGAGGGGCATGACGAGTAGCAGCGCAAGTCAGCTGTTTATACATATTTGCACTGCCCATTTCCCTGCCCATATTGGCATAGTGTAAACGTGCTATTAAAAAAAATTAAATATCCTTTAAGAGAGGCAGGTGGCACTAATACTAGTTTGTCAAAAATTTAGTTATGAAGGATGATAATCGCAAATTTGCTCCATATAAAACCCAACATTAATTAGTTTTTTTAAATATTCAAAGATAATTTTTCATTATTTTTAGATACCCATTCGTTGCATATTCTTTAAGCTTCTTTATATTCTAATTGAAACCTGAAAATATTTGTTTAATTCAGTCTATGGAAAAACCTTAGCATAAACTTATTAGTGTCACACCCAAAAGATTACTATTAAGTTAAACTAAAATGTCCTGAATCATATTTACACGATTACAACGTTTTCAAACCTAAGATGACTGGACTATTAGATTTGTATGCGAATGTGGACGTTGTGTAGTTTTTACTGGACCGGAAAACACGTTGAAGAATTTGTTGTCATATTTTCTAAGATAATATGATCGCTGAATGAAATAACTGTAGGTATACAGGGTGTAATGGCACGCGCAGCCGCCAATACTTACTTTGTGGTAAGGGACAGCCCTCCGAATACTGATAGGGTGCATTCAGACCATGAAACTGAACAACGTCTCATAATTTAATGTTTCAGGAAACGTATTTTTTTTAAAATTTCCATATTAAATAGAATCATCTGATTGTGATTTTGTATGGGTGGGCAAGATATTTTTGTCGTTTCCTGAAATATTTTTTATGGAAAATTGTTCAGTTACATAGTCTGAATGGACCCTATCAGTATTTGGGGCGGCTGTCCCTTACACCCCGTATAATTGCCGTGTGTGAATAGCATTACCCCATTTCTTACCCGTGGGTGTCGAAAGAGGCAACTAAGTGACTACAGGGTTACAATATGTGTATTACAATTTTAGACGGTGGGCTGACAGCCTGTCACTATCATATGGCAATACAATTATTTTTAATGACCCTCAAAAGTTAGTCAGACGTGGCGTGAATGTCCGGTTTTTTACGCCCGTTTACGCTGTGCCTACCCCGCAAGGAATATATGCGTGATATATGCATGTATGTATCAAACATCATCAGCAGTCCATTGCTAGACATGGGTTTCTCCCTATTCGGGGGTATTGCTATACTCACCACGCTTGGCAAGCGATTGGCGAGCGCAGTGCAAGATATTGCTTTCACAGGAAATGCTGCTGCCCGTTCCCTGGACGAATATACCTTAGTCGCTTATTACGACACCCACGCGTAGAATTGAGGTGATGCTATTCTAAGTCGGCACCACACGGCAATGATGTACAATGATGTTCTTTTATATTCACAAAATCAAGAGGATTGAAAAAACACATATCACGCCTATAATCCCTTGCGGGGTAGCAGTGCGTAAACGGCCTCAAAAAACGGACATTTACGCTACGTCAGACAAACATTTGAGGATCATTCGGAAAATTGTGTATCGCCATAGCGACAGGTAGTCAGCCCATCATCGCTTAAAATTTCAATACACACCCTCGTGTCCCTTAGTCGCCTCTTCCGACTCCCACGGGAAAGATATGGGGTGTTGCTATTCTAAGCCAGCATCACACGGCATAGAAAAAAACAGCATGAAAAACCAACTTGTTGTTTTTTCTTAGCTAAAGAAAACAACACAGCTACAAAGATTACCATATCGCTAACCGCAGCATAAGCTAGCTCATTTTAATCTCAAGCTAAAGGAGGGCAGCCTAGAATCTCGGAATACGAGTCGGGCGAAGGACAAAGTACAGAAGAGATAGGGCAGGCAACTTATATTGGCCTGAAAGGGAACACCGCGTAAACCTTATCGCGGCTAAACAAGTAGGGATGGGGCGAGGACTGGTGATGTGACTCCTTGAGAAAGTTCCTTATCGACTCGATTCCATGTAATGCCGGTAGCCGTGTGATGCCGGCATAGAATTGCATGACCCCATTTCTTACCACTACGGGACTCGAGGATTAGATGTGTATTGCAATTTTAGGCGATGGGCTGACAACCTGTCACTATAGTAGTAAACAGTTATCTGATTGACCCTCAAACTTGGGGTGGTATGGGATCTACCTCCTAGCGGTCCACCCCGGGCAACGGCAACACAGGCTTGCCTGTGGATAAGTCCGGGTGAACGATCCCACTAAGCGGTGGAAGGCTCCGTAAGGGGCCGCCTGGCTCGCGACCACCATCCCACCGAAGTCTGGCGCCAAGTAGCTTTATGCTGCGTTCCGTCAGTTTGTGGGAGTGCCAGTGCCTTAACAGGCTTCTTCTGGGTGAGCTCGAAAATAAACGATAGGACCAAATTTTTGCGTCATTATGCTACGAAATTGCCTGCTTCTGTAAGAGTACTCTATCAAACCAGCGTTCATTGCGTTTATAGTATTCTTCAGTCAAACGGTCTTCTGACCAGCGATCATTCCTTATAGATCATTTAAGCCACGTTTCATCGATCCAGCTAACTTTCTGACCTGGGTTTAGTCTACTGATATAATTGACCCAGAGTCCTTCAGGGTTTAATCTTTCGACAAGTACGCACTGTAGACAAGTACAGCTCATAGACAAACATAGATTCAATGAAAATTTTAACCCATTTTTATAGTTGGGCCTCTCCCTATAGCCCATGTCCAGCCGTGGACTGTTGTTGCTGTTAAACTAATGTATGTAATAAAAAAGTTTACAAGTTTTCCTGTTGAGATCTTTTAGCAATCGTGGTGCGACTGTTGTGGATGTTGAAGTGACTGAAAAAAACTAAATGAAAACACACTTCTTAAGTCGGATATACAATTTACGAAAACCTTCTAAATGTTCTACCGCAAGCCAGATTTAAACCTGTCACTTTCGCTATAGCTGGGTTCAACTCAAACGTTGGCTGTGAAATTATGCAAGTGTATGACTCTCATTGATGGTTCAATGACTCAGTGAGTCGGTTCCGCAGACTGCCAGCTAAACCATTTAACCCGCCCCTATAAACAAGCTTGCAAGTTTTCCCGAGATCTTTTATCTTTTGTCTAAACAGCGGTGTCCGTTGTCTATTTGTTGTTGTTCCGAGCCGCCGCTTTGTTAAATTAAGATTGGTTTTTAACTCTCTGTTATTCGATATTGTATAACTGGACTTAGTTTCTTGTTTGCTCCAGTTACAGTCTTCCTGCTAATTTCATAAGGTTATGAGTTTCGGATCATTTCCCAGAACAGCCAGAGCAGAGTTTTTTTCTTGTCTTTTATTAAGGGTTCTTTCTGATATTGAAAACTGTCGTAATTTATTTTTCATTAGACTTTATTTGGAATTTTCCTTTGAAGAAATCTTGATTTTGCTTTTGAACACCTACACTGTTTTAAAATACCTCAAGGGGCAAATTAGAAATCAGTGGAAATAATTATCGTGTTGATGAAAGTATTTTTACAAGGATACTATTTTGTAAATTGTAGGTATATCAAAGAAAACGTTTGGCTAATTATGATAATTTGTTTAATGGATTAAAACCTACCGAGAGAAATGAATTACGAAAATATTCTATAAAATTATAGAGGTAGAGAAGTGTTGTTTCTCCACTGTGAGGTTAGATTTATTTTACCAAACTACGGTCGTTTCTTTGTAAAATAATATTGCTGCTGCTGTTTAGTTCCCAGTACTAATCGATTGATGTTCTCAAACTGCACACTCAAACTGTTTGGACAAGCTAAGCCAGTGTATCTCAAAGTTGGTTAGTTGCAGTAACCCGGGCAGAGTAAGGCGTGTCAACTATGCCTGAGCTTGCATCTAATCCGGCTTAGGACAGTGTGTATCTAACAAATTGCATCTTAGGAACTTGATAAACAAAAATGCGATACGTTTAATGGGTAATAACAAAGGTTTTATCGTGTTTTCGAAAATATGCGTTAGTAAAAGTGTGCGTCGAATATTAACATCAATACTTTCAAAACTGTCTTGAATCTCTTTTTAAGTAAATCTGTGGTATAGGGTGAGTACCGCTTTCTAAATATTTATGTTTAGAAACAGAATAGATGCTTGAATCTGTTATATAAAGAGCTCATTCAGACAGCACAAATTCAAAATCATGAGTAAAATATATCAATAGGTAATACGGTCTCGTTGTTAATCGGTCGATTCGGACTCAGTGTAGCTTTTTCACTTTTCAAGTTTGAGTGAGAAATGGAAATTGAAATTCTTTAATCAATGTAGGATAGTGTTATCTGTCACATATTGACGTTATGATCCGTCATTGTTAAAAAAGAAATCGGTACTACACAATTTCATCACAATCACAAAAACCGGCTCGGGCGGGATCAAAAAATAAAAATAAAGGCACTGCCTTGGGGCTGGCTAGGTTAGGTAAATCACACGGCATGTAACTACGCCTCCATCATCTGAAAACGACATTAGTTTCAATTTTGTGAAGATTTGTCGGGCCATATTCGCGGCAGCGGCAGGGGCAGGAGCATAGTGTGAATGTAGCATAAGAGTCCATCTGTCGTATACCCCGGATGTGCTAAGACAACCGTGTCGAAAAGCTCCGTCTCATTTCATGTCACAGCATGAGAACAATTTTTAGACCCTTATCGCAATTAAGACAGTTCCTACGATTACCTAAGGACATAGAACCTAGTTGTCTGGGCATTAATGAGATTCCGAGTAATTTTGGCAAAAGTCCATTAATAATATAATAAATAAATTATACCTAAATACTGTAATTTTACCGTAAAATAAATTATACTGTAAAATTTCTCATTTTCCTGGCGTAATTTTTTCTTAGACTTCCGGTCTACTTTCTCGCCGGATTCACAAAATATTGATTCTTAGATTTACTTAAAAATATTCTATCTCAAAAAATTTGCCTGATATTGAATTATTATCGAAAAGCGAAGATTGCTCTTACAGAAGGTGTATTCTACGAAGGTATTAAACAAACTTTACGGTTTCAGGTTTTTTAGTCGATGAACTATCAAGTTAGAGCTTACATGTTCCTAGTTTGACCGGTCATGTTCTTGTTATAAACTGCTCGGTAACCAAAAGAAGCCCCCGAAAGGAACTTCGTAAAATGGTAAGTAAATTATTTTCCTTTTATACATTTAAAGGTGACTATGGTTTTGGCCGACTAGCCGTCTACCGACTAATCAGCTTAAAATCAACCAACAGTCGTCGACTACCAAATAATACTAGTCGGCTTTTGCGACTTACTTCAGTCATCCCAACGAAGACGTTTGGAAGTTATCGTTCCGTGATATTCGAGCCTTTTCTTCATTTTAAGCGTATTTAACAATGAAATTAATTTCGAGGGCGCGGAGGTCCCTCATTAATTTCCCATTTTGGGAACTACCAGCACGTGCCGGGTAGATTCAGTCCAATCACGCCACAAGGGCGCGATCGGGCTGGTTTTTTTTTTTTTTTTTTTTTTTTTATTAGTGATGGGTTTGCTCTTGACTCTCGTCTAGGTCATAGGACAGAGACAGAGTCTAAGATGGAGCGAGCTCACCCAGAAGAAGCCGGTTAAGGCACTGGCACTCCCACACACTGACGGAACGCAGCAAGCTACTTGGCGCCAGACTTCGGTGGGATGGTGGTCGCGAGCCAGGCGGCCCCTTACGGAGCCTTCCACCGCTTATTGGGATCGTTCATCCGGACTTATCCACAGGCAAGCCTGTGTTGCCGTTGCCCGGGGTGGACCGCTAGGAGGTAGATCCCATACCACCCCAAGTTATTGTGGTTGTTTGAACAACCACAATAACTTCTCAGGGTGAGCTCCTGCACCCAACCAAACAGTCAGGTGTAGATTTCATGGCCCCGGAGCTAGAAAATTGAAGAGTCCAGACTAAAAAAAATATCAATGAAAATCAAAGTTATAATTTAACAGCCGACTACAAAAATGACTACTATGTTCCAGGAACAATAAGCTTATTTATTTTGTGAAACATGTAATGCTAGCCATACTGGGCTACAACAACGTACCAAACTACCCGTAATATAACTGCGGTTATCGATAAGAGGTTTCAATTCCGAAACTTTTCTGCTTGCATAAACCAAACCCCGTGGCCATATCAGCGTCTAAAGCAAGCAGTTTAAATAACAACCAATTTAAAGTTGGTGCAGTTGGCCCCTGCATCGAGTGTTGTGTCGAAATTCAATAGCCGGCTGCATAATATGTGAGAAACTTTGAAGCATGCAATGTACAAGCAATACACTGCACTGGCCCTCCTGATATTTTGGTTTTTCCAGCTAGAATATTTAAACGAGCAACTCTTACATACATACATATATCACGCCTGTATCCCATGCGGGGTAGGCAGAGAGTAAACGGTCGTAAAAAACGAACACTTACGCCACGTCTGACAAATGTTTGAGGGTCATCAAGAACGCTATGTATCGCCATAGTGACAGGTTGTCAGCCCGTCGCCTAAGATCGCAATACATATGTAACCCTAGAGTCCCTAAGTCGCCTCTTACGACACCCATGGGAAAAAATGGAGTGATGCTATTCTAAGCCGGCATCCCACAGAAAGGTAACTACATGTTATTATATTTATTATAAAGCAAACAACAGGAAATTCGAAACACTCAATTTGGTCAAATTATAGGAAAATAACAGCAATATAAACAATAAACATTTTTGTTTTCTTAGTTCCCTGCAATTAAAATGATTGTACCTTATATATTATTGTATGAACTTCTACTAGTGACCGATAGCGGAATCTCAAGACAATCTTGTGATAAAGAACAAGTTTCCTGAAACGTGGAAAAAATGTGAAAGAGTAGAACAGAATAGAGGCTTAGAATAGCATTCCCTTCGAGTATACAGTACCTACTTGGGTACTATATACTCTAAGACTATTGCCCCATTTCTTTCCCACGGGTGACGTAAGAGGTGACTAAGGGACTCGGTCGGGGATTTATGTGCATTACAATTTTAGGCGACAAGTTGTCAATCTGTCACTGTCACTATAGTGATACATGATTTTCTGAAACAGTTCTCAAATATATGTCAGGCGTAGCGATAACAACCGTATTTCATGGCCGTTAAAACTCTTCCTATCTCGCAAGGGAGGCGTGTTATGTGTATGTATGCATCAGTAGTTCAGACGTGCAATTCTAGATACTAAGTTTAAGATGTGACAACACACGCAAAAATCTTTGAGGTCATATCCAACCAAATGATTATCTTACCAAATGGCAAGATAATTATTATTATTTGGTAGAAGTCTTATTTGGTTGGATATGAAACAAATATCGTTTTCAAATGGTGGTGGCGTAAACTTACATGCCATGTGATTAACCTGGCCAGTGCCTTTATTTTTATTACTTTTGTCCCGCCCGAGCCGGTTTTCTATTAGGACATTACAAAATTGTTATAAAAAAAAGAAAATTGTGTGATACAAACTTCTTTTTTTTACAATGACGGTTCATGACGTCAAGTAAAACTAGGTAATACGCCCCAATTTTCGAAAAAGTCATACAACATTGAAAAAACCACGAGTTATAAAAACCAGTTCAAAAACTAACACCCGACTACTGAGATATCGCGCTCTAAAAAGTAAGAAACAAGAAATCTGGAATATTAACTACAAACAATTTAATATCTATAGTCCACGAAATTTATACGAAGATATGACATCCATACTAATATTATAAATGCGAAAGTGTGTTTGTTTGTTTGTTTGTTTGTTTGTTTGTCTTTCTTTCACGTTACAACAGAGCGATATCATGCAGTGTTTTTTAGGTGTGCAGTTAGGTGAGAGGCTGGAGAGTGACATAGGCTACTTTTTATCCCGGAAAAACATATTTTTCCCATCGGAAAAGCGATTAATGTTTAGCAATAGAATACACCCATACTACGAACATAGATGAGTATCATGCAGCGATGTAAAGCATTTTTTTTTTTGAGAGCAGCTAAATGAAAAGCTGGTGAGTGACATAGGTTATTTTTTATCCCGGAAAAACATATTTTTCCCTTCGGAAAACCGATTAATGTTTAGCAATAGAATACATCCATACTACATACATAAATGAGTATCATGCAGCGATGTAAAGCATTTTTTTTTTGGAAAGCAGTTAGATGAAAAGCTGGTGAGTGTCATAGGTTACTTTTTATCTCGGAAAAACATATTTTTCCCATCGGAAAACTGATTATTGTGTAGCATAGAATACATCCATACCACATAAAAAAGATGTATATACAGGATGTAAGGGACAGCCCTCCGAATACTGATATTCCCATAGTAAATGCAGTGAGCTGATTGTGATTTTGTATGGGATATAGAAAAAAAGAATTTAATCTATGGCAGGTTGTTCAGTTTCATGGTTTGAATACACCCAATCAGTATTCGAAGGGCTGTCACTTACACCCTGTATAGCACTACTATGAGAATGTCTCTTGAATATGAGTTTTGGGATATGAATGTGGCTTTAAGGGTGATGTGGGTATGTACTTGAGATACTTCTTACCACAGTAGTAAAGTTAATTTCTACAGTTAAACATGATTTGAAAGTCCATTTCTATAATAATAACCATTTTTAGCACAGTAAGTTTGCCCTGCGTATACTTGCGAAGACACATAATAAACTTAAATTTTTTGGTACCATAGTCCTGAAAATTGAAGACTAGGCAAAATCATTATACTGCGTATTCATATTATTATAATTCCAATCCAAGAACATCCATCCCCAAGTTAATTTGGTTTGGAGCTAATATAGGTTTTCAAATCCTTGATTACATACCCACTCCTTTCTTTCATGTCTTCTTGGAGCATGTTTGTATGTAATAAAAATTTCAAAATAGCAGGAATATTAAAAAAAAATTAAAGCTATATACAAGTAGACACGGTTATGGACACAGAACAGAGCACTTCATACCCCGTCGAGTTTTTAAATTCATTGGAGTTGTCAGGTGTGCCCTCACATAAGCTGCAATTAAAAGTAGGCGTTCCAGTCATGCTTATGCGAAATTTAGATGCCCCTCGATTATGTAATGGAACGAGACTTCGTGTGACACAACTAGGACGGAACATAATTGGAGCCACCATCTTAACCGGCGTTGGCAAGGGTGAAAATGTAATAATACCACGGATCCCAATTATTCCCACAGATCTTCCATTCCAATTCAAGAGGCTGCAATTTCCTATCAAGCTTAGTTTCGCAATGACAATCAACAAAGCGCAGGGACAAACTTTAAAGGTAGCGGGGGTCCACTTAGAAAAACCGTGCTTCTCTCATGGCCAGCTATATGTAGCATGTTCGCGTGTGTCCAATGCTCAGAACCTCTTCATTTTATCCCCAGATGGTAAAACTTACAATATCGTTTACAATAGCGTATTAAAATAGTGCTCTGTTCTGTGTCCATTAAGCTGTGTACTATGTCTTTAACACTCTTCTGGAAACAAACGCTCCGAAACACTGTAAAAGCATAAATCCCTCCCCTTTGAAAGACAATTTTTGTATACGCGCTCTCCATCAAGATATGTCTTCCATATTACTCACGATAATTTTTCCGGTTTAGTGACTGCGTCTCTATTAAAATTACGTTATCTTTACTTTTAACATTAAATGCCTGTTTTTCCTTACACTATAAATGTGTCATAATCTTCTTTCTAGCGTCGTAATATCTTCATTATTGAAGGTCGTAATTCCCCTGATGGGAAATATTTTTCTCATTCAGGATTCTTTCCCATCGCTGCGTATCTTTGGCGACATAGAGCGCTGAGTGTATTTAATGAGACCACCTAATTGTACTGAAACCTCTTGGTCGTTTGCCATCGACTTTTCCAGTGATCATGAGTGCAAAGTGGCAAAAGAACTCAAGGATCATTCTTGCGCCTCATTACTTGATTTTACAATAGCCTGTATTAGTGATGGTAGCGCCCAGGTACCACAAATTATATACTTTTTCAAGGAAGTGAACCATTCCAGTGTAGTGTCGTCTGTGTATCGGTGAATAGTGATTTTAGTGCCCTCCCAGTTTACACAGTTGTTCGCCTTACGATGTGTCGTTTAGAATACACAACTAATTAATAAAACTCTATGAGTACGCGGGCGAAGCCGCGGGTAACAGCTAGTATAATTATATGTTTAAATGTATATTTAATAAAAAAAAAAATTGTAGTTTATAGGTGATAGCCGTGGACGTATGCCAGTTTGCCTTACCTAATTATGTTGTGCAAGTTTATGATATCACCTACTAAGTACTAGAAGTAGGTGGCATACGACCACGGCTATCACCCATAAACCACAATATTTTTTTATTAAATATACATTTAAATATATAATTATATGTCATATCTTCGTATAAATTTCGTGGACTATAGATATTTAATTGTTTGTAGTTAATATTCCAGATTTCTTGTTTCTTACTTTTTAGAGCGCGATATCTCAGTAGTCGGGTGTTAGTTTTTGAACTGGGTTTTATTTTAATTATTTTGGGGTTGAAGATAAGTTTAACATTTTGGTATGTATTTTTTTTTCTGGATAGAAATGCAGCTCAATTCACAATTAAAACATCACTCGTTAATTAAACAAAATACACTCATCATAATCTTATCTTTGTATGTATGTATGTTTGACCATGCATAACAGGGTAGGAGCCAACATGCAGCCTTGGCGAACACCTCTACGAACGGCTCGGATGTATTGCCGTTAAATACAACAGATCCTTTCATGTCCATATGGAAGGATTTAACGAGGCTCAGAAGTTTTGGCAGGTAACCGATGTTTACAAGTGCAGTGTAAAGGCTCTCTCTGCTAACGGTGTCAAAGGTTTTGTTAAGGTCTACGAACGCCACAAACAGAGGTGTTCTCTGCTCTCTACACTTTTCCTGAAGTTGGCGAAGTGTAAAGATCATATCTGTTGTGGAACGCTGGGCGCGGAATCCACATTGCGCTTCGGGATATACACGATCAGCTAGTTTCTGGAGTCTTAATAAGACTAACCGAGCAAATAATTTACCTACTATTCTTAAAAGGGATATACCACGATAATAGTTACAGTCACCGCGGTCACCTTTGCCTTTGTATAGGGTAACGATGTTAGCATCGCGCATATATTGTGGTATATATTTATTTATTTATTTCCGAACAATATACATTGTGTTGAAAATATAACATAACACAACATTATTAACTACATGTACAATCTTTAATACGACATTTCTGAGAAAACATCTAATAATAATTCAATTAAATGCATTAGGTAATTCAATTTAAAATGAGACCAATTCACACAATATATATGCAAAAAACACTACTATTATTTTACGCCATCACAATCCTATTTTAGGTCAAAAAATTCGACAAAAAGATAATAATATAATATACAGGTAAATAAATGATTCAAATATAATGTCAAAAATTTTCAAATTAAATGTCATAGCCATAAATTATAAGTATTACAAAATTATTTTTATTATTTTTAAATGTCAATTGTATTTGTAAATATCTATATTTAAACTGAGTTTTAAATTCGATAAGACAAGTGTTTGCTCAATCAGTAATTTTATAAATCTTACTACAATATTACCTATAACATCATAAGTTCCTCTACCGTATAAAAACATTTTTCCAGCAAGAACGTCTTAAGTTTTAGTTTGAAGAGTAATGGCTTATCTAACAGAGCTTTCAGATCAGTAGGCAATCTATTAAAAATCTTTACAGACTGATATCGAGCGCTATATTCTGCAACTTTCAAGCGGGGTTTTATTCTTACAGGCAAATCCTTTCTTCTTGAATTTAATCTGGATTTATTTTCATCTACACTTTCTATCGTCGAGTGATGTTTTGCCAAGTCACCTAGTATAATTAAAATATATAGACATGGCGCTGTCAAAAACCTAAGATCCTTGAACAATTCCCTACATGAAGCAGACTGCGGAAGTCGAAGTATTGTCCTAATTGCCCTTTTCTGCAGCGTGAATGCCATGTTTATATTGTAATTGTACCCATTGCCCCAGTGTTTGATACTGTATCTTAATTTCGACTCAATTAATGAGAAATACACCATCCTTAGCTCAGCTAACCCCACCTCATCCCGCAAACTTCTGATGGCATAACAAGCAGAACTCAAGGCGCTATCCAAAGAGGCAAGCTCTTGTTTCCAGTTCAGAGAAGCGTCAATGTGGACTCCTAAAAACTTAACCGAGGCAACACTCGGAACAGGATTACCTCCGCTACCTATACTCAGTTTATCTTTGTTACGAGCAGTTGTCTTGAAAAGTAAGGCGTTAGTTTTGCTAGTGTTTAATTTAAGGGCATTGATAGTAAACCAGTGCTGAAATTCTGACAAAAGACAGTTAATTTTTTCATTTAAATCATCTATATTAGAAGCGGAAACAACTGCATTGGTATCATCAGCAAACGTTATCAAAGAAGTTCCAGGGGCAACTCCGGTTATATAATTCGCTAAATCATTTGTAAATAAAATGAACAGAATTGGTCCCAAAATAGACCCTTGTGGAACGCCTCTGCAAACCCTCGCTAGATTAGAGGAAGCAGTTTTCTCTTCTACTCCTTCCACAAACTTTATTTCTGTGAACTGATACCTATTGGTTAAATATGATTTGAACAGTTGCAATGTCACACCTCTAATTCCGTAATGTTCCAGTTTAGCAAGAATGATTTCGTGATTGACTAAATCAAAGGCGGAGCTCAAATCCAGAAAGAGTCCAGCCACTCTAAGTCTGTTATTTATCTGGATTATTACATCATCGATTAAAGTATCGATGGCCTCAGCTGTACCAATTCCTGTTCTGTAACCAAACTGTCTTTTATGTAGGATGTTATGCCTGTTGAGATGTCTGACTAGTCTCACTTTTATCAGGTTTTCAAAGATTTTAGACAGTGTTGGTAGCACAGAAATGGGCCTGTAATTATTTAGGTCGGTTCTAGAGCCCTTTTTAAATATTGGGTTTATTCTAGCAATTTTGAGTTGTTCTGGAAACAATGCTTGTTCAAAGCAATTATTAAAAAATATAGATAGGGGTTCCGCTAATAAATCAATATTGTCCTTAAAAATGCAAATAGGCATACCGTCGTAGCCATATGATGTTTTTGACTTCATAGCCTTTACTATCCTACTAACTTCGACTGCCGTAACCTTCTCCCAGACCATAGAATCCTGTACTCTACCAACATATTGATTCAGGATTTGTAAAGCTAATTGCGTATTCCCGTTTATTGTATTATTACTGTTGGTAAATTTTTCAGAGAAAGCCCTAACAATTTCCTTTGGGTCGTCCGTAATCCTATTATTTAGCATCAATTTCATGTTTTCCTTTATGCTTGCAATTTTCTTATTTCTGTGTCTATTCACAACAGTCCACAATGCTTTGTTACAATTTTTTGCCTTAATCACTTCTGACTGAACAGATAGCCTACGTGCAGCTCTAAGAACCCTGCGATAGATCGTGATATACCTCTGTTGGAAATTAATTACAGATTTATCATTCACGTTTTTATCGACGGTGTTGAGGAAACGTTTCATCCGACTCGAAACCCGCAATCCCTTTGTGACATAAGTCAACTTTTGCTGTTTAGTCAAATCAATTTTCCTCTTCTTTTTATTGAAGCTCAATTTGAAATTTAGATTTAATTTAGTTAAGAATGTGTTAAGATTAAGTATTTTTAGATTGATAGCACGTAACTTTTCCCGGAAACTTAAGTTGTTTCTTCCATTGAAGACTCTCTTCGTGGTCCACAAAATGTTTTCTTTATTTTTGTTAGCACCTTCATTAATTATTTCTACTGAAAACTGACAAAGAACTGCAGAATGTCCATCAGACAAACCATTATCATCAATATCCACATTAACTACGTCGTCCTCATGAATGTTTGTTAAGAAATTGTCAAGACAAGAGCTAATGTTACCCCTTTGAAAAGTAACAATATTGTGAAGTGGTCTGAAATTGTAACATTGCAAAAGCGAGACAAACTCCTTCCTTTCCTTTTCCCTTACACCTGTATCGGCCAGCAAATCTACATTAAAATCACCGCCTACAAGACATTTCTTACTGAAAAAATGCGACAAAAGTTTCTCTAGGCGCTCCATAAAATCACCAAAGTTATCTACGATAGGATTGCGATAGACACAGCAGATATTAACATTAGTATTTGTGTCTCTCACACCACAAACTTCGAATGATTCTCTTTTATATAGTTTAGTACAGACTGAGAGCAATTCGTAATTATTATTATTTATTTGACTCAGTATTAGAGAACCACCCCTTTTCATGTTTGTTCTTACGTTATGGCACACAATATTATAATTTTGTAAATTAAAAATACCTATGGAATCTTTAGTTAAAAAATGTTCAGTGACACACATGTAATTCGGTTTCAATTCATCTAAATAAACTTCTATCTCGTTTTTCTTGCTTGTAATACCGCAAACATTCTGATGAAACACATTTAATGTTATATTTTTGGTTGCACACACACACACATCTCCACTTTTCTCGTTTTTGTCCACTATGTCGATATCGTCCGTTTTCATAAGTTCAACACAACTGGTATTCACGAAAAAACTGCTGCAGTTCAATGTTTTGTTTTACAGGTAGAGTTCTTTCAGTCGTGCATTTAATAAACATAATTGTTCTCCAAATTGATCTAGAAGTGTTGAGTTTGTCCAACCTTGGGAGATTATAATTATATCTATATCTACGCCAAAATAGTTCGAACTGCTCTACATGTCCAGTAATTGTGTATAAGAAGTTTGACAAATTATTTAATTTACTGCAATCATCATGTCCAATCAAAATATTTGTGTTCTGTAGACTATTCACGATTTCGTTCAACGTGGCATAAAACCGTGAGTAATCTGAATCGCGTTCCTTGGGTACAATAATTACAACGTAGTCATTTTTTGTGAGGTCAATACAATCTGTGACACAGGTGTCTAGCAGTCTTTCTAAGTCTGCGTAGGGCTTCAGCATTGCCGTCACCAGGTAACTAGGGCCCAGGAGATATTGTAGTTTTTTTCTCATGTCCCGTCCTTGTTCATTTGCGAATAGTCTAACATGATGCTGGCTGTGAGTAGAGTTTGTTGGATGTATTAAACTCATTTTTGGCAAGTTAAACTTGTTACTCGATGCAGTGTTCTTATTCTTGCAGCTCTGTAACTGGCTACTTACAGCGTATTCTTTATTGCCCGAGTGATGCGATGATTTTGCAGTTGATTTTGGTGATGATGCAACAAGTCGGCGGTCATTTTTCGAAAAACTAGAACATTTCTCTTGATCGTTACAGTGATCTTCAAAATCTTGGCTAATACCACTCTTCAAATCAGGTTGAACTATACTTTCGCAGTGCCGACTTTTTCTTAGACGTTTATATCTTGGGGAAAGAAATTTTTGAGTGAAAACTGTGTCCACTCCGAGCCCAACCGATTTATAGCGCTTTATAATATGCTCTAATTGCTCTATCCTAATCCTCAAACCATGGTTTTCCAAACACAGGTTTTCAACCGCTTGTTCCGCCGAAAGTAACTCTATTTTTAGCTTCTCTAGTTTTTCCTTTAATTCAGTGGTATCTTCATCCAATGTGTTCGGTAGGCTGAGATTTATAAAGTTTTCATTATTTTGATTCCGATATAAACTCGAACAATGGTGAACTGTTAGATTTTTTTTCTGTCTCTGTGTAATAAAGCATGCCGATGAGCTGCTGTTATTGGAATTGGTTACCACAACTTCGTTCTGTTTATTAGTTTCTATCTCTATATCCAATCCCTCTACCGCCAAGGCCTCAAAAGAATTGCATATTGGCACGTTAATAATAACTTGTGGTTCAGTTGAATTATTTTCAATGTCGCTGGGTGCTCTAGGCGCGGAATTTTCAGAATTTAGGTTGAGTAATAATGAAACATCTCCGTCATCGGGTCTCGAGATCTTTACAGAAGCTTTTTCATCAGTTTCCAATGGTTGTTGCACAGGTACTAGTTGGACATCATTATTTATAGTAGTTGAAAGAATCGGATTCTGTTCAAGTATAGAAACCGGCTCGTGTACTGATATGGAAGACTGCCTTTCTGATTGTTTGCTAAGCGCCTTGTTTTCTATATTTGACTCCATTTTTGACTCTGAGCCTTGTAAAACTATCTCAACGAGTACATTTTTACTCTTCTTGTGTTTTTTTGGAGTATTTTTAGGGGTGATTTTGGGTTCTTTGTTAGTATTAGTGCGTTGATTATTTACACATATACTACAAATCCAATTTCCTCTTCTCGCATGAGTCATAGAATCAAATATTTTTTCCGTAATATGCGCGCATCTCATTTTTCCACAAAATAATCCACGACATTGATTGCATGTTAGACAGTCCTTTCTTAGTACTTTTCTATAGCACTTCTTACATGTGTTGTTCATGTTTGCAGAGTAGAAAAAATAAACTCCAGCAAAAAATAAATATAAAAGATAAATAAAAAGAAAGTCTCACAATTTCCAAGTAGCGGTCGGTTTCGAACTCTATTCCCTTGCGTGGCAGGCGCACCCTCTATCCGCTAGGCTACGAATACTTGATGTAGTGCGCCGAATTAGAGGTTCTTGATGTGAGCGAAGTCCAGCCTCGTTAGTGCGCAAGAGTCTCGAGTGCCGTGATGAATCATGTTAACACAATAGGACAATAGGCTCCTACTCACAGTTCGGTCTGCAAAATCCGTTGGAATTTCGCACTTTTTTTGATATTTCGAGATAACTATGCACAATTTAAGTACTTGATATGTTCAATAACACGAAATAAACTGTTGCAAAACTTTTGGTATAAGTTTTACGGCGATTCATTAACTTTTTCCGACAATTTATTTTAAAAAATACGAGAGCTTCTATTAACACGTCTTGACGGGTCGAGCGCCCCGCGTCCCCTCCCCCCCCGTCCCCTCTCCCCGTCCCATATCCCGCTTCGCAACATTTACACAACAGATTGTGCAGGATGGGTAATATGCACTTGAGCCTGATGATTTCGGCATGGGTACCATCCTTTCAGGAGATTTTCCGGTCTTAAGCTGTTTAACAGCCTTGTGGTATTCCCTTATGGTAGGAAGGTCATCTAACTCGGCCCAGGTAGCAGTTTTGGCATGCAGCTGCAGCTTCCGGCATCTTATTAACTGGTTCCGAATAGAGACCGATATAATGTTCTATCAATCGTTCGAGTTGGCGTTGGGCATCTGTAATAACAGTGCCATCCACTTCTTTAATGGGTGCTGTTTTTTTAGGCAAAGGACCAAGGGCCTTTTTACTGCCAGCATACACACCACCAAAATTCCCGACATCAGCGCACGATTGGATACTTTGGCAAAGCTCGGTCCAGTATGCATTAGCAAAGTACCGTGATGTGCGTTGTAATACAGCTTTTGCATTCGCTAAATCGACACGCGACTTTTATGAAGGGTTAAGGCGATGAGTAAGCGCAGCTTGCCGTTTGGACTCGAGCAGGGGTGTTATGTGTTCGAGATTTTCAGCGAACCAGTCCTGGTTTTTGACTTTCTGGTGGCCGAAAGCCGTACCAGCCACATCTGTTAGAAACTTTTTTACTTTGCCCCAGTCTTCCTCTATAGGAGCGTCTACGTCCCAGGTGGCAGTTTCATCGCGTACCAACTCTTCAAACTTCCGGACAAACTCATCATCTCTGGTTTTGGGAAGATCGATCTTCTTCCTACCGGGCAGTTTGGACGAGTGGATCTTTTTGTGAGTTATAGCAACGTGCGAAACCACCAAGGAGTGATCTGTGTCACAATCAGCGCTATTAAATGTACGCGTGTGTAGAGTCTCGCGGAGTTTTTTTTTTTTGTTAGGATAAGGTCCAGTTGATGCCAGTGACCAGAACGAGGGTGTTTCCAGGATACTTCGCGAGATGATTTGCCTTTGAAGAAGGTATTGGTAACACACAGTAGGTGTTTAGAGCATAGCTCTAATAAACGTTGGCCGTTTTCGTTTAACTTCCCTATACCGTGGTTACCTATACAATCAGGCCAAGCTACGTTGTCCTGTCCAACCCTTGTGTCAAAATCGCCCAGATTGTATAAGCGGTCAGATGGTCTTAACCCGCCTTGTGGCATACAAGTCCTGAAACGCGGTATAGAAGTTATTTCGCCGATCGCTATATATACAACTTCCAAAACATGTCCGATTGGAACAATCGTTCCCCTGGTCTCAACTCCCGACCAGGCGGGTAGCTACCCTTTTCCTCACTGTCGTCACTCGGCCTACTGACCTCATCATCACTCCTCCTCTTGCTTAGGTATTTGTCCATATGTTTTAGACTCTGTTGAAGTGTCTATTGCATTGATCGTATAGATTTTTGTTCGTCATGCCAAGCGCTCTGACATTTTTTTGTTAAATTGGTCTACATGTTTTAAAGTTGGAAATAATGTACAATTTCATCGTATTCAATTGTGTCGTTTACAATTCTTCTTGTGTCTAATATTGTTAATTGCTCCATTGTCAACTTCCCTACTCTGATGCTGTTCAACAGATCAACAAAACTGTTGTCATTTACCTGTCACATATTTTGACCCAATTCACAGAAACTGAACATTCTCCATAAATGTGGTTCAGCTGCATAAATGCACAAATTCTCTATTTTGTGATAAATGTCAGGTTGTTTGTAACAATAGGCGCCTACACGAGTTGCAGATACGGGTGGTAATTGCATTAAGTCATCAAAGACTAATAGGTTAACCCTCAAAATCGTGTTTCACTTAAGTGACAGGTTGTCAGCTGTCGCCTAATTGTAATACATTCACATGAACTCCTCGTGTCCCTATGTCGCCTTATACGACACCCGTCGCGTCCCGTTATCCCGTAGTCGCCTCATACGACACCCACGGAAAAGAGATGGGGTGGTGCTATTCTTAGCTGGCATCACACGGCAACTATTTTTTTTGAACTGTGCTTATTAAGCCCTTTCATTTGATACCCAACACGACATTACTAGTAGTATAAACTTTTTCAATTCTTAGCTCTAGAGGGCGCCCTATGTAATGTATAGTGACATAACGTAGCCTATAACCAGCGGACTGTTTAGACGCTTCAAATGATACCTCATTTATCAAATTCTGATAAGTTGTTTAGAAGTTAGGACGGAACAAACGTTTTCGTTTCCACATACATACATACATACATACATACAGGTCAAAATCATAACCCTCCTTTTTGCTTTGCCGTAGTCGGGTAAAAAGATAGTCTTTATTTCAGGTTAATATTAAGTATTTTGGCAATTATTTTACCAGCAGCTTAAAATAATAGGAAAGGTAGGTATTGACTTATTTAAAAAAAAAATAACCTTTGAGTGGGGCGTTTTGTAATAAGCCCGTGGGCTAATATGCCCCACGTGTAGTATAAATAGCCCCAGCATGTACAAAATGCCCCAATCAAAACAATCGTTTCTAAATTAAACATAATAACAAAAAATGACAACTTCTGTCAACACATAACACTTAATTATATATTAAGTATAATAATACAGTATCATCACATAGTGGGCATGCCCCAGTGTTAAATAAAGTGTCTAAACAAAATTAAACATAAAAATGACATCTTCTGTCAAAACTTAACTATTTAAAACTTCTCTGAATAAAAGGTAACGAAATAGAATATATCAGCTTGGGTTTTGCAATCACAGACTTTCTATATGTAAGTAAATATCAGTCTTTTCGAGTCTTTCAATTCTAATCAGTTAAGTCTATCTCGTCTCGAATTAGTTTCCTTTCTTTTTTCTTCTCTTTTTGCCTTTCGTCCACAAACGTTACACATATGTGAGTACATAGTACAAAACTCATGTAACCATCCTAAACAAACCGAGCATTGAATCCAGTCCTCCATAGATGTTGTTTTATAATAGTTTTCTGTGCATTCAATGCATTTGTTTTCATCTACATCTGAAAATTCGTCTTCAGACACTTGGTTGTTATCGTTTTCTTCAATTGTCTCAGACGATGATGAGTTAGTAACTTTCTTCTTTTTGAAAAGACTCTTATTTATTGGTCTTTTTCTTTTATTCACTTTCTTCTTTTTCTGAACTTGACCATCATTGGTTAAATCATATTCTGACGTATCCGTGCTATTATCTTGTTTGTCCTTATTTTTAATTCTCTTTCGTTTTTCAGGGATTTTCTTGTCTCCATATCTTTTCTCATCACGTGTTTTTTTTGTTATGCGCCTATGTCCAATAACTGCTCTAGCTCTGGCTGCATTTTCATTTGTGTCCAAGTCTTCATTTTCAGAGGTGTTAGTCGAATCGTCAGTTTTACATTTCTTACTTGTCTTTTTCACTCTTAGTTTTAGTTTTGTCGTAGTTTTATTCATCATCTTTTGGTCAAGATTTAATTTTGGTTTCTTTTTAATAGAAATCTCTTTCTTTTTTTCAATATTTTCTGTAGAAGTGAGGACAACAGCTTTTTGTTTCCTTTTGGATGTCATTACAGGTATTGTGGGAATAGGGTGAATGGCAGGCAATACTTTGGTAGGAGTCTCTTTTTCAGATGTCTGTTTTTGAGGTGTATTAGCCATACGTTTCTTAATTATAGATTGTCCTTGTGTAGCTGACTCAGTAACAACTTCTTGTTCTATTAAATTTAGGCCATCAGAATCGTGCAAAATACTGGGATTTACTGACCTAAGTATAGGTACCGGTACTAAATCAAGCTGCTTTTGTGGAGAAGAGTGAATATTTGCTGTGGTTACCACAAAATTTCCATATTGAGGATCACTTGGATTCTGAGAAAATTCTGGGCTTACTACTGACTCTAGGTGGCTTTGTAATGGAGAAGCGTTTACTGTTACAATGTTGTTCCCGTCGCTGTGATTACCATCAACAGAATCTGTGCTACGAGGTTTCGGCATATCTGACACCTTAGACTGGATATCGACCACAAACTTTCCATTTTGAGAATCACTTGGCTTCTGAGAAGATTCTGGGCTTACTACTGACTCTGGGTGGCTTTGTAATGGAGAAGTGTTCACTGGCACAATGTTGTTTCCATCTCTGTGATGTTCGTGGAGAGAATCTGTGCTACGGCGTGTCGGTATGTCTGACGCCTTAGACTGGATGTCGTTGTCATGGATCAAGGTCGTATCATAATTGTCATCTTCAACTTCTTCATCTCTCAAGGTTTGATTTACATCACTGGCTGATTGGTTTTGAATGGAGTCTGAAAGCGCAAAGTAATGGTCGGGAATAGCAGTTGGGTCGAAAGGATAGATCCCACAAGATTTTAATGCTGAAACCCCGTTTGAAACTGTTGCAGCTTTTCCCCAAGCTCTTCCTATCAATTTTGCCACGTCGTAGCGTGTTAGTTTCTTGTCTTTGCATCTGACCATCCATGCTTTTGCTTCTTGCGCAAAGTATACCTTCAGAGGTCTAAAAAACGCTCTATCTAGTGGTTGAAGGGCATGAGTTGTGTGGCTTGGTAGACACAAAAGTATGACATTATTTTCCTTTGCAACTTCCAGAAGCCGTATATTGTTGCTATGAGAGCTGTGACCATCCAGTATTAACAGCGTCCTTCGCGAGCTTTTGTGGCGTAGGAAAACTTCTTCGAACCATTTCATGAAGAGATCTGTGTTTATATATGATGATTTTTTATTCATATAAACTTGTGACCCAGGAGGAAGTCCTTCAGCAAATTGAGGTTTGTTGTAGGTCCCCTTGTAAATTAAAACAGGTGGAAGGAAGTTCCCTTGAGCATTGCAGCAGGCAATAACAGTGACATTTTCACCTTTTTCGCAGCTAGTCAGTGTGTAAACATCTCTAGCTCCCTTTGTTGCGATAACTTTGCCAGGTTTATTGTTAATTTGAATTCCCGACTCATCCATATTGTAAATATCTTCAGGATGATTGGCAAAATCATTTTCTTCATAAATCAATGCAAGCAAATCAAAAAATTATTTTACATCTTCTCGATTTACGCCATATGCCCGTGCCAGGGATAGTCCTTCTGACTTTCTTTGGCTTAATTCTGGATTACGAGCCATAAAACCCCTAAACCATACATTTCCAGCTGCCTCTGAGTCTTCCGAAAATGGATTTTTTATATTCAGTCTTTTTGCCAGCTGAAAAGCCATTTCCTTCACATCTTTCCTTTCAGGAGCAAATCCTACACTTTCAAGTTTTTTTATGTGAGCTACCAACTTTTTCTCGCACTCTTGTGAAAATACTGGGTTACGTCCGAGTGGAATTTTTGATTTACCCATCATAAGGTGCCTTCTCAGGGTTCGCGATGGAATTTTGAAATTTCTTGATGCCTCATTAACGCCTAAAGTTTTATTACGAACTTTCTTCATTGCCTCATCCAAGTCCTCGGCGCTCCAAGAAGCTCGGAGAGTCTTTCTTTCATACTTGCGAGACATAATCTGTAAAAATAACATCAAAATATTGCTTTTGTGCAGTTTTAATACTGGGGCGTTTTAAAAAATGTACTATGGGGCATATTGTCAAATTCGATTTTTAAAACGCCCCACCGAGGACAAGTACGTATTTTCAAGGTTATAATGCCAAGCGCGATGGCGAAGCAAAGTGTATTTATATGTATTTACAACAATACAGGTCAATTTAATACAACTGCAATAACAAACAATATACAAAAAAATGTTTGCAACTTACCACAAATTATTCTGACGCCAAAATACTACTTTTATCGATATTTTTGCAATCACCGAAACGAATCACGCGTGCACGTCAGCCATCTTGAGGGGCGACTGACGGGTATGTTCGCGCGTATGGCTGTGTTGCGTAGCTTTGTTAGTGTGCGTGCTAGATGAGTGAGGCGTTTTGTCAACTGGGGCGTCTTACCTAGTTTTACCCTAAGTGATAATACTATCCTACATTGAATAAAGAATTTCAATGTAATTCTTTTGTTACAGGTATTTTTGGGTAAGTAAAACTAATAAAACTCAAAATTATACATAATCAATTTTATTACAAAAACACAATTTCAAAGAATATACACACATTAACAAAACCCTAAATACCTACTTTGAGCAATACTCATTTAAGATTTGTTCCATCAGCTACAGTAAGCTTTCTTCTATTAATTCGTTACTATTAATCATATAACATTATATCTTATACAGGGTTATTTTTTAGTCAGTGCGCAAACTTATACCATGATATCAGAATCGTTAATAGGACATTTTAGGCAAATAAAAAAATATGTTTTATTTTTATTTATTTTCTATTTTTGTCTGCCTCTTAAAAAATAAATCATGGACACACTACTTTTCAATCGGGGGTGCGTGAAAATGGCAACAGCGCTCGCGCAGCGCACCCTTCAGTCAGTTTCAGTTCTCGCTTTGATTCCGTCGCGGGCGGGCGCGCACCTGTATGACACTACTTTTCCCGCCGATCCCGAATTGATTTCGCGATGTCCAATTTTACGTTTCGCGAGTTTTACGAAATGGTGCGTTCGTACTTTTTAAGTGGGGAAAATACCCGAGCAGCCCAATGAATGTACGCGGACGAAAGTTTACCTCGACTGCGTAATGCTGGCGTTGTGGACCCTCGTGTACCAAACCCAAGAACATTCCTCAACGTTATGCAGAGGCTGTTGGATCACGGGCAGTTTACGGTAAGTAACTGTTAATTAAACAACTATTGTACTTAGCTACCTACTGCCTACCTAGTGTTCTAGGTAAACTTTTCATTTTGACGGTCCTAAGCCCGTAAAAGTATGAAGGGAAAATTGGAATCATCTTTTTAAAGGCTCAGCTACACAAGACCGGCGCGCGATAGCCGCGTTCCGGCCATACGATTTTTTTTATCAATGCCCGATCAAATCACACCCTGTTATTTTTGTGTGAGTAGACCGTTTTTAATCTTTATTCCTAAATAACCACTCAAGGTTAGTTCACACTAACGTAGTAGCAACATTTTAGTGGCCTAATACTTTACTGAATTTTTCGCTCCACTCTCATAAGCGCACAAAATTGCCATTTACTTGACTTTAAATGCAGTTGTACTTTAAGGATAATTCGGTTAAAATCATCGAAGGGCAGGCACGCGCAATACGAGCTACCTCATATCATCAGTGTACATAAAGCTTTCTAGCAGTGCAGATGAATTTCCCGCCACGCCGTGCCGGCGGCGGCGGCGCGGCGCGGGCGGCCGGCGCCGGCGTCAGATTTCTTCTAAAAATTGAATAGTTGGCGCCACTATGTCTGGCGCTGAGACGCGGTGACTAATCGCGACGTTGTCAAACCATCACAACCTCTGTTGTATGCAGGTTGTGTAGGCTTTTTAGGTACTATCAGCAAAAGCTCCAGTTGCCATTAAAGTCTTTACTGGTTATTTTTAAAGAATATTAGAAAAACCTTTGAATGTTGATCTTTTAAAATTGGTATCAATCTTTTCTGGTTATTCTTGTTAACTGTAAGAATAAGTAGATGGTTACTCGAGGTGCTGTACAATCCCGAGTTACCGTTATGGATTAAACATTTACATGTCTTGCTTATGCTAGCAGTAGCTGCTAATTCTTAACCAAACTGGGAAAAATCTAACTACGTGATTAACAAAATAATCTTGTCTCTCCGCATAAACTAGAAACAGGGACCATCAAATCAAGAGACCAACTTTCAAACCACTACACCACGGAGGCAGTTTAAGTGAAGGTACTTGTGAGATAGGTACTAAGTTGTTGTAGGTATCACCCGCACGCACCCCGGTACCAATAGCGGTCATTAACCTAGACTGGTCATTGACCTGTGCTGTAGGTAGAAGCTAGAACACAGTCAGCTGATAGGTATAACTGGGCCGCGCGCGACGTTGCCAAACCGAAAGATAACTAGTGAACCTAATAGGGTGATCCACACTTACGTACGATCCTGGGATAAGTTTAAGTACGATTATTTCAATTTTTTTGTTCTAAGTCAGGTGTAAAAAATAAATACATATTTTCTAAAATTTGATAACAATTACGTATGTTGAAGCTGCGCACTGACAAAAAAATAATCCTGTATATTACAATCATAACAAAGAATCACACAATTCATTTAATCACAGACAGACACACATATTTACAATATTCATTACATACCTACTTAAATAAATCTCAAACAACAACTATGTCTGATACACTGTATGTTTATAAAAAGCGGTCAAGTGTACCTATGTCGGACACGTCCAAATCTTTTTTAAAATTATAATTTACCAAAAAGTATTTAATGCCTATCCCTTCACTTGTATAAGAGTATATAACTAGGTAAAATATTGCTTGATGATATTCAAAAGGCCCTGTTTTTCCTAAAAAGTTGGTCCTATCATTTAAACTGCCCCAGTAAAAAACAGCCTGTCATATTCTCTAGAAAAAGTATGTATCCAAATTATACTTTAAAACTGTAGACATCATATAGATTTTTTCAAATAGAGATTACATTGTTTTTTTTTTCTAACAAGTAAAGTTTTCCAAAGTGTTTAACTAAAAGTATCTGTTAGGTCCTCGAGAATAACATAAATATTGTTTGAATTGTCTAAACCGGTTTTTAAATCTGCCCGCGCGCTATCCCGCCTAAGTTTTTGTCAATCTTAAGGTATCTTTATCTTCGTAAAAAATGGTACAAAGCTCACAAATACATACGGACGTATAGATCGGGAATCATGAACTAAAATATAAAACCCTGAAAAGAATTTTATCATGGATTCATTGCTCGTGTGTATATATAATATAGTAAGATTGTTCCACTGATTGTTTTATTTACAAAAATCAGTCAGTCTGGTTTAAAGATTGACCACTGGTTTGACTGTCAATTTCATTAAACAATACGTATAATTTGATTATTTACCTACCTATAACCAACTGTAATATAAACTAATACCACAGGCAGAGTAAGAACGGATTGTATCCGTATTAGATAGAAGTCTCGCCATCACGCTAGTTTTTGTAAAACTTCATAAAAATCTTCTGAAAATTTCAGAACATTTATATAGTGCTAAATTTTACTTGTGACCTATAGCGAATATATATGACTTGAGCTTCATAAAACTCAAATCAGCTGATCGGCAATTTTGTATGGGAGGTCCAACTGGTTTTTCGTATTCCCACCTGTTCCTTGTAAAAAGTTGTCCCTTATTAAGCCTGTCTTGTATTTTCGCTATCGGTCACTAGTAAAATTTCATCTTTTAAAAACTAGCGCCAACTGGCCATAAAACGAGGAGGAAAACTGTAAACTAAATGGCGCCACTCGCAACTGTGCTATTTATTGATTGGTCGAAAATATGTCAAGCAATGGAGCGACTTCTCTTCTCATTGGTACGTTTAAGCACAGCCGCGCTTGGCGCCATCTACAATAAGCTTCGAGTTCTTCTCCCAAATAGCGAAGTTCCTAAAAGAAAAAAGAATTGGTATACTCTACTAACTATCTAGCTTAGACTGACTAGTATTTCTCGAAGATTCGGCCGACTCGGTATCCCGTCTCGTCGCGTTGTCACTAAGGACTGGACGAGCTGTAATAATAAAAGAAAATCAATAAGGATTCGAACTAGAATTTCCGATTTTTATCAACAATCAATATCAGACAATGAATAATGCCATGGTGGCATACCGCAAGCCGTGCTCATATTTTTTTGTTTCATATTATACGGACCTGCGGTGGCTAAATCTTCATAGGCGCGCTCGATCTCAATTCATACAATATTATAAATAAATTAAATCGACGGCGTTTGTGATAAGCTGATATGGTAAGGGTCTTCGCAACGCAACCAACTTGCTAATGGTTCAGTTCAGACGTGGAAAAACAGAGCCCCGAATCCCTTATTTTTTTGTCATTAGCCATCGAATGCCAATTGTCGTTCATTAAAATGCCACTGTGATTTATACTGTGTTATGTGTATGACTGTTAAATATATTCGCCGACCAACTTCAATTACAAAGATGGAACGAGTGACAAGTTTTTGTTGAATGAAAAGTTTGTGCGTACAAACTTTTCGGTGGGTAATTTTTAGTGAAATTACATTCCCTAAGGATTTACGAAAAACATTTTTTTTTTTTACTTGCAAAATTTTCAAGCGCGGGCATCATTTGAACCTGCGACTTTCGCATTACTAATGGCGACGCCTCTTCCATCTGGGCTACGTATTTTAATGCCAGTAACGCGTGGCACTGTTCCATCTACCGGGTTTGTTTTGCAATTAATATTCGGCGTTACTGGCATTAAAATACACTTACAAAATTGGCGGGCAAGGAATGAGCTGCGGTGGCCCAGATGGCAGAGGCGTCGCCAATAGTAATGCGAAAGTCGCAGGTTCAAATCCGGCCCGCGCTTCAAAATTTTGCAAGTTTTCTAAAATTGTATACCCAACACGGGAAGTGTATTAAAATTTGGTATTCAACAAAAAAATTACACACGGGGAAACTCACCAAACTTCCTCAGTAGAATCTTCTCAATGCCATGTATCGGTGACTCGAAGGTGATACACAACAGCAAGGCAAGCGTGAATGTCAGTACTAGGTGGGACACAGCGTTCGCCATCTGAAAAAACGCACCGTTCTGTAAAGGGGAATATAGCGCGAGCAAGATTTTTAAATTGCCGTGTGATGCCGGCTTAAAATAGCATCACCTCATTTCTTACCCTGGGGAGTCGTAAGAGGCGACTAAAGGACTCGAGGGTGTGTATTGCAATTTAAGGCGATGGGCCGACAACCTATCACTATGGCAATGCACAATTTTCCGAATGGCCTCAAATATTTGTCAGACGTGGCGTAAATGACCGTTTTGCGGCCGTTTGCGCTCTGCCTACCCCACAAGGGATATAGGCGTGATGTGTGTATGTTTGTATGTAAGATTTTTAAACCAGTTTTAATGAGACATCCCTAAAATTCTGAAAAAATATTTGTTATTGTCGAGGCTCTAACAGATAACTTATACCTATCAGTTACACAATTTGACAAACTTAACTCTATAGAAAAAATACAAAGTAACCTCTATTTGAAACATTTTTCTAATATTAAATCTACAGTTTTAAAGCTATTACAATAAATGTATGCTATCATTTAGACACACAAAATATATTTTCTAGTACGAATACCTATATAAGACATTCTAACGGTATTTCTCTAGTTTCCATGTAGGAAAAATCGTAAAATCTCGCTATAATTTGAGCGCAAAATGAGTGTCTGTTTCTCTCCGGCACAGCGCGAATGAAAGAGACAAACTATTGAAGTGAATAAGAGCATTAAGTCCAGATTGTCACTAAGATTGCATTCACATTTACCGCACGATATTGTGAGATATGACAGCCAGTCAGCAAATGTCAGCTTTACGGTGCGGCGGCGTGCGTTGTCGCTGTGTGAAGCAAGCGGTTTCATTCAACTCATTTCGTCAAACACATCTAGGCACATCGGAAAATATGAAGACATCCTAAGCGCCTAACTTAAAGGAGAAAGCAAAAGTTTAAAATGAAGCAAAGGACAGCACAAAAGTTACGTATTCATTGAAGGTAATCGCTACCAGGAAACCATTTAGATAGACAAGATACCGAGTCAATATCAGTCATTGATAATTTTCCTGTCACTCAAACGCAAGCTACCTACTTTGCTATTTACAGATTTAGGAAATCTTTAGCTCATCGTAATTTTCTAAGAAATATCGGGTTCTTAGAAACAATTTACGGTGGTTTTATAGCAAAAAAGTAAGACGCGCGTAGCACTGACAGTTTTTAAGTTATTTGTTCATACTATACTTTAAAGGGTGAAATTTAAGTAGTAACCGATACTGACAACTGAGGATGGACTGGTAATAAGGAACAACTTTCCCCTAGGAACATAGATTGAAATATGACTAAAATATTATAAGCTTCAGTAGTAACCCAATCTGCTGATCGGCAATTTTGTATAAGCGTTCCAAAATTTTTGTTCATATCTCGACCGTAGGTGCTGAGTTTTCGCTTTCGGTCACTAGTAAAATTTCACCCTATATAGTAAAGAGTATTTTTTTTGTAATAATAAAGGTTAATACTTACCACAGTAAAGAATGTAACGTGCAGGGGATGCCTCAATTGTCCAACGTAGTACAGCTCAATGATACCATTAACGAGATACGCGCAGTATGTCAATCTCGACAGTGGGACTAGGAACTTCCACATTAGCAGTTTCGTAAATATTCCTGAAAAAGAAAAATATTTCAGTTATATAGATAACGTCACATGCCGTGTGATAACCCTGGCCAAGATTTTTTATCCCGCCCGAGCCGGTTTTCTATTAACATATTATAAAATTGTTATAAAAAAAAATGTGTTATACAAATTTCTTTTTTTTACAATGACGGATCATGACGTCAATAAGTGATAATACTATCCTTTATTGAATAAAGAATTCCAATTTCGAACACAAAAATACAATTTATAAGTATTTCAGCAAACTTGCAAATTTTTCTACTATGCATGCAGGATTTTATTCTGAGAGACGATGCTAGTATTGATAGTGAAAGTCGGATGTTTAAACCTGTGGTAGAAAATTTTGCAGTATTTTTAAGTGTGAATACCCATCATGATAGATGTTTTAATAAAATTTGGTGTTCATACAGTAGTTCTGTGATAATACTACTACGAGCTTCTATGACGATAACATGCTTAGGTTTGTGATGTGAATAAAACAATTGCCCAGAAAAATTTACAAGGTGCAAGAAATTTAAATTGTGTAATATTGAGCTAGCTAAGAATTTTGATCCAGTAGTTGTCTGTAAATTTTCATATGTGCTTAGGATAATGCTGATGATTTAACTCAGTCCACAGAAGTTCATTGAAATACATTTGCAGTTTAAACCTTACGCATTTTGAAATATTGCCATAATAAACTTTACCTCCATTCCCAGTAGCGCAGGCAATGATCAACCAACCATTGGCAATCCCCCATGCTAGTTTGTGAAGAGAGATATACGCCGAAGCTTCAATCACACTGTACTTGTACCACTCCTGGTAGAACAAGCTGATTGAGAAGGTAGTAACGGTACCGAGGACAATACTTGTAATCCACCCGAAGACTTTAAGCGTTCTGGAGAGCTGGTAACTGAAAAAAGGAAGTTTATATAAGTAACATACAAATAAATACCTATGGTCGTTAAGGGAACAAGAGGACAAACAGGTACCTACGTGTTTACGGAAATATAAAATAACGCAATGAATTCTAACAAGTCACGATACTGATTAGTCAACAAGATTCAAGATTCTAAACTATTCATTTCTATGTAGGATTTTCTTTATAACCGTTTATAGGGGACTGTTTAGTTTGGTCAATTGATAATCAACAAACTTAAATTGATACGTACTTTTGTAATTGTATCCTATGTAAAATGTATCCTGTAAGGAGACCCATGAAGTAAGGCGTCATTTTCATATGCGTTTTGATATAGGCTTCTTTAAAGTATGGCGCAGAGACTATGTCTGTAAATTCCCTGCGAAAGACAAACCAAAGATCAATATTTTCAAATATACAAAAAACAACTTTCACAGTACATTTTCTTTTGAGATAGATAAAAAATTGAAATTGAAATTGAAATTGAAATTGAAAACAATTTATTCTCATTTTACAGTACACAACACAGATTAATACAAACAAGACAATTACATTTAAAATACGATAAAACAAGAGGACACAATAAAAGTATTATGGATACAGACAGTTGTAGATGAGTGGGTAGTTGTGTTATGTACTGTGCCAGAGAAATGGTTCTGACTCAGCATAAGTCGCAGTAGTAACTACGACGCTGGTATTCTGCCAGCACCAAACGGTGATACGGTCGATGGCAACACGGAGAATAGTACGTAAAAGGCATATTAATTTATTCTTAAGTAGGAAGTTACATACATAATCGTATTTAGATGTGTAGGTAAGTAAATAGTATTTATATTTAAATAAATATAGTATGTCTAAATAAATATAAATAAATAAATAATAATTAATGGGTTTATAAATATTAGGTATAGTATAGTTAAATAATAAAAATTATGATACAGATACTTACAGTATTTAGATACAAGCCGCATTTTTAAAGACCTTGTCAATAAGATAGGTTTTGTACGCATTTTTAAAAGCACCAACAGTAGATAAGTTTCTTATTGGAGGCGGGATGTTGTTCCAAATCTTGGCGGCGTTGTATCTAAAACTGGAGCAGAAGGCAGCAGTACGGTGACGAGGTATTAGAAGTGGAGGCACACAGGTACGGACTCGGTTATTGGCAAGGGGGGACCTCCAGTTAAGTTTTTGATACAAGTACCCAGGAACTTTGTTTTTAATTACTCCAAACATAAGTGTTGCAAGATAAAGTTTTTGTCTTTCGGACATTTTGAGCAATTTTGAGGCCTGTAGGTATGGTGTTACATGAGTGCGAGGCGGAATATTAAAACAATATCTAGCACAGGCATTTTGAATGCGTTGAATAACTTTTTGGGTTTTAGCAAGAAGGCATGGGCCGTAGACAGTAATACAGTAGTTGAGTTTTGACAGTACCAAACTATCACAAAGCATAATGCGTACACCAGTACTAATAAAGTCGCGTATCCGATAAATAACCTTGAGACGGTAAAAGCATAGACGAACTAGCTCGAGGACATATTCTTCAAAGTGTAAACCCCCGTCCATCAGGACACCTAAGTTTCGAGCTTTTTCCACACGTTCAATATTTACGCCTTGCATTCGTATATTAGGGTTTAGCGCAATGGTTTTTGAAATCTGTTTGTCAGTTCCAAGAATCATGTACTTGGACTTTGAAGGGTTTAAGACCAAGCAGTTTCTTGCCGACCATCTAGCTACGCGATTTAAGTCGTCGTTGAGTTTGATAATGGAGTTATCAAACTGATGTCTATCCAAAGGAAGGTACAGCTGCAGGTCATCCGCATATAAGTGGTAGCTGCAGTTCTTAATACATTTTGTAATGTCTGCTGTATACAGGATGAATAGAAGTGGTCCAAGGATCGAGCCTTGTGGGACACCTCTATTCACTAGTTTTTCTTCAGACGCAAGTATTGATCCGTTCATATTGGTCATTTCAACGATCTGAGAGCGACCTGTCAGGTAAGAGTTGAACCATTTAATTACAGAATTATGGAAACCGTAAAACGACATCTTGGATAGGAGCAACGGAACATTAATGCAATCGAAAGCTCGGGAGTAGTCGAGAAGCACCAGTATAGTAGCATTTCCGTTGTCTCTGAATGAGAGAATATTATCGATGACGTCAGTGAGTGCCGTTGCTGTACTTCGACCCTTTCTGAAGCCAGATTGCTGGTCGGGAAGGATGTGATGCTTCTCGCAAAAGTCTATTACTTGATTGTATACGGCCTTTTCCAAAATTTTTGAGAGAAAGGGAAGCAGGCTAATAGGCCGTAGATCCTTTGCATCATTGGGACTATTTACTTTAGGAATTGGACGGACTACAGCTTTTTTCCATGAAGAGGGAAATGTACATGTACTTATTGACTGATTGATAATCTTGGTGATTACTGGCAACATATGGGGCATTGTTAGAAGAACCATGTCTTTACTTAACCTGTCAAATCCCTGCGCATTAGATTTCAATTTAAAGAATATTTTAGCCACGTCAATTTCCGTAACAGGAGTAAGTTTGAATTCAGCAGACTGCTCTTTATTCATTTCAAAGTAAGTGAGATCTGAGATAGATACACTGTTTTCGCCTGGTATTTGGAGAAAATGTGAGTTAATTTTATTCGGATTTAAAAGATGAGATGGTAGCTCAACGTTCTTCTTAGGGTCGGGTAGCACAGTGTGCTTCAGGTTTTTCCATAGCGTCTTTGGTTGTTTTATATTTTTATTTATATTTTGTTCGAAGTAAGCTTTACGTTCAGCAAAGAGATTTGTATTAGTTAACTTTTTTAAATCTTTGTACTGGTCTTTATGAAAATCTTGTCCAGTAGCTCGATGTCTATCCTTAGCCTCATCTCGCAATTGCATTAGATAAAGTATGTTGCTGGTTATCCAAGGTGTAGGACGGTCTCTCGTAGTAATGGTCTTCAAAGGGGCATGAATATCGTAAAGCGCAGTAAGTGCACATGTTAAGTGACAGACTAGCGTGTCTATGTCATCACAGAGTAGCATTTCATTTACTTCTAAATTTAATAAGCCTGCATTAAATAATTCAAGGTTTATACTTTTTAAAGGCCTGTAAGTTACGGTGTTAAGAGGGACTTTACTTTTCTTAATTTTGAAGGTTGCGCTCACCATAGCATGGGCACCAAGATCGGGTATGTAATTAACATTAGTCTGCAATACACTTATGTCTGAGCAGATTAAATCTATGGCAGTCGCACTGTGCGAAGTAAAATGAGTTGGATTAGTTATATAATTTTTGAGATCAAAAGAAAGCAAAAATTGTTGAAGTTCATTGTATTTACTAGTGTCCGGAACAAGTTGATCGATATTAAAATCACCGAGCAAAATTAGATGGTCGAATCTAGCGAAAGAAGCAATGGAATCACTTAATGCGTCCAGAAAATCAGTGACGTTCATCCAAGGTGGGCGGTAAGCCGTTCCAATTATAACACGAACACCATTAGAACTGTATGAGATCCACATTTGATCCACATGGTTAACAGGCACAGGATGTGGGCAGGTTCGCACCCTGAGTCCGGCCCTGATGTAGAACCCGACCCCGCCGCCACGAATTTTTTCGCGAGTCGGTGGCCGAGGCGTATGTCGCAGTCTGTACCCAGCTGGGGCTGGGGCAAGCAATTCCTGGTCTGCCTTCAACCAAGATTCGTTCACCGCTAAGAGGTCAGGAGATAGTTGTTGCAGCGCTGCTATAAATTCGTCGTGCTTGGTATTCAGAGATCCAGCATTAAAGAGTCCAATTGATAAGTGTTTGTTGTTAATCATTTTCCAAAAAAAATAATATAAAATGTGTATTACTTATAAGAAACCAAGCACACTGAGTACGCGGTACGTGTCTAATTTTATAGCAGCATTGCAGTAAAAATAATAGATACCGATGTATCATATTATAGGGTAACGATAAGGTATGACACTCTTTGCATACGTATCGAAATGTGTTAACGTACATAAAAAGTAACATGACCCAATTACGGATGTTTGCAAGTATTTTCTGGTCGTGATAATGTAAGGTTGGATAGGTTATTACGAGTATGCCTCCTGTATGTAGTTGTGTATAATCTTTAGGTGTATAGGATTGGCATGGGTAAAACAAGTTTTGGTTTGCGTTTGTGGTAAATACGAAATTTGTATTTGTTGTATGTTTGTGCTTTATTATGATTAAATAAATAAATAAATAGTGTTTTCCAAATGTGGAAAACTGGATGAATATATAAGTAAATGATAATTGATAATATATATATAGGTACGTAATAGGCATTACTATATTTTTCTCTGACACAGCACACATAAACAATTCAAATAGGCATGAAGTAGGTAGCGGTAGTGTAGTTAAACAGTAGAAGTAAAAGACAAATAGCATGCACAAAATTGTTTTTGTTATTATAATTGCTGATTAGGGCGAGGGGTGAGCATGCGCTCAACATCATTTAGGGAGCGCAGGCGGAGAATACCAGTGGACTCCGTGCGTCTCGCGAAGATTCTGCCCTCTCGCGTCCATACGAACCTCCACCCTGCAGTCTGTGCAGCATCACGCGCTTTACCAAAGATTACTCTGTTTGACTTGGTGAGCCTTTCATTTATGTAGAATTTCATGGGTGTATGTTGGGGGAGGCCTAGGTCTGTTGTATCAGCTCCACGCCGCACGCGCGCCTGCTTGATGAAGTGATCACGAAGGAAACGGCGAGCCAGCCGCACGACGATGGGTCGCGGCCGTGACCCTTGCTGTCTGGCCCCTCCATTCGGTTTCACGTCATCTGGCCCTCTGCTGGGACCATTTTCGCGCCCTCGCATCCCAACTCGCTCTGCACTAACTACATCTTGAGCTGTGATAGAAACACCTAGTTTGGATGCGATTGTAGTGACTAGATGCACCGTGGACTCCCCGTCGAATTCAGGTATTCCCGTGACTTCAAGATCATTTACGAGAGTTGATTGCTCCTGCTCATTAATTTCACTGCGCAATTTAGTTATGACTTCAGCGCAGCTGTCACTGTGTGCGTTCTGTTTTATTTCATCTAACTGACATTGTAAATTCTGTTTTTCCTTTTCCAGGGTTTTGATCTTCAGCTCTTGTGTATTAAGATTTTGTTCCAACTCACGTACTTTAGTTGTTAGACAATCAATGGCTGTTGACAACTCGGCTTTAATACTTTCAGAAACTGTACGTAGCTGTTGTCTTACTTGTCGCATAATATCCGATTTATTATCTTCGAGTTTCTCCAGGATTTCATGCTTGGTTGTAGATAGCTTCGCATCAAGCAAAACAGAAAAAGCATCGACCGTAATAGCATTGTTACTATGCTGCGCGCGCTGCGCTACACCTGAATGTCCTGCCGAGCGGAATAATTCACTTGTTTCGTAGGTATGGGTTTCGTTAATTGAATCATCGTATGACATATTCATCTGAGTTTCGCTTGCAATTCTGCGATAGGTTGATACATTACTGCATTCTGGACATTTCCACGACGATTTCAGCATCAATTCTTGTTCTTTGTATATCTCACCCGTAATATTAACACATTCATGGTGGTGAACATGTTTACACAAAACACATGAAAGTAAAACGTCGTGTGGGACCTCTCTATTGCAGATAATGCAGTCCATTCTTGTTTTTTTTTATTCTAGGCCGTAGTAATCGCAGTCTACCGTCAAAAATATGAACGCCGATCAGCTGAGCTTAGAGTGTAGGGAGTAGGCAGGTAGCCCGTCGTAGGCCCGCTCCGTTCGGCCAACGTTCGTAGCTCGCTCGGGTATGCTCGACTGGGGTCGCAACCGCAGGCGATGACGTATGGTCAGGTGACCGCAAATAAACTGGTTAATGGCCGCTAAAAATTGTTCAACGACAAAATTCTTTCACTTAATTATCGGTGATATTTAACTTTGATCCAAAAACAAATGGCACTGTTCAAACACTTGGATGTAGCCTTTACGAGAATATCGCACTTATGTTTCGAAACTAAGATTTTACTAGTGATTTTGATTTAATATGAAAGACAAAAACAAATAACGTCTGCTCCGTATCGATCGACCGAGATCACTCATCTCAAATCATTACAAGAAATGAGGCAACATGAAACTCACTTAGCAAAAAATAAAATCGTGGCATCCAATCTGTCCTTATACGTAATAAT
This sequence comes from Tuta absoluta, assembly GCA_027580185.1. Taxonomy (NCBI): domain Eukaryota; kingdom Metazoa; phylum Arthropoda; class Insecta; order Lepidoptera; family Gelechiidae; genus Tuta; species Tuta absoluta. The sequence goes on from JAQAHW010000051.1 coordinate 2,821,789, forward strand.
GGCAGGTATCAGAAGAGACACGACAGTACCAAGACCCAAAAAGATTGGTCCAACTTTCCTCCACCTCCAAAGACTGTAGATGAAGATTGGTGCAACATAGAACATCTGGGTATCAACTGAGAGGTACCAAGATTGGAACATGCACTGAAACAAAAAAGTTCAAAATGTGATGTCTAAAGTTTGAACGCAAGCATCATAATTCTTAATTTAAGAGCATCAATCTTGTTCATGGAGTTTTTTCTACTTTTCCTTGACTTCTTAATACGATATGAAACCAATTTTCTCTTTGATTTCATAATTATGACCTTGTATCAAACTCTTTCTCCCTCTTCTTGTGGATCATTTTAGATGCGTTTTTCAAATACAATCAAGAGTTTTCTTTTGTAAGTTTTTCTTAAAGTTTATCAATACTACTTACCATATCGTCATTATTGACGTAATTGTTTATGTAGAGGATGTTTGCCCACCAAGAGGTCATGCATCTTTCTTGTTCTAGTAACATCCTGCCCTCCCATAGAGGGCCTTCTCCAATCTTTGGCAGCCAAGTCATGTAGAAAAGAATGACTATCAGGTAAGCTGGAGTCAGTCTGGAAAAACCAACGAAGATTTATTGCAGTGATGTTTTTATAATCTTTGATAAAGTTGAGGCGGATGTGAACTAAAATCATCCCGCATTGTGTAGGTTTTGTTAAATTTTTAGGTACTTGATCACAAATTATCCACTATTATATTAAATTATTATGATATGATACAAAAGTTTTTGCTTCATGATTACCTACATAAATTAAGATGATAATAAACTGACTTTGTATGTTGTGATGAACTCTTAACTGATGCGTTATATCATGGGCATAAATATCCAGTGAACGCGTGTTGATCATACTATTGTGTTTAGATAACAAAGATTAAGTATAATGAAAAAAATTTATAAAAATCGAGCTTTAAAATATTTGAAGTACAACCAATATTTGTGAACCAACCAATCAAACTGGATATTTTTCCCTGAGGGACATAAGTAAAAAAAAGTCCCCAATACAAATGTTGTCTTACCTGATATACCGAAATACTAAGATCGGTAGGACGTTGAGTTTTCCTCCACGTTTGTCCAGCTCAATGAGGAGTAGTCTGCAGAACAGGAAAGCGCTCAGGAATAAGAAGGTGTCCACAAGAAGCGCATTGCTTAACATGAACGCACTTGTTGGGTCACGGACGAGCTGGAATTAGAAACTGAACATCAACGGTGATAAGAGTTTTGAAGATTTCTGTGGGTTTAACGAATTAAAGTCTAAGGGTCTCAAATAACTATAAGACCGGTATGGCTGGCATTATTTAAAAGCATAACTCACTCAAAATCTAAAGTGGTTTAATTTTTGTACATTTGTGTTAAGTGTGTCTATGTTTCTTATAGACATATTAAATTCTGTGCCATATTTAAAGCTTGTGTAAATTGCCTATGTTGGTTATTAAGGTAACTCAGTTTTCAAACTCAATTTCTAAACGTATATAATTAAATCAATATTAGAAAATGTACCATTACTGTCTATGTAATAGCTTATAAGAGAAGAAACCCACTTTCAGACATTTTCATCTACTCCAAACGTAAGTACCTAACCATAAACCTAAAATGACACAACACGTATTGAGCTCGTCCAATGGTCCAGAAACTATAAACAAAATAAATACAAAGTACTCGTCTATTTTTTTAACTTATAAAGCTAGCCATGCCCCGCTAAATAGCCGAAATTTGGCATAGTTTGAATATGGCATTTAAAATTTTCTATCCAAGCAATCTCGGAATTTCAGATTGTATAATTATGACAACTCGTATGCAGAATATTTTATGTCAAAAAATCCGACGTTCCGTGAATAAATTATTCACATGTGTATTTCGGCGCTTATATATCGCTGTGTAGGTACTTGATAAGTACTTAACATTTATTTTCACAAATTTTCATGCGACTAACAACAAATAAACGAAACACGTGAATCTCAGATGAACACATGACGTTGGTGATACAAACAGATTTACTGATAACTGTTTAAATTCTGCCGTGAAACCCTCGCAATTAAAATTCAATCAAACGAAGTTGAAAAAATCCAAAACAAAAACTGCTAATTCGATTACTGGGCTTTGAGTGCCATTTTTGTGCCTTATTTCGGCTTTTTTGTTGATTTTGTAGGTATTTAGTATTTTAAAACGCATAAGCGATTATGGATTTGAGAATGTGACTTTAAAGATCTTTCCATACTTAGAATTCATATTCACCTGCGGGCGTTCAGCGTATGGATAATAACTGAGTCATACGACACTCATATATATAAATAGGATGATGCTATTTGAAGACAGTTATATAATAAACCTACCCGATCCCAAGCATCAGCATCCATGACAGGTCCACTGCCGATGAACAGACAGGCGTGGCCAGCAATGATGAAGATCATCGAAAGACTCTTGATGCCAGTGACGCACTCCAAGCCGAGAACATTGTTCTGCTTCGTGGAGAGGATCTTCTTGACATTGTTGATGACAGAGAAAGAGACTACCAAGTCGTGAAGGACTGAAGTCTTCTTGTTGCCCCACTTGAGGTCGATTACTTCGTAGATCGTGCTGAATGAGAGAATGGCAGCGAAGAGCAGGATAAGAGATCTGCGAACAATATGCTTTATATTAAATTGGAGCCGGTATGTGATCTACAATATAGTCAATCTGATCCATAAATGTTTGGTATGTTAATAGATCACTGAAGTGATAAGTGTTCTCTGGCAAATACCAAAACTCTGTGGTTTTTCCGTTTGCAAGGGCAATATATGATGAGTTGAATGCTTTTGTCTAACCTGAGATCACAATATCAATTATATTTTACAGTGGATATATATTTGAACTCGACCTCACTTCCAAATTTTCCCTGAATCTTAAATCAAAACTCTACCTTGGACTTTTATAATGTTAGCAACATTGTAGGATTCACTCTTTTAAAATGTGAAGTCACGTTATAGCACTTTTATACCCCGTATGGCCTTCCGAACTTCAGTGCATATTACTTTGTTTCAAGATTGATCAAAAGAAGTTACATACATATAATCACGCCTCTTTCCCATAGGGGTAGGCAGAGACTACATCTTTCCACTTGCTACGATCCTGACATACCTCTTTCGCTTCTTCAACATGCATCAATCTGTTCATACATGCTCGTCGGTTTAGGGTACTCTTGACCTGACCTTTCTTTAGGACGTCCCCGATCTGATCCAAGTACGTGCGTCTTGGTCTTCCCCTTCCAACGTTCCCATCCACACTCGCTATATAGGTACACCTGTTTCGTTAATCTTCTTTCATTCAAAAGAAGTCGGATCACTTATATCACGCTATGTCATCCACGTACGGAATGGGTATCGAATAACATGGGCTATTGCTGCATTTGAAACGAACATAGCTCAATTTTTTCCGACATTTCTAATCAATTTACTCCAAACAAAGTATAGGTAACTAACATACATCTCAATAAATTTAAAACTTTTGCGGGTGTTTACACTATCCATAGTTATAATTTAAACGGGTTCTTGCAATAGCGTCGAAATCGAGAACTCATAATAATAATAATACCTACGTCGGTAAGAATCCGTTTAAACTATAATTCTGAATAACATACATTTTCATATACGTGAAAAGTAAGAACAAAAGATTATTAAATTATTGAGGAAACTTCTTGGATTTCATGTTACGTATATAAAAGACGATCTCATACAAGTGGTATACTTATCTACTTGTCAAAAAGTACGAGAGCAAAGGTCGTACCGGCAAACTTCTGGCATATTATGATTGATCGCGAAATGACATTATATTTCCCCCGCCTACGATATTACTCCATTCGCTCTATCGTAAATAATTAAGTGATATTGATCCTTTTTCCGCTGGCGCCGGAAAATAGAGGATGGGAGATGCGGTGTTGCCATGCCGATAGGAAACATTACCCAATAGATAGGTGACACGTGGATGACACAGCATTTTTCTTTGAGGAGAAAGAAAATAACAAGGCAAAACTTAAGTAACACGATTATGGCGATTGTCTATTATAATATTCATATTCCACTAAAAACCCGCAGTTTTCAGGTAATATTCTAATAAGTTTTTCTTATCCGAATAGGATCCTTAAAATGGTAAATGCAGATAGATAGTTGTTTTCAACCAAGAAAAACATTTTAAATCGTTTAGTAAAACATTGACGGTCTTATTATTAAAAAGTTAGACGTGTCTCAAGCTTTTTGACGGCGTTAAATCGTATAGAAATACATTTTAAACTTTTCCTAAAAGCGCATTTAACTTTTTTTGTAATAACATGGTGAATGATTAAATTTATAAATGCTAGGCCAAGGTTCATTCATACACTAGAAACAACATATTGTGACGTAATTTTAGGGAGATCCTAACGTACTGGCATCCCAAGTGAAATGAGAAACAATCTGAGTTTCTGAATTGTGCTTTTTACGTGAAGTTGATACTTTTGTGATTTCTTTCACTTTGTGTTATTGCTTTGATTGTTAATAACCCTATACATAAACATCAAAAGGAGGGCCCGCCGTTCCAATAAGTCGTACTTGACAGCTGTCATCTCCATTCTAATAGAGATGTCAACAAAGGAAAATGGACCCTCTGCCCTAGTATTAACACGAAGCTGTCAAATACGACTTATTGGAACGGCGGTACTTTAGTGTAGATGAGTCGAACAAACGCACATCTTGACACCATATATAAGTAGCGCTTTAAACTTATAAATCTTTTGCATATATGAATCTAACGTGAACTCTATTTGTCGAAAACCGCTTCTTCATGTGTTACAAAAAAAAATGCCGGTAATTATTTAACTGCCAACAGAGGAGAAAACGTCGACCACGAAATCAGCCGCAACACGTGCCTCGTATTTAAAGTACCCATAGCTATACACACACATATCACTTTTTTAATCCCTTGCGGTCTAGGCAGAGCGCAAACGGCCACGTCTGACAAATATTTGAGAGTCATTTGGAAAATTGTGCACATCATAGTAAAAGGTCTAGGTATAAGCCCATCGCCTAAAATTGCAATACACACAATCGAGTCCCTTAGTCACCTCTTACGACTCCCAAAGGAAAGAAATGGGGTGATGCTATTCTAAGCCGGCATCACACGGCATATCTACAGAGCTATAGCTACATTAGATGGTGATATAGGTAGGTAGTAATAGGTACGTACAAGTATCCCACATCAAGTCTGTTTACAGTCAGTGGTCGTTTCGTATAACAGTCTCTTTCGGTGATGAAAACGCCGGTGGTCGTTGTGTTGCCAACTGTATTAGCCAAAACATCTCCCACGAATGTTGCCACGTCGCGGGCGTCGCACGCGCTCGGCACGCACACCGCCCAACGCAGAGACTCGCCGCGTCCTGTGCGGATCTGAAACGTAAAAAAAAACATACATACATTAATCACGCCTATATCCCTTACGGGGTAGGCAGAGCGTTAACGGCGGTAAAACGGAAATTAATACCACGTCTGACAACAGTTTGAGGGTCAATCAGATAACTGTGTATCACTATAGTGACAGGTTGTCAGCCAATCGCCTAAAATTGCAATACAAACCCTCGAGTCCCTTAGTCGCCTCTTACGACACCCATGGGTAAGAAATGGGGTGATGCTATTCTAGGCCGGCATCACACGGCAACTACACGGTTACTACATAGCAGAAAGTAACAAAATAATACCTTTTTAGCATCCTCTCCGGACCTCCACTTGATGGTAGCGAGACAGTACTGCCCTTCTACTGCCACCACGTCGCCGCTGTCTATGCCGACACACTCGTCAAAGTTTCCCAAATGGTATGAGGAGCCAAACAGCAGCCCTTGCGGCGACTTGGCTGAAGCGTCGAACACTGGAGACAAGAAGAAAATTACATTATAGTATTTGAAAAAGTATGTGGCTGCTAGGCAAAAATCGCCTCTTCTTTCAGACCAGTTTAAGTGGAAGTCTTTAATTAGGAATAAGAACATTTGTAGAAGTATTACAAATAAACAAAACAACTTTCCTCAAATTTATTCCTTAAAATATTATAATAATATTGGGACGTCCCATACAAAACGACTCTCTTAAAAATTTTGTTTTTTTTGGTATGAATGGTATCATTTTCCAGGTGAAAAGACGTTGCTCATCACCTGCCGATTTCTAGTCAGAGTAAGAGTCAGTGAGTGAGAAGTCACTGTTTTTAATATCGATTTCAAGGCGATTCCTACTTTATGACAGACTGACGGATGTGTCAAACACCTTGATCAAATTTACAGTGTGCCATATGGTATCCTTTTTTCATCTCCTTTCGTCTCACAGACGGATGCGCCAAAAACACGTTCGACAGTCCGTTATAGTAGAGAAACCACCTTAAATCTGTTTTGACGTAAAGTATCTACCGAGTGAAATTTTGCTAGTGACCGATACTGAAAACAGAGGATGTGCTGGTGATAAGGAACAACTTTCCCCAATGAACATAGATCGAAATATTTGGCTTCCATAACCCAAATCAGCTGATCGGCAATTCTGTATGAGAGGTCAAATTTTTTCAAATTTCGCCCTATGTTCCTTGAGGAAAGTTGTTCGTTATCACCAGCCAGTCTTGAGTTTTCGCTATCGGTCACTAGTAAAATTCTACCCTATATAATTCTTGCAGTCTAGCTCACATTAAAACCTATCTCCCTATCTTACTCGAGCTGGGTATCGAGCGGGACACACTCGTGCCGGACTCAGTCCCGGACATCCGGACATCCGGCTGATAGCAGCACCCTCATCAACACTAAGCTTATATCATACGAGCGTAGTTTTATTGCCGGGGAGATATTAAAGAGCCCGTATGACGCCAACATTAAATAAGCGTTAAGGCAGGTCGTCAATTCGGATCTTGACTGGGTCTTTAATATAACGCAATACGCTTATGACTGACTATTGTCCAAAAATACTACAGTCTTCATCCAACGTTTTCCAAAATATCAAAAGGAAGAACTTTGAAATAAAAAAATTGCTACAAAAAATTGCTAGTTTAAAAGCTACTGTTTTGGTGACATCCGAAAGAGGTCCCTCATTTGTTTCCCATTTTGGGAACTACCGGCACGTTCCGGGTAGATTCAGTCCAGTCCGTTCTTTCCAGAACAACTCGTAAGCCCAGTCGCGCACCAAGGGTACCGTGCGATTGAGTTGGTTGTTTGAACAACCACAAAACTTCTCCGGGTGAGCTCCTGCTCCCCACCATACAGTCAGGTGTAGATTTTCATAGCCACGGGGCTAAAACCATAGAGTCCAGAACTAAAAAATAACATTCGAAAGAGTAAAATATGACGTCATAATTCGATATTTTTTAACATATTTATGTTTAGAAACGTTGTTAAAACTAGCACATTTGACCTGTCCCTATCAAGTCTAATACTTTTATAATCGATTTTTATTCCTAAATGACATAGGATAAGAGGTCTATTCTCCATAACTCGCTTGAAATAGTTTCATTGACTGGGTAACCCCACCCCTAATGTATTTAAAAATTTCTCTTAACCTTAGCTAGTAGGTTTTTTGTGATTCTTACTAAGAATTATAAAGTATGGGATTTACTTTTCGGTCCATAGCTCGTATGGGATAGTTCATAAATAAAATAACTACACGTAACTATAAATTCGAACGAATCTTCCTTCAGATTTTTTGCCAGAAAAAGTTCCTCGCGATACCTACGTGGGTTAGTAGTCGATTAGTATAATTTCTCAATATAGATTTCTACCTAGGCTCTACTATTTTCCTCCAAAAGGCCATTCTCCGCAAAAAGTCTTGTAAGTCAAAGATCGGTACAGTCACTAACATAATATGGGTATTTCTTACAAAGTTCACGTCAAAAGTCATGCTTGGCAGGCTACATAATTTTGAAGGAAACTTGAAGTGTTTACGCCTTATTGCATTAGTACCCATCCATTCTTTATTATGTTATCCGTTGAAATTGTTAAGAGGCGTTGTGCCTTCGTAAGCTCATTGGATATTGGTTGATGTCACTTGTGACATAATGTTTCTTGGATATCAATATTGTGAAAAATTTCCTGAAAAGTTGGTTTAATTCGCGCTGCGGATGAGAGAAACACTCAATTATTATATCTACACTCGTCTCATAATGTTCAAATTATGAATTCGAAAACAGATGCATAATGACCTACTTTATGCATTCTGCCTATAAAAACTAGGTTTTACCAGTTTTACTATAAATTACACAAGCGTAATGACTTAATGAGAAAACTCTTAATACGATAAAGTTGAGAAATGAAACGAAGTTTTTTTTTTCCAATACTCAAATAGCCATCTTCCGCCGCACCTGACAGTTGTTGTTGTACGGTAATTTTTCGGATGTTGTTCAGTTATTTTAATAGGTTTTTGTTCTGTTGTTGTTAAGATGTTGTTCAGATGTTGTTCAGTTGTTATTCCGATGTTGTTCAGTTGTTGTTCAGTGTTGTTCAGTTGTTGTTCAGTTGTTTAGTTATTTGCTGTTGAGACTCGACATCTAAACAACTGTTGGTAAAGAACCTTCAAAAATTCATATCAAGCCATAAATTACGTTCTCGTATTGAATTTGACCATGTATCGGGCCTTGCAATCGCCGGTGCGGACGTTTGAAAGTGTTCAACTGAGTAAATTTTTTAGAGTGTAGATAAAATAGTGTATGTAACTGCATATAATTAGGCATTAGAATGCTCGTGTCAATATATTATCACACGAGGCGTAGCCGAGTGTGATAAACAGACACTCGCATTCTAATGACCCCCATTATATGACAGTTGCATAAACTACTATTACGGTTTTCGGGTTTGTAGAAAATTTATGTATCTTAATTAAAGAATAAAAATTTTGGTATACATACATACATACATATAATCACGCCTCTTTCCCATAGGGGTAGGCAGAGACTACATCTTTCCACTTGCTACGATCCTGACATACCTCTTTCGCTTCTTCAACATGCATCAATCTGTTCATACATGCTCGTCGGTTTAGGGTACTCTTGACCTGACCTTTCTTTAGGACGTCCCCGATCTGATCCAAGTACGTGCGTCTTGGTCTTCCCCTTCCAACGTTCCCATCCACACTCGCCATATACACCTGTTTCGTTAATCTACTTTCATTCATTCTCTCAATGTGACCAAACCATCTCAGCATTCCTTTTTCTATACCAGTCACTACGTCTTCTTTTATACCGCAACGTTCTCTAATCACACTGTTCCTTATCCTGTCACTCAATTTCACTCCAATCATACTTCTTAGCGCTCTCATTTCTACCGCATTCATGCTTTTTCTGCCATACCCAACTTTCACTCCCATACATAAGTGTTGGAACTAACACTCCTCTATGCACAGCCAGACGTGCCTTATTAGACACTGTCTGGCTATTCATAAAGGCATGCAACGCTCCATTCACCATGTTGCCGGCATTTACCCTCCTTTCAATATCACTTTCACACTTTCCATCTGATGTAAACTTCGATCCCAAATATACAAACTCTTTCACTTGCTCCACCCTCTCTTCTTCTATCATAATGTTACACTCCGTCATACCTTCTTCTTTTTCAAAAACCATTGATTTCGTCTTACTTACATTCACTTTCATTCCTTTCTTTTTCAAAGCCTCATTCATAATTGTTACCATCTTCTGCAACTCTTCAGCCGACGACGCAAGGATAACTTGGTCATCAGCATAGAGAAGACATTTGACGAGTAACCCATTCATTATCAGTCCATTTTCACACTCTTTCAAATCTGTCAAACAACTATCCATGAATAGGTTGAACAGCCATGGTGACGCAACACATCCCTGTCTAACACCTTTCTCGATGTTAAACAGCTCAGTGTAGGCCCCGTTAATCCTGACACAAGCACTGGAATCCTTATATAAGGATTTCAGTGCTCGTACCAAGATGCTGCTCACCCCATGCACAGATAGTGCCGACCACAATTCATTCCTCAGAACTCTATCATAGGCCTTTTCCAGATCCACGAATGTGCAAAAGACCTTTTGGTTCCTAGCCAAAAACTTTTCTGCTATGCACCGCAAGGAAAAGACCTGATCCGTACATCCCATCCCCTTTCGAAATCCCGCTTGAGCATCCCAGACTTTCTCATCAGTTTCTTTCACAACTCTTTCAATCAGTACCCTTGCATACAGTTTACCGACGACGCTGAGAAGGCTTATACCGCGGTAATTTTTACAGTCTAGCTGTGACCCTTTTCCTTTGTATAATGGCACTATTACAGCCTTGCACCAATCACTTGGCACTCGACCGCTTCGCCAACAAAGGTTAAAAAGGAGGTACAGCTGACTAGCTGCTACGCCTTCGCCAGCCTTCAGCATTTCAACCGATACTCTATCATACCCTGCAGCCTTACCAGATTTCATACTTTTCAGAGCTTTCATAATCTCATCCATTTCAATCTCGCTTTCGTTCTCACTGTCATTTTCTTCATGTATGTTCACCTCTTGTACTTCTTCTTTTTCAAACAAGCTTTCAAAATATTCCTTCCATCTCTTCAACACACATTCTTCACCTTTTATTATACTACCATCCTGGCTCCGAATCCTACTCAACTCTGATTGTGCTGTTTTTCCTCGAGTTGTCTTTATAGATTTCCAGAAAACCTTTAAGTTCGTGCGAAAGTTTTCTGATAGCCGCCTGTCAAACTCATCTTTATTTTCCTCTTTCTTTCGTTCCACTGTCTTCTTTACTACATTCTTTAAACTTTTATACTCCTTTCGTGCTTTCTCCACATCCTGATCTGTCGCTTTCTGCAATCTTTGGTTAGCTTTAGTAGCCAATAAGTCTAACCATGCTTTCTTCTTCTTTTGAACAACTTCTTGCACATCTTTACTCATCCATGCAGTCTTTCGCTTATTACCTTTTGCCCGTCTAGTGACTCCACATACTTCAACAGCAACTTTGACAATTACTTCCTTAAATATCTTCCAACCATCTTCAATATCATTCATCTCATCCATCTTATCAAATTCATTCTTTAACCTTTTGACATATTCCTTTCTTACCTCTTTTTCTTGCAAATTTTCTACTTTCACTCTTTCCAGAACACTGGTCGCTTCGGGCACTCTATGTCGCCATCGTTTAAAGAGACCACTTATTCGTGATATCACCAGGAAGTGGTCTGTGTCGATCCCGGCCCCGCGATACGCACGAGTGTCTAGAACTTTCTTCTTCAATCTTTCGTCCACAATCACAAAATCTATAATGGTCCTTGATACACCTTCTGCTCTTGTATATGTGTGAATCTTCTTGTGTTGAAACATTGTATTCGACACAAGAAGATTCCACTCCAAACAAATCTCTAACAAACTCTTTCCATTCTCATTAACTCGTTCGTCTCCAAATGCTCCAAGAACCTTATCATACCCATCACGCTTTATACCTACCCATCCATTAAAATCACCTAGCATGATAATCCTTTCATTTGTATTACAACCTTTCAAAACCTCTCTCACACTATCCCAGAACTCCTCATTTTCCTTTTTAGCTTTTGTGGAGCCACCCGTACCCAAATCCGTTGGCGCATAGGCACCTAGGACAAAGATTCGCGTAATTCCAACCTTTAGCCTAATCCAGAGGAGTCGAGGGCTCACACATTCAAACTCAGTCACACATTCAGCCATTCGCGCGGAAAGAAATAAGCCGACTCCCTTACATGCACGATCGGTACTGGAAACACCAGACCAATACGCTGTGTAGGGTCCATGTTTCGTCATTTCACATCCTTTCCGCTTAGTTTCATTCACACACAATACATCTATACGCCTTTCATCCATTACCTGACATACCTCATCTATTTTATCTATCATAAATTAATAATTTTGGTATTACTTTAAAACTAAAATATAACTTAAAAAGTTATTCAAATAGAGTTTGCTTTTGTTTTTTCTACCAAGCAAAGTGTGTAAAATTGTGTACCTGATCTGATAGTATCTGTTATCTATCAGCTTTTTTTCCAATATATAATATATTGCTGGCTGTAATTGTCTAAATCAAACTGGTTTAAAAATCTTGCCCGCTCGCCTTAAGATACACGGAAAAAAGATGTTACGGTGGTAACTTTTGAGTTTCAAGAAAATACGTTCTATAGTTTCCATCCATTTTCCCCAGCTAACTGTACCTCAGCAAACCGACCGGGAAACCATTAAGTCCGCGTGTGTGAGGACATCTCGCAAGGACCGCACGTTTTCCGCTAGCACCTTTTGTTTCGTCTCACAAAGGAGACAACTGATGGACAACCTCTAAATGCCTTTAATAAACGCTTTTCATAGTGATGCGAAGAAAATAGAGAATTCTCTAAGGAGAGTACTAAGGTCCTATTGTTCTGTGATATCTGGCTGGTCAGTCATCATTTATCAGAATGTTAAGGGGATTCCGGAGCGTAACTAGCGCCCTCATCTCTGAAAAATTAATAACTAAGAAAACGTAATTTTTAATCCGATTCTATTAGATTGAAGTTCACATGTTAAAGCTTATATACAGACTGTTGTATTAAAAATAGTAGTGTCGCTGTAGTTACAGATAGATAAATTGCTAAAAGTGGCCACTTAGTACCTTTACTACCTCTAAGCACCTTGAACTACCTTTAACCCTTGAATAAGTTATTTTAATATTTTTTTCTGGAGCTATAGTAATCATCAAGACTCAAATTATTTATTTCCAAGTAATATAGAGGGACAAATAACAATGTATACTGAGCTAAACTTCACTAAAATTATATATATTTTTTCTTACGATATCTCTTATTTATAATACGATTACGTTAACGGTAATCAAGACATAACCCCATGACCAACATGACGTGCTCTATGTTAGTGTATAATTATTTTCTTACGTAAACTGCGTTATTTGCTACGGCCGAATGCCTCTGTGGTCTAGCCGGTAGCCCTGAACTCTCGATTTGCAGTTATTGAGTTTAATTCCTTGAGAGAAACGGAATATTACCATTAACAGACACAATAGGCCTGCTGTACATGAGTCTCCCTCTATTGGGGGTATTGCCATACTCAAGATTGCAGTGAAGACGTTGCATTCACAGGGAACGCTGCTGCCTATTCATTGGAAGAATTTATCCCTTAGTCTCTTTTTATAATATTCACGCACGAGTAGAATTGGGGTGATGCCATTCTAAGCCAGTATCACACGGTAAAGTTCGAAAAATAAAGTAAAGTTTTAAGGTTTTCCCACAAGTGCTTCATCACATTTCCGGCGATTTGAGTTATCGAATCACACGGTTCCAAATCTCAAGAATACAATACAAAATAACCTTAATAAAGATACCTACGTAAACAAAACTCACGTTCATTATCCGAAACGATTTCCTGTTGCTTATAATACTAAAATCCGCTTGTTCTTCAAATCCCACCGTAAGATACCTCCCAAAAAGCGAAAGAAACGTAATACTTACAAAAGGACTTAGCTGAATACTTTCATCCCCCTGAATATCGGTTTGAAAACTTGTTTAATTTGAAAAGTTCGCGGCACTTTGCGGAACTGGAAACAAAACATGAAATCAATACGTAATTCAATAACTGCCTTCGTGGTATAGCGAGTTGAGTTAAGTCCCAGGATTCGGAAGACCCTAGTTCGATTTTCAAGGCAATATTTTCAATTTATCACTTTGTGCGATCAGTGGCGTAGCTCACCAAAGGCCCTTACGCAAAAAAAAAAACTTCAATCGTTTCTTCCGAATTCGATATACTTACGATTTTACTTAACCCAGATTCGCCTACACTATTGCAGTCCACTGCTGGACGTAAGTTTTCCCCAGGGTATAACATAGGGCACGATCTCTCGTTTTCGCCATCCAGTCGCTACCAGCCGCCTTTTAAAAGTCATCGGCTCATCTGGCCGCAGGTCGTCCAACGCTAAGCTTGTCGAGGCGTGGTCTCCACTCGGGCCTAAAGTCGTTTAAAAACCAGGTAGGCCCTTCATTTGGGTAGACAGACGTGATCACGAGAGTCCCAGACGTGGATGGCGAGACGAACTGGATAGGTTTTCCAAAGGTTGGCATGCGGAGGCACAGGATCACGATGAGTGGAAGAAGGGGAAGTAGGCTCCTGACGGCTAGATAAGATAGGATAGCCACTTCATGATATAATACGCGTAAAGCGAGTGCATATTTTTTGAAACTCCTTTGTCGAAAACCAGTGGCTGATGTGTAATCGCGCCCCGGTTTGTCCCTTTGTAGTTACGCCACTGTCAGAGATTGTTTTTAGTGTGGTGAATATTGCAGATTTTCATATTGGAAGTCGTCTAGTGATCCGAAACCCAATTTAATTACAAAGTAGTTGGTTCAAAACTCAGACGCGAGGCTGGAAATTGCCGTAAGTGGATTTACTCGATAAATATGCCGGAACCGATTCATCATCATGATCAGCCGACATCCAGCTAGTGCAACGCATAGACCTATTCTCTATAGCGCTATTCCTCACGGTCCTGTGCTAATCTCATCCAAATAGATCCTATAGACTCGGTCTGACCTTTTGCTCCCCTTGACCATACATACACATACACATATCACGCCTATAATCCCTTGCGGGGTAGGCAAAGCGTAAACAGCCGCAAAAAACGGCTATTTACACCACGTCTGACAAATGTTTGAGGGTCATTCAGAAAATTGTGTATCGCTATAGTAACAGGTTGTCAGACCATCGCCTAAAATTGCAATACACACCTTGAGTCCCTTAGTCGCCTCTTACGACTCCCACGGGAAAGAAATGGGGTGATGCTATTCTAAATAATTATTCAAAACATAATGTGCATATTGCAAAACGCTTCCAAGTTATTTGAAATGTTGTCTATTTTTTGTCTTTTTCAAAGTAGTTTGAACAACAATCTCTTGATAGTGAGTAACTCATTACATATTGTGAAGGTCTTTCCTGCATCTAAATCAAGTGTGTTGCAGACTGTTCCTATATTTTGTGGCTATTCGGTACCAAGTCGTTATAATACTATTATTTTAAATTCGTAATTATTCAAGACCTATAATTTTGTGTAGACAATAAAAACCTATTCATATTCTGAAATACATAGCTGATGTAATTTAGAACTAGATTGTGCAGAATAAGGAAAACTTTACAACCAAGCCGTGTGATGGTGGTTAAGATTGCCATCACTTCAATAATATCCATGGGTGTCGCTACGAGCGACTAAGGAATTCATCCAGGGAATAGGCTGCAGTGTTGCCTGTGAAAGGCGGCGCTTTCCAATCCGCTTGCAAAGTGTGGTATGTATGGCAATACCTCCTAGTAGGAGGCCTATGACTGTTGTGTTGTGGCTGTTAATAATAGTAGTAATGCTGGCTTAGAATAGCTAACCCCAATTCAAGTAGTAATAAAAACCGCAATAATTATTCGAAGGGATTCGAGGGTTTCATGTGTATTACAATTTAAGGCGACAAGCTGACAAACTGTCACTATAGCGAGACACGATTTTCCTGAAACGGCCCTCAAATATTAGGGATAAAGGCGTGATATGTATAGGTATGTATGTATAATTAGTCGATCGGTTGATTTGAGTTTCAGAATCATTAACGAGTACAGCCTACAACTCAGTCAGGTGTAGGTTTTAAAGTCTACATATTTTTATCGGGGTGTAGGGTAGGCAGTAACAAAAATAAAAAAAGTCGTCAACTACATTTTATATGGAAGGTCAACTTATTTGTTCCATATTGAAACAAATTAGCATTCCTACCGCAAACACTTTTTAATTTCTCTCCCAAGCAACTTTCCCTAGTAGATCGGTTTAGGGTCTCAACAGGGGAAAGCATAGGATACAGGAGTTCACTTTTGTGTTTGTTGATGTTTATCATGATATTTTCATTGTGCAAATGTGTAACGACCACACTAGCCGTAACAAGCTGCCTACCACGTTAAATATTTTAGGGGTCAACCCATATTGAGATTCTTCGTAACAACTGTATGAATAACCAGTATATTTAAGGTTAAAAGGTTGGGAGTTGTAAGAGGCGTCTAAGGGAATCGAGGGTGTGTATTGCAAGTTTAGGCGATGGGCTGACAACCTGTCACTATAGCGATATAAAATTTTCTGAATGACCCTCAAACATTTGTCAGACGTGGTGTAACTGTTTTTGCGGCTGTTTACGCTCTGCCTATGAGAGAGAGAATGAATGAGAGCATTAGAATGAGAGTGTCTGTTTCTCACACGAGGCGTAGCAAAGAGTGATAATAGTTTGACACGAGCTTTAAAATGCGGAATATTATATGAAGTTGCGTAACCAATTTTACGAGTTTGTACACTTTACAAAAAAACCGAAATATGTCGTGTGATGCCGGCTGAGAATAGCATCACCCTATTTCTTTCCCGTGGGAGTCGTAAGAGGCGACTAAGGGACTCGAGGGTGTGTATTGCAATTTTAGGCGATGGGCTGACAACCTGTCACTATAGCGATATAAAATTTTCTGAATGACCCTCAAACATTTGTCAGACGTGGTGTAACTGTTTTTGCGGCTGTTTACGCTCTGCCTACCCCGCAAGGGATTATAGGCGTGATATGTGTATGTATGTAAAAGGTTGCTAGTGACCAATAGCGAAATCTCAAGACAGGATGGTGATAAGGAACAACTTTCTTCTAGGTACATAAGTCGAAATGAAAATGAAAAACAAAAGTTCCTAAAATTTCATCCTATAATGACCCTTTCAATAGTTAACTGGCTATACTACATACTAAACTTATACAGAAAAATTAATAAATTACATAAATACATCATGCTTTTATCCCCTGCGGCGTACGGCTTTAAAAATACGGTCGCTATCGCCACGTCTGACAAATTTTTGAGGGCTGTTTCAGAATAATCGTATATTACGAAAGTGACATGTTGTCAGCTCATCGCCTAAAATTTCAATACTCCCTCTCGAGTCCCTAAGTCGCTTCCTACAACTCCCACGGGAAAGAAATGGGGTGATGCTATTCTGAGCCGACATCACACGGCTTTTGAAAAATTATATTTTGTATATTGCCAAATGACAACACTCCGGCCATATTAGCAGTCTACCCCCGTTCAGCCTTCACAAGCCGCCTAGCGCACATTTTGGAGCGCAGCCGGCGCATGCAAAACGCATACTACTCGGTATTGACCTAAATTGAGTAATTTTACGCGATGGGCGAATTAAAATTAAGAGTTTTTGAAGACATAGTTCACTGTGACGTATCTGTGGAAGTCTTTGAAGAAATAAATTAAATAATGAGGCTATAATTCTATGAAAAACCACGCGAAATTTTTTCTTGATGTCATATTTCGACTGACGACAGTGCGTCATGGAAGGATTTTACAAGTATATACTAGTTCCTTGGCGTCATGTTATTATGTATTTGATATATTAGTTATATGATATATCATATATTTTTAGTTAATCATAATCATAAAAAGCAGTTCACAATTTTTTGCAGACTGTTGGCCACATTTTCCGATTAATCTCGACAGTCGGTTGAAGGTATGCAGGTATGTTCAGACTTTAAAACTGAACAACGTTTAGTATGGAGCCTATGTTAGGAAACGATAACTTTTTCCATTTTCCATAAAAAATCAGTCTGCTCGGGAATTTTGTGTGGGCGGTCGAATCCTTTATCTCGTTTAGCAACATAGCCGCTATAGAAAAAGTAGTTCAGTTTCATGGTATGATCATGTCTGCGAAATTTTCGGTACACATTTAAAGTAACCGTGTAAAAAATAAGTTACAATAGGATATAATATTATCAACCTCATAATGCATAGTTTCTTCCACTTACTGTTAAATTCTCACACATCATTTTGATTTTTACGTACTTTCAATGGGTTTCCCAAACATTAATCTTCAGCAGAATGAAAAAAATTTTGATTCGTAGAATTGAATTAAAAAATTTATTCAGTCATAATAGTGTCTTCGTAGTTTTTTGTTTAATGAGTCACACTAGGATACAGCAGAAATAACGATAAAGTATTAGGCGGTTGGCTTACTTGTCGACCGTAGTTTACGGTGCGTAACGGACGCGTCTGTCAAACGTCTTGACGCACCGTAAGCGCCGTAGTAGCCGTATTTGTAAGATTAAAGATTGGAATTCGCGACTTCCTTACGTCTGATACAGGTTTGCGTTACGGTGCCCATGTTGAACAAACGGAATTAACTCTTCCTTAAAAATAAGGTGAGAATTGCGTCAGGCCTATTATGACCTACGCCAGCGTAACCTTTGCTCACACCTTCGATTCACATCTGAATATGCTGCAGGTCATCCAAAACCGTTTCATGCGCAGAGCTACCGGGGCGCCCTGGTACGTGCGTAACGCCAACCTCCACATCGACTTAGGTCGCCCTACCAATAATGCGTATATGAAAGCGTATACCAGAGCTAATATTGAAGAGTCCTGAACTAAAAAAAGCGTTACGGTGCGTTAAATTATGATCTATGTCGGTTCTCTGCTGCGTATATTTGACGTACCGTCACAGTATAATTAATAGTACTAGCGTAGTACCGTGGTATGCCTGTACCACAAAAACTCATAATTTTCATTGGTCTTCAACCTGACCAAGAATGTAACTTACATCTACGTGTTTTGCCTCTAAATGGTATTTAATTAATAAGGTACGATTCTTTTGTTCCTCCTTGATACAGGTTGTCACCAAAAGGACGTTAGATAGATAGATAATAGAGACTACCAAATACAAAATCGAAAACACAATACACATAGTTTTTTTTACTTGCAATATTTTAAAGCGCAGCAGGTAGGATTTGAACCTGCGACTTCGTCATTACAAGTTTCCAAAAATTGTATAACTAACACGTGAAGTGTTTTAAAATTTGGTATTCAATACATAGTATGTGTATGTGCGTGTATTTATTTTTCTTAACATGACATGTAATATTCTTAATTATAATAGTATGTGTGATTTTTTGTGTTATTTATGCCAAGCTTTAATCCTTCTTCAAATAATATGCACTGCTTTGTTTCTTTAGCGCTTTGCTCTACCCTAAGGTTGTCTGGAAGGGTTTTTAGATTAAAATTTTCTGTTTTCAATTGTTATGTATTCGTGCGCAATAAAGAGATTTTTACTTACTTGTTTACATACAAAATTTGGACCTTATTATCATATAAAATTACTCTGTCGACTAACACTTTTATTATGGGATGTAGTTTTTGTTTTGTTTCCTTGGTCCTACGTATGTCCTTTGTTTCTTGGAAATAAGTGATTAGTTTTATGCGCTGTTTCACACTTATTTTGTTACAAACTGTTCAAAAATAGAAACACCGAAACACCGAAGTAAGTTTAAGGTGGTTTTCCCACTCGTCGTCCGAAGAAAGAAAATTGAAATTTCCGATCCAATATACACAAATACGGCTGTACCTGTCAAACTACTTGACAGACGCATCCATAACGCATCGTAAACGCAGCCACGGACAACAAGTGGGAGTACCGCCTAAGTCACAACGGATGGCTATAATCTGAAAAACGTGAAACCATAGTTTCGCTTTAAATATCTTTGTTCAGGTTTGATCTTATTAAGCATTATTACTTGCATTGTGTTGTTTTGTAGGTAATACGTAACTACATATATCGCGCCTATATCCCTTGCGGGGTAGGCAGAGCGTAAACGGCCGTAAAAAACGGCCATTCACGCCACGTCTGTAAGATACTCGAGAGATACAATGATACAAGTGTATTGCAATTTAAGGTGATGGGCTAACAGCCTGTCACTATGGTGATACACACTTTTCTAAATGACCCTCAAATATTTGTCAGACCGTCCCTCGAGTCTCATAGTCTTACGACTCCCACGGAAAATAAATGGGGCAATGCTATTCTAAACCGGCATCACTAGGCATAATACTTTGTATATACCTCTAGAATATTTACTTTGTTATCTGAAATCACGATCACTTTTATGATGCTGTAATTAAAGTTAGGTTAACCAAGGCATAATTCATCTGATGTAATAAAACAATTTTTATTTATTAGTGTTTACATTGAAGAATGTAATTATACAAATATTGTGGAGTACGAAAATACAATGTTCTTCTACATAGGGTGCTATTTCAGTAGTAACCTATAGCGAAAACAAAAAACGGGCAGATGATAAGTAACAACTTTCCCCAAGGAACATTAAGTCGAAATATATTTAAAAAATTGGACGTACCACATAAAATTGCCGATCAGGTGATTTGGGTTACTGACGAGTACTGACGACCGATGTGGCGCAGTGGTAGTGCGACTGCCTGCGACGCAATGGTTCCGGGCTCGATTCTCGGTGGGACACTCACAAAAGTTAATATTTATCTCTTTGTGAATTTGTTCCCGGTCTGGTTAGGACATTGCAGGGTGAACCAACTGATTGTCCGAAAAGAAATGGTTCCGTGCTTCGGAGGGCACGTTAAGCTGTCGGTCCCGGTTGCAGTCTATGATTACTTAGACGGCGGTCGTAACACAACCATGTCAGAGGCCTACTAGTGGTAGTAGGCGGTTAAAAAACTCTGACACCAGGGTTCATCGGGTCGTTGGATGACTCGGTGTCCCACACGAGAAGAGAGAGAGGTTACTATGGAAGCTCAAAACATTTTTGGCATATTTCGACCCAGGTTCTTTGGGGATAGTTATTCCTTATCACCAGCCCGTCCTCTATTTTCAGTATCAGTCTTTAGTAAAATTCCCCCTGATATTGAGTATGTTATCAATGAATAAATCTTGTAAAACAAACGGGAGGTTTCATTGATAAAAAAACATTTCAATGTTCCTGTCGGCCTGCCTAGTTCTTGCCTCAATTTTTACAGCTCACTCCTAAAGTATAAATGCTAAATACTTAAAAGAATATGGAGTACATAATAGTAGTTTATGCAACTGTCATATAATGGGGGTCATTAGAATGCGAGTGTCTGTTTATCACACGAGGCGTAGCCGAGTGTGATAATAGATTGACACGAGCATTCTAATGCCTAATTAAATGCAGTTGCATACACTATTTTATCTACACTCTAAAAAATTTACTCAGTTGAACACTTTTCCAAACGTCCGCACCGGCGATTGCAAGGCCCGATACATGGTCAAATTCAATACGAGAACGTAATGTGGCTTGATATGAATTTTTGAAGATTCTTTACTAACAGTTGCTTAGATGTCGAGTCTCAACAGCAAATAACTAAACAACTGAACAACAACTGAACAACACTGAACAACATCAGAATAACATCTGAACAACAACTGAACAACAACTGAACAACAACAGAACAAAAACCTATTAAAACAACTGAAAAACATCCGAAAAATTACCGTACAACAACAACTGTCAGGTGCGGCGATTGATAGCGATTTGAGTATTGGAAAAAAAAAATTCGTTTCATTTCTCAACTTTATCGTATTAAGAGTTTTCTCATTAAGTCATTACGCTTCTGTAATTTATAGTAAACCTTAGTTTTTATAGGCAGAATGCATAAAGTAGGTCATTATGCATCTGTTTTCGAATTCATAATTCGAACATTATGAGACGAGTGTAGATAAACATTTTTATCTGTAGTTACATGTCACTCAGAGAGATATGGAAAGGTCTATGCTCGGTATCTCTATAATGGATGAAATCCGGAATGAGACTATCCGCAAAAATACCAAAGTAACGGACAGTCTGGTAGTGAAGCAAACTGAAGTGGCAGTGGGCTGGCCAGATCTGTTGTAGAACCGACGGACGGTAGAGTAAGCGGGTTCTCGAGTGGAAACCATGCCTCGGCAAGCATAGCGTTGGACGACCTTCGGCCAGGTGGATCGCTGACTTAAAAAAAGGCGGGTGGTAGCGACTTTATGGCGTAAACGAGAGACCGTGCCCTTTGGCGTAGGTACCCTAGGGGAGGCCTACGTCCAGCAGTGGACTGCAATAGGCTGATTTATGAATGTATCTGTAGTTAATGTAAAAACTATAACAATAACCGTAGCACTCATATTTTCAATATATTGTAAAGAACGGGTTTTCAAAACTGTACTAAACCTGACAGGGTAGAATGATCTTTAAAACATTTAAATAGATTAAATCATATTTAATGACTTCGTAATCTCGTTTTGAGCGTGTTGGAGTTATTTTTAGGTAAATCTTTTCAACGTTATTGATCTAAAACCGATAAATATGTATATTTAAAATATCATTTCATTAGTTTATGTTCAATGTGTAGAATAAAATATCAACTGTTATAATATAAATTATTGCTTTTCCGTACTTATTATTTTACTAATTTTCATATTCATCTGATTGCTGACGTCAATAGACTGTCAAAGGTATGTCTGATGATTTCATTCAAGTTTTTTATCCAATTATCATTGTACATACAAATTCATCGTTCAATAACCCATCACGTACTATCGATGACTTGACCAATTTGAAATTATAATAATAATTTATAAGTAACAATAATAAAAATAATAATTATAAATAAGTTATATCCTTTTATCCTCAATTTTATGATTCATCCGTCGCCCTTACTTGATCAGATGGTTTATTGACCATCTTTTAACTATAATAATAATGATAAGTAATACAAATTATAAATAACTAATATTCGTTTATTTCAATTTATGATTCATTCGTCGACCTTACTTGATAAGATGGTTCTTACAAACGCCACGCGATTATGCGGTATAAGTGGGCGCACACACGACACTGCACCACCGTGCGGCATTTATTTGCCAAAATACTTCATATTATGAACAGTCTAATGCCGCAATATCGTGCAGCGCGTGTGAAGCAAACTAAATATATTGCACAGACAATGGTTAGACGTCATCACGTCATCGTGTAATCAGTAGTCCGATGAGGCCATTTTGTAGGAACTTTGTAGATTAGTTGGTCAGATATGCATACTTACATTGTAAAATTCATTATTACGCGCATAAAACTACCTCAGTTGCAAAAACTTTATAATTTTAAGCTCTAAATTTAATTTTACCGACTAAAATCTCTAACAAAAAATAACTCTGTCACTTTCTGTTAAATAGGCTAAGACAAGGATAGAAGATGATCGCTTCTTAAAATGTCTATGATTTAACGCATTTTACACGGTATCTATCAAAATTTTGCGGCTATATATAATATACAAAGAAATTCTATTATGACATCTACTATAATTTTCGTATATAAACAGAAAGTGACACTATTTAAATTTTGACACATCATTTTGACTTATCACGCTAGCGGGGACCACATTTGACGTCCGTTGCTGCGTACTTTTAGCGCATCCGTAACGCAAACGGCATAAGTCTCGGATTCATTTACTTGTTCCATTCTACCTCAATTATTCCATTGATTAAGGCACTTTGGTAATTTTACAAGCGCTGCACATCTTCTTTTCGTGTGGGACATCGAGTCGCCCAACGACCCTACAGTAAGGCCATCCAGTATCTTCCCGTATTCATTTGAAAGGTTTTTTTACGTAACCAAGGCCACCATCCCGATAATCAATAATTGACAGCTATCATCTCCATACTAAATGAGCTGTCAACAAAGGAAAATGGACACTCTGTCATAGTATTACCATAAATCTGACAGCTGTCAGAATTGCTCATTTGGATGGCAATACTGTGGCCATACTTTAGTGCTATTATGTATTCTGTGACAGTAAAAAAGTCTGGCAGGCCAACAGGGCCACGCTGCCAGCCAGTCGGTTAGATGGAGTTTTATTTAGTTTTATGTTAGTGAAACAATGTATTTGTAACTGTTTATACCTACCCTATAATCAAAAATAAGTACTGAACTGTTACATTGTAATAAATAAGGTGGAAACGAATTGTCATTTTACAAAACGCTGATACCGTGTCATTAAATAAATCGAAGCAAAAAAATCGTCAGGTTCTCAAAAGGAAATGGAAAAGACAATTAAAAGATAGTGCAATTGGTGTCATAAATTTTCCTCAAAGGATAATTACCGTATTCCCACGGTAATTAAGGAAGTAAATTAAAAATTTCCGCGTAGATCCGTGAGGTTAAAGCAAATAAATGAGAACTGAATCAACTGTTAGTAAGTGACCGGTTTGTTTTAACCCGATTTTGAAATAAGTAATTATCTTAGCCTATTATTTTGTCCTCTATAATTGCACCTGCATTTAACGGCCCTTCTCGCAACTTCGAATGGCCACTGGTCCGATGGCCTAGTGTATAGTACATCTGCCTGCTACGGCGACGGTCGTGGGTTTGATTCCCACGAGAAACAAAGATTTGTGAAGTATATTTTTCAGAAATTTGTGTTCAGTCGGGCTGTTTCCTATGTATAGTTTGTATTTGTTTACAAAAAAGCATTTATGTAATACTAGTAGCTATTTAGTTCCCATAGTACAAGCTATGATTAGTTTGGGACTAGCACACAGCACAAGTATTTATAAGTTACTTTTCAAATATTTGAGTTGAGTCTGGGTGTTTTTATGTACCTATTGTATGTATTAATTCACAAAAAAAGTATTGAAAAGCATGTATTATGACTTTCTTTTAGCATTTATTGTAATAGCGGGAACAGAAATTCATAAATTGTGAAAATTTTAGCTACACATCAAGGTTTATGTCATAAAGCCTGGTAGCAGGTTGACGGACATACGAACGGCGAACCCTCAGAATTTGGGTTTCTGTTTTTATCCCTTGGATACGGAACCCTAAAAAGGATGATTCATTCCGCTTCTACTTCACCACAAAATAAGTCTAGGATTGTTGACCGGTGACTGATGAGATGACTAAACTTTATTTCAAACCACAAAAATCAAACCAAATAAAGTTTTTATTTCCTTTTATTGTAAAATCCTTGAATTTCACGCAGTTACTCATTGCCAGCCAAAAATAAAATATTATAAATAACTTGACCAATATCTGATTTTACGGAAAATATCGAATCATCATACATACAAAAATAAAATGGCTAATTCAAATCCGGAATTGCGTAGGTACGTACATACTTGTAAAAATAATCCGATGAATCGACGAAAAATAGCAAGTTTAATTAAAGATGACGTGCGTAATCGTCCATTTTGTACATTAATGTTGGTAAATATATGAAGGTGTTTGCACTATCCCGCTTATATGTTTGTACTTTCCATATCACCCAAAAGTTGCCTGGTAGAGCATGCTGCTTTAATATTAAGGCCGCCTTATTGTACTGTGTTTTGTCTTTGTTTTATTTTTTTCTCGATGTTACTTTTGTGTGCAATAAAGTATATTATTACATTTATTTAGTATAGCTTGTCTAATCTTAACTTTATTTAATGCACTACTCTCTTCTTTTTGATTTCTCCCCCACCTAAAGGTTGTTTGGTGAAGATCGCTGTCAGCGATAAGGCAGGCCATTTTTGCGCATTTTAGTTTAAGTTTTCCTGTCATGTATTGTATATGTGTTTTGAACATTCAATATAGTGTTTTTACTAACTTACTTTCTACTTGTACTAGTTTAACATATTTTGGTGAAAGGGTAACTAAATAGTATGATTTGTTTGAGAACTTAATTTTTTATTAATAGACCTACATACATTAACCACGACAATTATTCAAGTAAGATTGGTTTTTATGTAAATTTCAGCATGTTTATAGATTTAAAGAAAAAGTTGGCTCTGTGCGAAACATTGTCAGAGTAGTCAAAGTGCAGAAAGTCGGCATTATACAGGATGTAAGGGACAGCCCTTCGAATACTTTTAGAGTGCATTCAGACAGACCATGAAACTGAACAACTTCCCATGAAAAAATATTTCAGGAAACGCCAAAGTTTTGTTGACTTCTCATTGTAGTTGCAGTCAGCTGATCTTGACTTTGTTTGGGATGTAATTTTTTTATCGTTTCCTCACATAATATGTTCCTAAGGGAAAGTTATGCAGTTTCATGGTCTGCATGCACACTATCAGTACTCGGAGGACTGTCCCTTACACCCAGTATAGGGTGAAATTTGGCTAGTAACCGATAGCAAAAACTTGGTAGCAACTAATAAAACCAGATAAAGAACAACTTTCTTCACCTATGTAAGGTCCGAAATATTAACAAAAATTTTGGACTTCCCATACATAATAAAATAACCGATCAGCTAATTTCAGTTACAATAGAAGTTCAATTTTTTTTGTCATATTTTGACCTATGTTTCACGAAGAAAGTTGGTACTTAACACCAGCCCATCCTCTGTTTTCAGTAAAGAGTGTATAGAAAAAATAAGCTGTAGTGTCGTTTTTGGAAATTACGTAAAACATTTTTTAAATCAAATTACACTGATGTTTATAGTTGCATCACAGCACTATTTTGACAATTTAAAGTTCACCTGAAGTTGCCATCGCGGCGCAGTGCAACTCGTTATACTTACATTGGTAGTTATTTCATGAGTGGTAACATTTCAATAAACTGAAGGTATGCCAAATGTATTCCAAATCGAAATTCGCTGGCAAGGAATTGTATTACTGACCTAGACTAGTGATGGCTAATTTCATCGACTGATGATGATAAAGAATATTGGGTTTCTTTTGTAACACATTGTATAGCGACTAAATCGCTGATTTCACGTGACACTGGCGAAATTGCTAGTCTTCAAAAGCCATGTAAATAAAAGCAAATGAAGACGAAACGTTTCTTATGCTTGCGTTGATATCTTTACCGTCTACATTCGTGGTGTGCATATTCATTTTGATATGCACATCGGGTACACATCGTCATTGTGTGTACGATGCTTCTAGAACATGACGTGTTATGGGTAAGGTCAAGGAATTTTAATAGTTCGATGTATGGAATTGAAAAACAATTTTTTTGCAGATTTGCGCAATTATATAGTGATTGATTGGACAAAAACTAGCGAAGAAGTTACTCAATTCAATTTTCCTACCGAGCTAAAAGGAGAAGAGGCTTCTAGTTTAGGACTGCCACAGGCTAAAGGTACGTTCTTGCGAGCGACAGTGGTAGATACTTCCACATTGCATGCCATTATCAACATCCACAGCCACTACAATGCATACTGCTGGACAAGTCCTGAAGTTGGCAAGTGCAGTGCAAGGTGTTGTATCTCACAGGGAACGTTGTTGTCCATTTTTGACACCAACGAGCAAAAATGAAATAATACTATTCTGAGTCTAAGCTTGCATCACATTTATTGATATGATAGGCATCTTCTCTCTAAAAGCTATGGAATTTTGTGTAGTTTAATACGAGCCTCCAAATATAAAAAATAAATTTGTATTTACAATGTTTACAATTTTTATGGCACAGGTGGAGATTTTGGCAGTATAAAAATAAAAACAATGCCAACTATAGCTATTAATAGAAGTGTTATACTTAAACCGGGGCCTAAACCAGTTGGCAATGAACTTGATTCTCATAGAAGTAGACTTAGACCAAAACCAAAAGTAGACGGAGCGCTGCAAATTAACATACCAATGTGAAATCTATCTTTGGATATGTGGTGAAACAAAATTTTGCATATATCAAGGCATTAACAGGATCTTATAAGGGATTGTGTTCGTTTACCGAGATCCTGCAGAAAACAAATAATTGTATTCGCTCATATTTAATCAAGTATTTTCCAACGCCGAATGATGCCGGCTTAGAATAGTATCACTCCATTTCTTTCCCGTAAGTGTCGTAAAAAGCGACTAAGGTATCGAGGATTACATGTGTTGACAATCTTTCACTATGGTGATACACAATTTTCTGAATGACCTTCATATGTTTGTCAGATGTGTCCGATTATTTACAGCCTTTTACGCTCTGCCAACCCTTCAAAAGATATAAGCGTGATATATATGTACATATTTATTTTCCAACCATGATCTTTGAGGCACAGGATCGAGATCAGTGGAGGAAGGGCCTTTGCCCAGCAGTGGGATCCCGATGGCTCTATAAGATAAGATAAGATCTTTGGCTGCAGCAAACAAATCACTTTAATCGCTCATATTCAATCAAGTATTTTTCTCAATGTCGAGTCTCAATACCAATAGCTCCGTCTGCCATAATAATTATTTTGTCTCATAAAAATGGGCTGTGATAATTGCGCAAATCTAACGTGGACTACTGCGAGGGGTTACGCAATAGTTATTGCCGTGTTTATTTACATTTTTTTTATTGAACTTGTTTTTTATTCTGAGATTTACTATGGGTAATAAAATATATGGTTAAAAAATAGAGCATACATACATGCATGTTAAATAGATACCTACAAATTTTTTGACGTGAGATTATTTTGTATGAACTGTTTTCTTTGCGTTAGATAATATGATTTCGATTCATAAAAAGATTCAATGAGTTAGAGTAGAACTACGAAACATACATACACATATCACACCTTTTTCCTTTGCAGGGTAGGCATACCGTAAAAAACGGCCGCTATCACCACGCCTGACAAATATATGAGCGCCGTTTCAGAAAAATCGTGTAATCGTGTGACAGGTTGTTGGCCTGTCGCTTGAAATTGCAATAGACATGATGTCGTATGTGTGATGCTTGATGTGCCGTAAAAGGCGACTAGGACTGGAGGGTCACATGTGTATTGCAAATTTAGGCGATAGGCTGACAGCTTGTCACAGTCTGTACACAATTTTCTAAGTGAGTCTCAAATGTTTGTCAGACGCGGCGTAAATGTTCGTTTTAACTGCTGTTTATACTCTGCCTACCCTACAAGGGATATGGGCCTTATGTATGTATGTCATTTTATCATACGCATGTAAGGTACAATTATTTTAATTGCAGGGTACAAAGAAAACAAAAATGTTCATTGTTTATATTGCTGTTATTTTCATATAATTTGACCAAATTGAGTGTTTCGAATTTCCTGTTGTTTGCTTTATAATGAAAAAAATAACATGTTGATACCTATCTAGCTATATAGTGAATTTTAACTAGTGACCTGATAGCGAAACCTCAACTAGGGCTGGTGATAAAGAATAACCTTACCCAAGGAACGTAAACATATTGATCACTAGTACAACCTATATAGTTTATAAAAAAATACTGTACATATTTTACTGTATGAACGAGCCCGTGAAACTGAACAACTTTCCCCAAGGAACATAGATCGAAATAGGTATAATATAATAATAAAGAATTTCTAATTCTCAAGTTTCTATACACAATGTTGCAGCCGACCGCCGACCGGCTCAATTTGTATGGGAGGCCCAATTTTTTTTCTTATTGGACTTATGCTCTATAGAAAAAGTTATTCAGTGTCATGGGGTGGTTCACCAATAAAAATAATTGCAATTTTTATTTTTACATCATGTATTTGAATACAATTATCAAGTCATTGATACTTAACGTACCATAACGTTTACTTAAACAATTTGTATTATTAAATGCCTGTGCTAAATGATTTATTTCGAATAATATGTTAGGTAGAGGTTGCATAGAAACGATTAAGTTACACAAAATTACATTTCGTCGCATATTTTCTAAGTGACTTATGACTCACACACATTAGCCTATAGCAGTTCACTGCTGGACGCCATAAGGCACGATCTCCCATTTTCACCATCAGATCGGTACCAGCTGCACTCTTCAAGTAATCAGTCCATCATCTGGTCAAATGGCGTCCAACAAGCCGCTTGCCAAGCCGTGGCCTTCACTCGAGAACCCGCTTACTTCACCGTTCATCAGTTCTACGACAAATGTGACCAGCCTACTGCCACTTCGGCTTGCTACACTTCCAAACTATGTCCGTTTTTACTATTCACTATTTGATGTAAATTATCTAAATTTACCTTAACCAATACTCATGTAAAAAATATTTGTCGGCAAGGAGCAGAATGTATTATAATATTTTTGTTTATTGTCTTTTCATGAATCTGTTCTTTTTTTAATTTTATTTAATTTTAAGAAAAAAATATTTATTGTAATTTTATTATACGTAATTATTTATGGATTTCAAAATTGTAATTGGTACATTCACCCACATCTAACTAAGTTTCAGCCTAGAACGAATCTTTCTGCTCTATATTTGAATGCCAATTAATTGGTTAAATATTCTATTTGCAACATGTAACATCTGTACACCACATTTCATTTTAGACATTTCGTGTTTCATTTCATTATGTGTAAACTTCTTAGGCTTACTATTTGTATACACTTAAAAAGTGGATCAAAGATTTACCTAGTAAGAACATTCTATAAAGTCTACAAATGACATAAGTAATAAGTACCTAGTAGATAATGGACAGCTGATAGGTCATTATAATGGATCACTTAACAATTGCTTTACGACTATTGGAATTTATTCTACTTGCACCATTGTTAACAACTTGTCAAGAAAACGTCGGAACTTCGTGTTATCAGCCGCCAATACTTACTTTGTGGTGTTATACAACTTGTACAGTAGGGAAGCTCAGAAGGAGATTTTCTGAAATATTCGAGCGCTAACAATCGAAAAGATACTTGACTGCCCACCTTTATCCAATACCTCTACCATAACTAACTATGGTACAAGTCATTCGCTTAGAGCTGGATTATATTCAGCGGCTTGGTCGCTGCAACGCGAAAGCGGGTAGGACGTTTGTCGCAAATTCAGAAGGAATTTTTGGAACTAATAATACTGCGTATCATACATGCATTTAATCAATTTATTCGTATAATTCGTCGCAAAATTGTCTTTGTGATCTCGCCATGCCAAGCCGATCACTATAATTCGACCCTTATAAAGTGCCACGACAAGCGCAACGAACGGGTGTATACCAGCAGCTATGCTGATTGCGACACTATCTAAGCTAAGCGAATGATATATAAGTTTGTATGGTGATTCAATAGATAGAAATAATAAAAAAAAGGTAGATGGAAACTCTAAAACTAGTAAAATTCAGTTAAGATAGGACACTAAGATGATAAAAATTAAGCAGGAAATAAAGATGATAAAAATGAAGCATTTTAAAAGTCAGACGTTTTTCACGATTAACCGTGAACTAGACGGTTTGGTTTGAGAATATTCACCATTGTCTAGCCTTCGGTATTTTCGACGACACGGGTTTATCAAACCTGCGGATTATTTTTACACAGACATCAAAACATGACTTGGTGAGCGTTCAATAATATCACTGAACTGCTAAATCTGTTTAATAACTTATTTGTAAAGTTGCAGCTTCCCATATTTTGGAAATGGTTACGTCTAACACCGTTTTTTTTTCGGGGGTACTTTAGTCATCAAATTCAATTAGTATATGTACCTATAGTCATTATTTTTCGAGTATTAAGCGGTTTTCCCACTTGTAATTCGTCGTTGCGTATTTTTAACTGCGTCTGTCAGACGAAAATTAATTACTGATTCCGTTTTTTTTCATACGAATACGGCTGCGGTGCGTTTATAAATGCGTCTGTCAAATTTTTTGACCGACACAGCAACGGACGGCAAGTGAGAGAACCGCCTTCCCTACTGCACTTGAGAAACTCCCCATTTTAGCCTACATGCTCTCCTACTATTACTTACTTGTCTAGTTGGATGACTTCCAGCAAATCTAGTTATTTGTTGACAAGCTGACCGTACAAACAAAGGCTAGGATTGCTCGTATGTAAGTTTAGTTCGAGGAACTTACAGTATTGATGGAACTGGATATGGTGGTACTAATATTCCTTGGATATGAATTAAGGGGACTCTAGAGCGTAACTAGCGCCCTCATCACTTAAAAATTCATAACTGAATGAAAAGGTAATAACCATTAATTACCATATGAAATCTTATAAATCTGCTTCCGTCAGATTAGAGGATAGGTGCTTAAATATATTTTACGAATGTCTTATTATTAGTAAAAAAATGTTCACGGTAGTTAAGGAGAGCGAAAAAGCTAAAAGTGGCCACTATTCAATCTGTAACTACAGCGACACTACTATTAATTATAGTACAATATTCTGCAACTAACCTTCAGCATCCGTATTGCAAACTAACACACGCGGATTTTCGATAAATTACGTTTTCATTGAATTATGATTCTTTAAGTAATGAGGGCGCTAGTTGCGCTCCGAAATTCCTTTAAGTATGATATTTTTTTGCAATGATAACCGAGAAAATTCTTTAGTATTACGTGCAGAGCAACGAGTTAATCTAATTTTCTTGATTAAGGCTATAAGTAATATGACTTATGTAGAGTCAGCTACTCAGTTTTACCTAATTTTTAGGCTTATTAAGGAGCAACTTTCCCCAAGAAACATAACTTAAAACAGCTGATCTGCAATTTTCGGGCACGTGAAGGCGTCGGTCCCGGTTGATGTCTATGATTATTTAGACGGCGGTTGTTACACAACCATGTCAGAGGCCTACTACTAGTAGTGATCTGTCGACCTCCGTGAAGATGGCTGCCGTAAGTAGCCGAAACGTAGAGGGATAAACTCTCTACCAGGTATTAAACAAGTAAGTCGCGTAAACCCACATCATGAGTGATACTTGTTCGTTTAATAATAAAATTAGTAGTAGGTGGTTGAAATACTCTGTCACCAAGGTTCATCGGGGTGTTGGTCAACTCGAAAAAAAACTGGTGCTATGATGTGATCATAGCGCACCTATTAAAATAAATTCTACTGGTTAACCTCATTAGGTGTATTCAAAACTAGCGTAGATTAATCAGTTAAGAAGGTAGGTTGATGTGGCACTGCTAGTTACTACATACTGGCCTATATACGGGGTGTTAGAAACCTTGTACCGAAATTTTTTCTGGCATAATCAGAACATGAAACTGAACAACTTTTTCTATGGAGGATACTTTGGTAAACGAGAAAAGAATTTCGACCTCCCATACAAAGTTCTCGATCATTTGACTAGTTTTCTATGGAAACTCGATAAAAAAACATTCGTTTAATATAGTACAATTTGTTAAGTTTCATGGTCTGATCATGCCTGCAAAGTTTTCGGTACACCGTCCCTTACATCCTGTATACTTAACTATAATATGACCCTGTTATTTATGAAGCCCTTAAATATAAAAGTATCACCATAAATAAGCAAATTATTAAAAAACAAAAACCCGACTGTGACTTACTGAATGAAATGAATGGACAAATAAATTCGAGATAACCAGCAATGTACGCCGAACCGTGCACGGTATTCAGACTAGTGTAATAGCCGTTTTAGCTTAGCGCATGAAGTATTGCCTAACTATCGCTCGCGGTTCGGTTGGTGCAACTTCTATAACTGCATTCCATACTATCGAACTAAACTTCTCGGATAGGTACTTATAATTGGGCATGCTAAGGTCTGTTTAAAGGGAAAGCTCAATACCAAGCCGGTTTTCTATTAGGAAAATACAAAATTGTTATAAAAAAAAGAAAATTGCGTTATGCATATTTCTTTTTTTTACAATGACCGATCATGACGTCAATAAGTGATAATGCTGTCCTACATTGAATAAAGTTATTTCATTTTCATTTTCATTACGAGATTAGAATGTTACACTTTGACTTTTTTGCAATGTTAATTATTATAAAATTGTATAAGATTATTATGTACCGTTTGACGCCGGCTTAGAATAGCATCACCCTATTTCTTTCCCGTGGGTGCCGTAAAAAGCGACGAAGGGACTCGAGGGTGTGTATTGCAATTTTAAGCGATGGGCTGACAACCTGTTACTTTGGCGATACACAGTTTTACGAATGACGCCTTTGTCCCTTGCGGGGTAGGCAGGGCGTAAATGGCCGCAAAAAACGGGCATTCAAGATTCATTCGGAAAACTGTGTATCGCCATAGTAACAGGTTGTCAGCCCGTCGCCTGGAACCCACGCGAAAGAATTGGGGTGATGCTATTCTAAGCCGGCATCACACGGCATATAATAATCTATATATATAAGATTATATTGTTTTCGTACACAATATATATCGTTAACGAAATAAGTAAATGAAAAAAATTAATGAGTTGTGATTTCTTGATGGAACTACCACTCAAAGGATAAAGGTGAGATATGTATGTGTATATAAACAAACACATGTTGGTTGCTACTTGTAGAAACGATTTCCTGTATCCGGATTCATTTCCTGCCGCTTGCTGGGCTAAATAAGCCGCTAATGTCATTGAAACAACCAGATAGCGTAGGTGTCATACTTTTAGCCGGTTCTCCCACTTATCGTCAGCTACTGCGTTTTTCTAACGCACTCAGCAATGCAGTTGTCTGTATGTATGGGACGTCCAATTTTTTTATATAGACCTATGTGCCGTGTGATATCGGCTTTGAATAGCATCACCCCATTTCTTTCCCTTGGGAGTCGTAAGAGGCGACTAAGGGACTTGAGGGTGTGTATTGCAATTTGAGGCGATGGGCTGACAACCTGTCACTATGGCGATAGACAATTTTCCGAATGACCCTCAAATATTTTGTCAGACGTTGCGTGAATGTCCGTTTTTGCGGCCCTTGACGCTCTGCCTACCCCGCAAGGGATAATAGGCGTTATATATGTATGTATGTATATTCCATGGGGAATATATAAATACAAAAACCTTGTTTCTTTGTATGGAGGCTGTATCTCATGAACCGCGAAAGTTAGACAGTTGAAATTTCTTCAGATGTTGTATTTCTGTTGCTGCTATAACAACAAATACTAAAATATTTAATAAAATAAATATATCTTGGGGCTACCGTACAAAACACGAGTTATTTTGCAAGTAAATAATGGTACGGAACCTTTCGTGCGCGAGTCCGACTCGCACTTGCCCGGTTTTTTATTTATTTATTTCGACGTTTGTTCCTTAGGGAGAGTTGCTCAGTTTCATGGGTAATTTCGATCTGTAAAATATTTTGCTCTAGATACAAGTTACATTCTGTGGTAACGCCTATATTCATTACGGGGTAGGCAGAACTTCAATAGTCGTTGCAAAGCTTCAGCGTTGCTGTCATCAAGATACATATTTTGGCGAGCATTGGATGAGTCGCGGTAGCCCAGTTGAAAGTGTCGTCGCTAATAGTGATAGCGAAAGTTGCAGGTTCAAATCCTGCCCACAGTAGAAAAAATTTCAAGTTTTCTAATAAGTCGTAATAAGAGTCGTTATCGCCACGTATGGTAAATATTTAAGAGTCATTTATTAATTGTCACGTAGGCTTCATAATGATGAGAATATGACTAAAGATTTAAAAATATTTGGATTGCATTATTTGTTATGATTAGCCCGAGGGCGTAGCGGATAGTACCCCTGTCTGGTACGCTGAGGGTCGTCGGTTCAATCCCCACAAGACAAAAATATTTGTTAAGTCAATGTACAGATATTTGTTTAGTCTGGGTGTTTTCTATGTGTCTTAATATATAAAATAATACGTTTGTATTAATACAATTACTTATTTTCCATTGTACACGCTTTGTTTTGTTTGAAGCTAGATGGCGCTGTGTGAATTGTCCTGGATTTTTTTATTTATTATTTATTTTCTCAAACAGACAGATATCGTATTACTATTCCAAGTTAGTATACATACATAATTGTTGATTGGTCAGTGAACTTTTTTACAATTACTTTGCGTCTATATCAAAAGCACCGTAGTGCACCTGCCAAGTCTGAATACTGGCCGTTTCGTTTCGTATGACACAAAAGACTACAGAGTTAATGCAACTGTTATGGCGCGAACTGCTTAACTTTCATTTACTTATTAATTATTTTAAACAAATTTTACTAAGTCCATTATCCACTCATCTACCTTTAGTACAGCGTGTGTACTAGTGATTTTAAACTTACTGCTCTCACGTTAGTTCAAAACCTATGAAAAAATATAGGTGGTACACTTGTGGTTAACAAACTACGAATATTCGCGCCTCTTATCGATAAAATCCTCAAGATCCACCTGGGGACCGATTTTCTTATTTCTTGGCTATTGAAATGCCTTCGACACTCAACTATCATTCTATTGCCACTATGATTTTTATACTCTAAAAGTCTAAACTGTTATCTGAAAATGAAACGGCCAAGACCATTCGACTGACACTATATTGAAAAACAACTGAGACGCTGCCAACATATCGGAATTCGGCTCCTACTACTCGAAAATGACGGCTAATGCTATCAACTTCGTAAAAAAAATAGAGCACATTGTGATTATAATATTATCCAACGCCAGATTTCATACCAAAAAACAACAACAAGCTTGGCCCCGTTTTAACACAAAGGTTTTGGTATAAAAATAATCTTAACACGAGAAGGGAGTGGCGAGAACAGGTTCTCAAGCTAAAGCAACGTCCGGAGCAGTGCAATGTTATCTGCAATACGAATTTATAGTCTTAGCTGGATGCAAGATCGCATCTAGCTTGTGGTAGCGCTGAATTATGTTCTAATTCGAAATATTTAATATAAACACCTATCTAAAACCTACTATTGCTTATGCATCTAATTTTTTTTCAAAACTAAATAGCAATTTGTCGGCGAATTTTATACCAGAGCCGTGTGACGCCGGTTTAGAATAGCATCACCCCATTCCATTCCCGTGGGAGTCGTAAGAGGCGACTAAGGGACTTGAGGGTGTGTATTGCAATTTTAGTCGATGGGCTGACAACCTGTCACTATGGCGATACACAATTTTCCGAATAACCGTCAAATATGTGTCAGATGTGGCGTAAATGTTCGTTTTTTGTGGCCGTTTACTGCCTACCCCGCAAGGGATTATAGGCGTGATATATTTATGTATGTATAATTTGTCGGCGAATTTGTACCAATATACGTACCTATTTATTAGAGTCGGCAAATAAGGTTATAATAATACATAGGTACTATTAGTACTTAAGCAACAAATAACTGTGTCGTCGTGTAGGAATTAGCTTAGGTATTTTGATCAATAAATACAATTCACTGTATATAAATGGGCTATTAAAAAGACCACCTGTCGAACTCTATTTTTTCCATTCAAATAGCCAATTTATCCAAAGTTTTAATAATTTATCACTTGGTTTTTACCAACTCTTTGAATTCTTTATTTAGTTATGTTAGTATGCGATAATATCCTTTGCTTGATTTTGTATTCCATATATTTTTATGTAGTTTCGTTCACATGTGGGTCAGCTCACACCAATAAATATTATAAAAACGACTACGTGAACTTTAAAAATTGTATGTAATATAATATAGTAGGTAATTACCTATTACTATAGGTAAGTATGTTCATAGAGTACACAAAAAAAATATATTTTTATATGTGGCATTGACATTACGTTCACAATAATGTCACTAAGTACCCCATTTCCGTGGATGTCAGAAGGGGCGACTAAGGGACTCGAGAGTTACTTAAGTATTGCAGTTTTAGGCGATACACATTTTTCTGAATGACCATAGCGTAAGTTCGTTATTTACGGCCATTTACGTTCTGCCTACTCCGCAAGAGATAAAGGCGTGATATACATATGTATGTTCCTCACGTCGCAAGGCGTCACGCTGCGATTTGTCATTGAGTAAAAAACATGTTGTTTTAGAAGTATAAATATTTTCTTACTAACACGGTTAATGTACGTACCTACCCGTGATGATCTCTTTGAATAGGATAGGTAGAT
This sequence comes from Tuta absoluta, assembly GCA_027580185.1. Taxonomy (NCBI): domain Eukaryota; kingdom Metazoa; phylum Arthropoda; class Insecta; order Lepidoptera; family Gelechiidae; genus Tuta; species Tuta absoluta. Next base: position 2,859,251 of record JAQAHW010000051.1, read on the forward strand.
AGATAAACACTTTATTGCTTACAACATGCGCAAGAAAAACAAAACAATACAGACTTAAAACTAAAAGTAAGGTGGCAGCCTAATCAGACAACATTTACCTAAAGAGATCACTCTTTTAAGGTAAATGTTGTAGAAAAAAAATTACATAGAGTACACTAAAAATCATAAGTACATACATATATACAAATATTATAAAAATAAATCCACACATTAGCAATCATGATTATGATATTTAATTCAAATGTAGAGCACACACACACACACACACACACACGCACGCACGACGCTTGTTTGACCGTCTGCTGTAGTTTTATGAAGGCGGCGGCGGTCTGTGCGTGCGACCATTGTACGTGACACACAAGTAAATACGGTCACTAAAGAACTTTGAGACTCTTTACAACCGTATAACTCATCACAATAATACAATTTTAAACGGATTTTAGTTTAATATTTTGAATTTTTCAATTTTGCGTTTCGAGCTCTTTTCAGACTTCGTGGTCACGAATGACTAAGGTGCTAGACGTCATTATTTAGAATTTAATTTGTAATTGTTCTACCGCCATCTATTTCTTGATTGCCTAGCGTAACGTCCCGGTTCTACGCAGAATGTTGACACTGTATTTTGTGCAAGCAGTATGTTGGATCTGGCGCTTCCGCTGTGTAATCAGTGGAGTCCAAGTTGATGAGATTCACTCATTTTAAGTATTAGACCGGGTCTATCGCGATAGTATTTAGGTGAATATTAGTAATTTACCTGTGTCCCGACGTTTCAACACAGTTTCATGTATTGTGGTCGCGGGTTGACTGACGTCCCAGCGAGTTGTCATCTAGGCGGCGGGTGACGAGATGTTCTGCTACCCACATTTGTCTTTATAATTTTAATATTATTGATTGTTTGTAAACATTGCACTAGGCTGCCGCGATAGACCCGGTCTAATACTTATAATGAGTGAAAGTGATCGTGAGTGCTTAAAAAGTTATATTGATGAGATTCCTTATCCAGAACCTCTGTTAATATTCGGAACTTTTTTAATTTTTACGATGGGATATATTGTGATCAGTAGTATTGTAATAAATAAGTAATAGTTGAGCAAACTCAAGAAAATTTTATAACAGTATAACTTTACTGACTGGTTGAATCAAATGATGCCGTGTGATGCCGGCTTGGAATAGCATCACCCCATTTCTTACCCGTGGGAGTCGTAAGAGGCGACTAAGGGACTTGAGGGTGTGTATTGCAATTTTAGGCGATAGACTGACTACCTGTCACTATGGCGATATAATTTTCCGAATTTTGTCAGCCGTGGCGTAAATGACCGTTTTTGCAGCCGTTTGTGCTCTGCCTACCCTGCAAGGGATAATAGGCGTGATATGTATAAATATGTATATATACATGAATCAAATGAGATGTAACTCTTTTCTCTCGACTCTACATTTGAAAAGTGAAAGAGTAACACTTCTTTACTACTTAATGATGAAAAATTTTATTTGTTTTATCTTATTGTATATTGAATAGATTTATATCAAGCAAGATTCAAGATGAGCCCAATTAAAATAATACGCATCATGCCATCCAAATGCGTCGCGGTATGTGCTGACCCTAACTTGTAATGATCAAAATTATCTCAAATTTATTTTTATTTAAGCTTCATTTAAACCAGTCTACGGACCGAATATAAGAACCGTACCGCCTCACTTTAACCTTGAATAAGTAGTTTATTAAACCTGATTAAAATTATTCATACAAATATTTATAAATGGCATGACTTACCATTTGGTTATTCCAAATTGGACAGTCATTATTATGATCTGAATTTATTATTAGAATGTTTTTATTTTTAAAATAATTTGATAATGAATTCCTATTAATTATTGATCTTGCTCGTTTTGTTGCCATGTAGTACATTTACCTGTTCTTCTTTTCGGGTGAGACACCGAGTCGTCCAGCGACTCGATGAACCCTTGTGTCAGAGTTTTTCAACCGCCTACTTATCTGTTAGGCAGGGACTTTAGGTTCTATTCCCTTTTGTGCGTCTTTCAGTGTAAGTCCCATTCCTTCACTAGGAAATAAACTATACACACACACATATCACGCCTATATCAATTACGGGGTCAGCAGAGTTTGACAAATATTTGAGGGCCGCTTCAGGAAAATCGTGTACCTAAGTTTCACTTTAGTGTCATTTTAAGGCGACAGGTTAACAGGTTTTCAAAATTTTATTTTTATCTCGCATATTACACGTCAAAAGTTTTCAAACCTCCAAAAACATCGCTAATATTTGCAATAAATCTGATAAGAAGTTTCTCTCTGACGGACACAGCGGCAATATAAGGACAGTCGCTTCAACTTACTTAGCGCCATAAGCAAGAGAAACCTGCAGAAATACGCACGAAATATGTTAGTTGCACCTATTTTAAACCTTTCTTCTTTGTTTCTGTCATAGTGATAGTGATAGACAAATAGACAAATGACAAATCTCTTCTGTCTTTGGTTCTGTTTTGGTTTTAGTTGTGTCGTAGAGTAGGTACTTTATTAGTTGTGTTCAGGCACATTTTCAAATTATGCAGTCATTATGATATTTTTCTACATTTTTATACAACTCCACTTTATTTTAGGCATCTCACGTAATCTATACTCTAATTTATTACTAGGAACTTTTCGGAAACAACATTTGGAGTCACACAAGAAGACTGTGCTTTTATACATTGTACTTGTGTTCGATGAAAGATTGGTCTGTGCCAGCAGCGAGGCTGATTATTTATCTCAGACACTTGCATTGGTTAATGTGGAGGGTAATCTGAACGCTTCATTAGTTCCTGAAGAGAAGAAACCAAAAACTTCTGTAAAATATGCGTTCTATAGAACTATGGCACAGAAACGTGAGGACCAGGTGGAAAGTAGAAGAGTATTTGGAGGTGCGGTGGCCAGTTTGAATGAGTTCCCTGCTGTAGCTGCGCTTTTGGATCGCTATTGGATAACAAGGTAAAAATATATTGGGTAATTTTTGCACTGTCTCTCACATACACATTTTACGCCTTTATCCCTTGCTGGGTAGACATTATGTATTCTTTCTGAGGACCCCGCAAGATAGAGCCACAGAGAGCGCGAAAAATTCCAAATTTTAACACCTAACCTGAACGTTAGAATTGAAAACATCTCTAATAAATACACCATAAATCCATTCCGTTTTGTCAGTGATACTATCTTTATGTACCAGATGTTCAGCATCAGTGATCAAGCCCTATTGGGCGCTCACTGCAGCCCACTGCGTGACGTCACATGTGGCCTACGTCAGATATAACACGGGCAATCCAAGCTCGTCCGCTGGAAACACTGCCCATGCCTTGTATCTCTACAGACATCCCAAGTAAGTCTGTCTTCTAATGTCATATACGAAGGAAGAAGAATATAGTCACTACAGCCTTGAGTTGAGACGTATTCTGCTAAACTCCTTTAGACACTAACGAGGGTAATCCTGAAACTGAACTCAGACCGCTGTACAGGTTGTTAGAAAAAGAACTGCGTTCCATTAAACCACGCCTTCTGGCAACGGGTATATTCATGGGTACGACTCTTAATCCTGAAACTGAACTCAGACCGCTATACAGGTTGTTAGAAAAAGAACAGCGTTCCATTAAACCACGCCTTCTGGCAACGGCTATATTCATGGGTACGACAATGTTTGTTAATTAAAAAATATATATACTTAGACCATCGACCATCAAAGCAAGGAGAAGCTTGCTGATGATAGGGATGAATGACGAAAGCGTGTGTTCAATGGACGTAAAACACACGACAATGGTCTCACTAACAAAAGACAGAAACGAAACATGCTAGTGCCTGTCTCAAATTCTACCTTCACATGTAGAGCGTGCGGAAAGTCATGCCGCTGCTCCCGTATCGGCTAAAACAGTCATTAAAAGTCTGACCTCAGAGACTAACTAAATTGTCTAAGGCCAATGGTATTTAATTAGATTATTCAACCCTAGGCAAGAACGCGACAAAGCTGCAGTTGCACCATTGAAGATCTTATACGGTACAAGGTTATCCGAGCTGTATGTACTTGACTGTAACGACTTGATATGTCGCGTTTTGTTTTGATCTAGGGTTGAACAATTTGATTTAAATTTTTTGTTAAATCTATTTTGTCATAAATATATTATTTAACGAAACATTGGAGATGATCAGTGGAAAGAGAAGAAGACCAATGTAGAAGTGCTGGCTCTGTTTGCGAAAGAACGTTGTCTCCTAAAGACCATAGAAAATAGAAGAGGAAAGATGATTGGCCACTTGCTACAACACGAAAAATTCATAAAGAACATTATTGAAGGCAAAGTACATGAAAAAAAAAGGCAGAGGTAGACCTAGGCGCACCTACTTTACCCATATAAAGGAAGAAGACAATGTTGTGCCGTATCAGGAGGTCAAGTCACTAGCAGAGACGAGAGAAAATTTAAAGTTTCATCCCTGACAAGAGTTCGACTCTTAAATTAAAAGAAGAACTTTATTACACAGAAATACGCTTAATAGAATGCGTGGTTAAAAGGTACGGAGAACTTTTCCTGACACACTGTACTATTTAGGTAGGACTTGAAATAAACTTTTATGAACTCATAATCTACTTTTTTTTAACAATACCTTAATTTCACGTATTATTAGAGTTTAGAGGAGGGCTGGGAGAGAAACTGTAGAGTTTGATTTCCAGAACGATATCAAATGTTTTTCTTTTCCGCATATTTTTAACAAGGCGACTAGCAAATTAACGGGGTAAAACCTATTACCGTCAAAAAAATATAACTGGGCAGTGGTTAAATAATTTGGCTTTAATTATATTTGATAAGCTGCAAATGCAGGGCATCATAAAAAGCTATATAACGGCTTCGACTTCAAGGTAGTATTCTATTTAAATAGGTTATTGAAATTATTAGGCGGGGTATCAAAAATCATGGGTTGGCGAATAACATTACTAGTGCGATAACAAATAAAATATTAAGGCTATTGTAGGCTTCCTTCTAAAATAAAACTTTCTGGCTCTTATTTACGAGCAACTGTAAGTATTAAAACGGATACTTTAAAAAATTGTTATGGAAATCATAATATTATGAATGCGGCGGCGCGGGGGGCGAAACGCGCTATCAGCCAATGGCAAGCGGCGAGTGAACGTCACGGGACTAGCTGTTGCTTGTTGTTGTTTTTTTGTGCAATTTACCGGTAATGAGTGCATACGAACACGTGGAGAACACTCCGCCTTTAGAGGCAAAAATGATCCCAATAGGGCAAAAAAGAAAACGCGGACGCACCACCAAATCAAGGCCAGCCCTTATTATTTAATAAGTATTTAAGTACGTATAGAAATACCTAGGTAACAATTATTTTAATTAATAAATCAAAACTATTTTGATTATTTTCATGCCTTTTATTTTTCACCATTATAAGAAAACGTCATCTAAACATGCATGTGCCAGTCTCAAATTCTACCTTCTCTTGTAGAGCGTGCGGAAAACTATGCCGCTCCCGTATCGGCTTATACAGCCATGAAAAGTCTTGCCTCAGACACTGATTAAATCGTCTGTCACAGACGTGTGAGGCCAATGATGATGAAGAAATAAAAAAAAGTCAAGAAATAGAACAATATAAACTCAATCAAATTATTTAAAGTTAAGTAAGACATAAAAGAAACACAAACACAATTTGTAAATTTTATGCAATTTTTATAATTAATATAAACACAATATTTAATTGTATGCCATTTTTTGTTTTACTTGCAGCTCGTAAAATGTCGCATAATATATGTTAATAAGGTCTCAATTAAATTAATTATTACCTCAAATCAATTTAAATTAAATCTCCATTTTACAATTTATTAATGCTTATTTTCTAATTTTTAGCTGCTGGCAATTTTTCGCTTATCCATAAATTCAGTAGACAAAAGAAAAACTCGATGCCAGTTTCAATTAAACCAAAGCTTGTTATAGATTTTAACGCTGCTTCTTTATACTCAATACTGTACTCCACTGTCGCTGCCAACCTATTATATTTACTATCCACTTTAATTATTTTTTCAACCTTGAATCAGATTAAGTAGTCGCCGCGTTAATTACATGCCTTTCTTTTCTACCCTTCGTACATTCAAGATCGGGCTGGCTTAGACAGTATGGACTTTGGACCATTCTTGTGCCGCGTGCATAAGACACATTACGTTTTACATTGGCAGTTGAGTGCTAACCGCACGTGAGCTTGACTACACTTAAGCACGAAAGATGATAATATTTTCTCCCAGTTTCAAGGTGAAACAAGAAGACGAAGGTGAAGGGATGGACATCACAGTCCTACATCATGACTTGGGGCTGATACGAACTCGTGACAGGATGATATTGCGAACCCCAATGAGTCCACTCAAATCCATGGGCCAGTATAAACCAGACGAACTCCGAAGATACGAAGTGACGGTAAAGATCGATGACTGAACCCGCAAAGATCCATTAAAGATCAGAAATTTATTACACCTTGAATGTAGAATAAGAAAATCAGGCTTTTATATCACACTTACTATAATAATCAAAAGCTTAGAGGGCCATTAGGTGGTTTATTCATTCTATCACGTCACGCAGGTTGTCTTATTCGTTTATCGCTCTTAAACTGAAACATTTTTCTTTGTATCTAGGTCCTAGGCTACGGAAAAACGAACGACGCCCAAAAAGCTGGCGAAAATCTGTATGCAGTCAAATTACGAATGGATTCTTGCTACCGAGATTCCTGGTTACACTGTTTTTGCGGCAACGCTATAGGACAAGAGCAGAGGGGTGTGTGTTCCGGAGATTCTGGAGGACCCGTTGTTTACAAACGTGTACAGGTTAGTCACTTTACACATCACATCAGCCCAGTTTACGGCTGGCCTCCCCCAGGGCACGGACACCATCTCTTTCTTTAAGTCATCGATCCATCTTACCGGGGGGCGTCCAACGCTAGCCTTGTCCATCGGTTGTATGTCAGATCCCAGGATTTAATTTTCTACACTTCCAGACAATCTCTCGGTATAGTTCAGTTGAGGGACAGAATATTTTGCGAATTTAGCCTGAGCTAATTCCAATCCGATTATCCCAGAACATTTGCTCTGATCCGTTCTCAAAACAACTGTTAGGCCCAGCCTCGCCCCGAGGTTGTGATTGTTGTCTGTCCACAAAACCACCTCAGGGCAAGCCCCATGCACTTTACACTATAAAGTCAAATGTCCGTTTAGATGTCCGAAAACTATAACCACCCAAAAAAACGAGCATATTGTGGTAGACAGTTAAGTATGTCTATGAATTGAGATATCTAATAATTTGCTTTCGAGGGTGTATATTTTCTTTAAGAAATATATTAATTAAAAAGATTTACGTATGAGTTTGTAAGTTTTATTTGATAAGAGGAACAAGAAATACTGTTATGCATATTGCAACCACACACACGCACAAATCAGCATACAATCCTTGCGAGGTAGGCAGAGCGTAAATGGCCGCTAAAAATACGGACATTTACGCCTTGTCTGACAAATATTTGAGGGTCATTCGAAAAATGGTGTCCTCGTATCGCCATTGAGACAGATTGTGAGCCCATCGCCTAAAATTGCAATACACACCCTCGAGTCCCTTAGTCGCCTTTAACGACTCCCACGGTAAAGAAATGGGGTGATACTGTTCTAAGCCGGCGTCACACGGCATATGAATATTGCTTTCATATTTATTTGCTATTTCGTGTTAGATTTGCAGCGGCCCTTAGAGTAGTTGTTCTAGAAGTGACCACACTACAATGTAGGCAATTTCTCTGTTATCCATACCATTTTATATGAAACCGGAATAGAGTGTTCTGAACAGAGGACTTGTGAATATTCTTCTAGGTGGGAGTTACCTCAATGGGCCCTGTGGAATGTGTATCTATCCGGTCTGACCTACCGGAGGAAGCGAGCAGCGTTTTCACTTCCACTTACCATTACCAGAACCTCATCCAGAGGACCATCAACAATGCTGAGAAAGAAATTGAGATAAAACGAGCAAGGATGTCTGGAGACGATTCTAAAACAGCTACAGAATCAATTTCTTTAGTAATAATATCTGTGCTTGCGATCATTTTATTATAATTTAAAATATTGCAGAAAGGTTTGATTTTATAAGTAGCTCATCCGTTTGACGCACTTGGTTTCAGTATTAATTAGCAGCACATCAACCTATCCACTTATGGGCGTAACTTACACTGGTTATTCTTAGTAACTGTATAAAAATCAAGTATTCTTGAACCCTTAAAATGTGTCAGTTCATGTGGTGCTGATTTTACAAGTCTACGGCCGATGTGGCGCAGTGGTAGTGCGACTGGCTGCGGTGCAAAGGTTCCGGGTTCGATTCCCAGTGAAGCATTCACAAAGTTGATACTTATTATAACTTTGTGAATTTGTTTTTAGTCAGGTTAGGACATTGCAAGCTGAACCACCTGATTGCTTGTTAGAAAGAGAGTTCCGCGCTTCAGACGGCACGTTAAGCCGTCTCGGTCCCGGTTGCTATACTATGTCTATGATAACTTGATAACTATGATAACGGCGGCGGTCGTGACACAACCATGTCAGAGGCCTACTAGTAGTAGGTGGTTGATTAACTCTGACACCAGGGTTCATCGGGTCGTTTGTCGACCCGGTGTCCCACTCGAAAAGAAGAAGAAGAAAAGTTGATACTGCCTGACGCACTCGGCTTCCCTCCATCCTTTCCCCAAGTAGACTTACATTAACTCTGTTGCAATAAAAATACAGTTCATTTTCATTTTGCTACTGAAATTGACGCGTGCCAGACTTGAGTTGCAACTGCATAATTTTGAACAAAATGAAATGAGCTGCTAATGCATGGATGGATTAGTTTAAAATATAAGCACGTGCAGTCTCATTCGCTAAACAGTAGCAAACAATACAAAGGTTGTCAGATACAATCCAATATGCGAATCAGCAATAATGCATTAATACTACAGGGTGTATCAGCGCCACGGCAGAAGGCTCGCAGTATATTGAGGAACTAAAAGTGGTAATGCTTGTCAAGTACGACATACATACATATATCCCTTGCGGAGTAGGCAGAGCGTAAAAGGCCGAAAAAACGGTCACTCAAGCCACGTCTGACAAATATTATTGAGGGACATTCAGCTAATTATGTATCACTATTGGGAGAGGTTGTCAGCCCATCACCTAAAATTGCAAACACATCCCTCGAGTCCCTCACTCGCCTCATACGACACCCACGAGAAAGAAATTGGGTGATGCTATTCTAAGCCGGTATCACACGGCATCAAGTACTGTAACTGCACGCGATAACAGATATTCTGATTCTTATTTTGCAATTGATAGCGCAGCCTCTGCGGAATCTTTTTCGCAAACTCTACTTGCAAAGTGTCTGTATATTTTTTCTAAGAAACATGAGTATGCATACATACATACATACATATATCACGCCTTTTTCCCTTTCGGGGTAAGCAGAGCGTAAACGGCCGCAAAAAACGAACATTTACGCCACGTCTGACAAACATTTGAGGGTCATTCGGAAAATTGTGAATCGCCATAGTGACAGGTTGTCAGCCTATCGCCTAAAATTGCAATACACACCCTCGAGTCCCATAGTCGCCTTTTACGACACCCACGGGAAAGAAATGGGGTAATGCTATTCTAAGCTGGCATCACACGGCTATCATGAGTATGAGTCTTAAATATACGAGAAAAAAATGGCTTTCCCATAAAAAGTTGATGATCCTTATTGATTTACTATTGACTGTTGATTTTTTCAATTTTTAGACATTGTTTTTTACCCAAAGTAGTTTTTTATTTCTTCAGTGAAACTGTTCATCATTCAATTACATCCTGCATCACATAAAGACAAAGGTTGACGTCTGACAAATCAGACTATCCGTTTGTTTCGTTCGGTATAGGCGTTAGGCAAAGTTTTCACCTATATAGCTAGCCGGCAAAACTTGGAAAATTTTAGAGTACTCACTTTTCAGCGCCCATCTTTTGTTCATCAGCAATCCATCCAGAAATCGGTATCCTTGCTCCCTGCAGACCTCATTTTTCACATTGGCCACAGCATGAGTCAAGGACAGAAGGTCCGAAGCTAGCACTACCGAGGAAGCATAATCAGGAGACTGTTCAACCGGCCCTATATTATCGTCTCCTTTTTTTCCACTCTCATCGTACGTTACAGAAGTATCATTCACACTAAAAGGATCAGTCCAATTCTTTTGCACTAATTCGAGTAATCTGTTCACAACGTTCTCATCTATGTCTAAATGGTGAGCCGTTCGGTTTAGAATGGCAAGATCTCTTCTATCTAAAGTTTTGTTCGATTCTAAGAGGGTCGTGAGTCGTTTGAGGACTCTTTTGTCTATGTTTGTGTTATTGAGTTCGGACTGTAGATCTGCCGCGGCAAACGCGCACGCGCTTATAAACGCGACGAAGGTTGCCAAGGAGCGCATAGCGTAATGCGCGCGCGGCGGGCGAATCGAGACTGAAGCGTATCGCCCGAACTGACCACCAGTTGCAATTAAATAAGGTTCGATGTAAATAAGTAAGGCTCTATGTTACCAAGAGGACTTTGATCTTTTGTTAAAAATATGTTATTGATTCACGTTACATTACATGGTTAACTCGATTCGTGTAGATGTGGAGTATTTATAGTCTTGTACACTTTTGTTGTTATTGTATTACGTGTACTGATAGTACGAGAATACGATGATTGATAAATGTAATATTTGGCTTTTGCACTAAGTGGCTAACAAGCATAAAAGCAAAATGCCCACTTTCTGAGATAAAAATTAATATAATGACACTCGGGATAATGTATGAATTCTTTCGATACAATTCCAATTCGAATCTGTTCAGTGGTTAAAAAGTTTCTTTACTTTACCTAAAGGATTGCAGTCGCACATATACATACAAAAACTTTAAAAAACATTACACTCCTTTTGTTAGGTTGGGCTGTCGAGTAAAAAGCAGTTCATACTACTAACATTTACCTACTATACACACCATCTCAGGAAAAGGTAATTAAGTGTCGTATTTGTGGGCACAAAGATAGAATAAAACAAAAATTTATATGCAGTTTGGTTAATATTGTCACCTTATAGTATGGAAGCACCATCTATTATGAATGCAGCACTATCTGCAAACCACTTTTGTGTTTGTTTCAAACGTGCCGTGTCTTTTCCGGGACATTTGATTTGTAGAGTGATTCAAAATTACCTATATTTTCCCATTATTAGAACATTTACAACTTACGTTCCCTTTACAAACAAACATAAACAAACAACATATTGGTTTTTAATAAAAAATAATGATTCGGTTTTTCTGGTTTATGTAGTCGAAACTATTATAAAAACGATGGATAAAAAATTAAGTTGTTGTACTATTCACCTTACACACACTTTACGCGCACCATGGTTAGCATGAAATAGCAAACTGTAATGTAATAAGAGATTCAAATTATCCATCATGCACACACATATAATATGACACTGTTATCCCTTCTGAGGTAGGCAGAGCGTTAACGGCCGCAAAATACAGTCGCTATTGCCACGACTGACAAATATTTTAGGGACCGTTTCAAAAAAATCGTGTGACACATCATATTTTAATCTTTTGTCAAATCAGTGTCTCAAATAACAATGAAAAGATTAAAATATTTTTAGATACTGAAGTCGCTAAAAATTATTGGCTAGCAAGGGAAAATGGCGGCGTCCGTGAGAACCCTTCCGAACCAACATCGACTTTATTGCGTATATATATTCGTGATAAAGTTAGAATAGAATAGAAAAACATTTATTCAAAAATCTGCGACACTTTACACAGCAAAGTACTTAACAAAAAAAGTAAACAAAACGAAAACGAAAAAACACAATCCAACAATTTAAAACACAGGCACTCTGATATGCAACGTGGCGTAATAATGAAAAGGTCAGCGACTCAGCAAAAATGCCCATCCCATAAGAAACAGACTGCTGTTTTTCAGTCGAAACCTATTTGATTTTATCATCAACTGGATTCAAAACGTGAGTAAACTGTGTTTTGTATGGATGAAGTTAAGGGACAATAATTTATAACTTATAGATGCACGTTAATACTTAAAAGTAAAAGTTAACATTCTATTTGCCTTCAAAATGCCACATCAGTCATTAAATGGTGCTAAATAGTTGACCCTAAGTCGACCCTAATGCCCTTAATTAACTACGAGCATAGGTAGTTCACGGCAAACAGGATTAAAAGAATGTGCTAACTACGCTAAGCCAATAAACTAAATACACCGAAAGTATTGGTGTAGCTAAGCCAAACTTTATTAATAATGTTTTGGCTATTCAGGGCTAACATGTTTATTAGATTACAAGGCTTCCTGTAACATTATCTTTCTAGCTATGTGCCCTGCGAGTTCACCTGTGTAGGTCCACTTTTTTTGTTTTTTACGTATGTTCCGCCGTGTGATGGCTTATATGATATCTTTCGGCTTGTTATACCCTTTTTGATACTCCCTTTATACGTGTAATTACGATATTAAGCGCCAACGCTGCGTCGAGTGGTCTACAGATTTGGCAAAAACAAGAGCAGCGCAGGCCGAGCGACCCGCGTCACGCAGCGCCGCTCTCGTATTCTGAAACTAGCCCGCGCATGCAGCCCGCTCGACGCAGCGTTGGCGCTAAAACCTGCTGTTCTTAAACGGTTTTATTATTGAAGAAGGTCGTCCTTTTGACCAAGAGCCGGGGCATTCACCTTAATGCAATAGGTAATCTTTAAATTAAATACCTTCAAATGTGGATGTGGTTTTATAAGAGCAATTAAGTATACTGACTGGCCCGATGTCGTAGCGGATAGTACCCTGCCTGCTACGCCGAGAGTCGTGGGTTCGATCCCCACAACTCACAAATGTCTGTTTAGTAATTTTCAGATATTTGTGTTTAGTCTGTGGGTGTTTCTATGTATGATATGTATTTATGTTTTAAAAAAGGGTTAAGTATCTAGTTCCCATAGAACAAGCTATGCTTAGTTTAGGGCTAAGTGGCGCTGAGTGAACAGTCCAGTATTATTATTGTTGTATATTTTATACATAGTTAGGGACGTTGTACCTAAATAATTGCAAAACTACGAGTTTTGGTGAGTCTAAGTAGTCCACGAAACTGATGGTGGGCATGTTAGGTTAGGAATGGAAGTAATTCAGTACAAAGTCATAGCTATTTTGAGTCTACATCACATGATCAACTGAATATCTTTTTCTATATTATAGGTTATGTTTGCCGTGTGATGCCGGCTTAGAATAGCATCACCCCATTTCGTTCCCGTGAGAGTCGTAAGAGGCGATTAAGGGACTCTAGGGTGTGTATTGCAATTTAAGGCGATGGGCTGACAACCTGTCCCTATGGCGATACACAACTCTCCGACTGACCTTGAATTATATGTCTGACGTGGCGTAAATGTTTGTTTACTCACTGCCTACCCCGCAAAGGATAATAGGCGTGATATGTGTATGTATGTATAGATTATGTTTTGTAGTAAAAGTTGTTTAGGTTCACGGTCATTTTATCTACAAAATGTTGCAGCACCATCATAATACAAGGAGTAACAATAAGGGTATAACAAACCGAAAGGAGTTCAAGATACTCATCTTTCTTTCTTCTGTTCTTTCTTTCTTTTCGTGTGGGACACCGAATCGTCAACGACCCGATGAACCCTGGTCTCAGAGTTTTTCAACCGCCGACTACTAATAGTAGGCCTCTGACATGGTTGTATAACGGCCACCGTCGAAGTAATCATAGACAGCAACCGGGACCGACGGCTTAATGTGCCCTCCGAAGCACGGAACCATCTCTCTTTTCGGACAATCAGGTGGTTCAGCCTGCAATGTCCTAACCAGACCGGGAACAAATTCACAAAGTGATAAATATCAACTTTATGAGTGTCCCGCCGAGAATCAAACCCGGAACCTTTGCGTCGCAGGCACTCGCACTACCACTGCGCCACAGCGGCCGACACAAGATACTCATGAAACTGAACAACTTTCCCCGTGAAACATGGGTCGAAATATAAAAAAAAAAATGTATCTCCCACAAAAAATTACCGATCAGCTGGTTGATTCACTATTGGAGGTCCTTTTTGGAATTTCGGCTTATGTTCCATAAGAAAAGTTGTTCAGTTTAATTAGTACCTTCTACCTTGACCTCATTTCGGCTTGTTATACCCTTTTTGTTACTCATTGAATATTGTAAAATTAAAAACAAAGTTATTGAATAGGTACCAAATTTTTCAACACTTCCTGTGTTAGGTATACAATTATTCAAAACTTTGACAACTTTGAAAGCTTAGACTACATTCAATCTGCAAAGATAGAATTAGTCGCCGGGTATTAGTTGCAAAACTAACTAGATGGAGCCTTGCCACGCGTTACTTACATTAAAATACACTTGCAAAATTGGCGACAACGAATGAGCTGCGTTAGCACAGATGGAAGAGGCGTCGCCACTAGTAATGCGAAAGCCGCAGGTTCAAATCCTGCCCGCGCTTGAAAATTTTGCAAGTTTTCAATAACAGAGTTATTATTATCATTCGCAAAAACTTTCAATGGAATTGATTGCATTCGCAGAAATGCATGACCACTGATTACAATACAGGTAAAAATAACTTATTTTGCCATATGCGATTAAGTGGTTCTTCCACTATGACGGACTGACGGACTTATTTTTGACGCATCCGTCTGTCAGAAAAATACTTTTACATACTTACAAACACACATCAGCTTTTGGCTTAGCTACATCTATATCCCTTGCGGGGTAGGCAGAGAGTAAACGGCCTTAAAATACGGACATTTATCCCATGCCTGACAAACATTTGAGGGTCATTCAGATAATTGTGTATCACCGTTGTGACAGGTTGTCAGCCCATCGCCTAAAATTGCAATACATATGTATCCCCCGAGTCCCTTAATCGCCTCTTACGATACTCACGGGAAAGAAATGGGGTGATCCTATTCTAAGCCGGCATCACACGGCAAAACTAGTATTCCTATACAAAAAACGTATACCATGGCACACTGTAACATTATAGTGTTGGGATTCGACTGAATTACAGTCTTCTTTCAATACAGAACATGACAAAAAATCATTACCAAAAGTAAACAAATACTTTAAAAACGCAAAAGGATTTAATAAAAGAAATAATTTTACAAAAACATAACGTTATCTTGTATAACGGTAATATTGAGCCCCCCTCCCTCCATTAGTCGTCCACTCCCATTCGTCTGCGTCTTCGTCTCTCACGTACGATCTTCTAGGAGTATAAACTTCTTCTCTGTCTCCCCAGAAATCTTCCACGCCCTCTTCACCCTCTTCCCTCTCGTCTTCCTCAGCTAGAAATGAAAAAAAGTTATTAAATTATTTAATGTATAATATGGACATTTTTATCAATTTTTATTGATAAGTTGAACAATAAATGCCAGTTTTGTAAGATTTTAAAAAAGCAAAACAATTCGACTGTTCGGTTAGCCCAGTGTTAATGGTAGTACATAGTATCCTGTACGTTATCGTAATCGTTCAATAAAATCGTAACTTTTTGCACTCAGCTTACCTTCAGCATCTACATCACCTTCGCCTTCCTCTTCAATAATTTCTAAATCTTCGTCGTCTATATGATTAAGTATTTCTTCACCGTCTTCTTCTTCCTCTAAAATTTCTTCTAAACCATCGTCTTTATCTCGCTGTGTCTCATATTCCACTTCCACTTCAGGAATCTCTTCTAGTACTTCTCGATGCGCTAGGAAAGTTCCTCTACTCCTTTGTGGCATTTCTGTTATTTCTTCTATGTGGTTTTGATCTGTTTCTTTTCCTTCCTCTGTTTCTTCTCCACCTGCTTGTTCTTTCTCTTCTTCTTTGTTCTCTTGTTCGGTGCCAGCTTTGGAAGAGAATGAGAAGAGTTTTGGAAGAGATTGCATTGGTGTCACGAAGGTAAGAGTCAGGATTACAGATGATAGCAGTATGATTGATGCTTCTTGAACATCAAGCTGTGGACAAACAATAACATTTTATGAATAAAATTATATCGTACCCTCTTAATTTAAGTTCATTATGTATAGGGTAACCGTATGGGGCCTGCCTAAAAAAGCCATTAAATTTAAATATATTTTTTCGTTAAGACTTTTTCTCAAAATGACACACACTTTTTCAAGGTGCCTTTTGAAAATTGCTGCTTGAATTAACTGTCCTTTACTTTCACTGTATTTAACGAGTACAAAAGAAGTGCGGTATCTCTCCCAAATGTCATCAATCCACAAAATGTATAATCCTACAGCACCTTCCTTTAAAATTCCTCTTCCATAAAATGTCCCCAAGTATGCCCATGTGTAGTTAGTTTGTGATGTCTCACCAAAGATGTCAAAGTGAACTGTTGTGAAGTCCTGACAGTGGCGGCGGTGGTCAGGAAAACAATGAACTGGGTGAGGTAGAGGGCGTACGAGAGACGGCTCACCACCACCAGCGGCCAGCAGCAGAGCAGGCGGGAGATCAGTCCTAGAAACGAAAAAATAAACAAACATTACCTACTAGAATATAAAAATGAAACCACCATCGCACCCAGACTTCAGAAGACCCATAATTTGGAGTAGTCCATGGACTACATTGACACATGAGAAAATCACAACATACCTCTCTCACATCGAAATGAGGCTACAAGCTGCTGACTGTGTTCTGTCTTCGGGCCAGTATCCTATGCTCCGTTTACTAGGTAATTTTTCCATCATTGAATTCGTCTCGGCTTTATCTTTATCTTATATCTGGCCAGATCTACCCCAGACTGAGACTTAATAGCGAATCAAATATATGTATATGGAGAGACAAAATACCCGCACATAAGAACAAAATCTTACCAGTCTGACTGCTGTTGTGCACAGCATAGATCACCCAGCCAATGGCAAGTGCATTAGCAATCGGCGCAAACGCCGTGTACTGAGCCGCAAAGGTGGAGCTGTATTTGTAGGTGGTGTAGCCAGAGTCGTAGCCACCGTACCAGATGGAAGACCAGAGGGCCATGCTCGTCAGCCACCCGACTAGTAGGACAAGCTGAAAGTAGAAAGGTTCTTTGTAGCTGAAGATTTAAAATGATGAGCTAAGTTTTCTCAAGTCTTTTTTTTCCTTGATTGATACAAGACTCTGTAAGTGAATGAATGAATGAAATAACTTTATTCAATGTAGGATAGCATTATCACTTATTGACGTCACGATCGGTCATTGTAAAAAAAAGAAATTTGCATAACGCAATCTTCTTCTTTTTATAACAATTTTGTATTGTCCTAATAGAAAGTGTTATCTTGTTAAGCCATGAAAAACCAACTGCTAGACAGAGATTTTTTTCAATTTCTTCTACTATTTACTTTTTAAGCCTCTACAAGCCAATCTTTAGAAAAGCTGTTATTTTATTTCGGGTAAATGATTGCTTGAAATCTAGTAAAGACGACATGGCAGGGACAAAAATTGTTTATTTCAGATAAAGGTTAACTCGTAGGAATGTTGGAAGACAACCATCCTAAAAGTATCCGAGTCTAACACTCTTGCTTCAGGAGTTGTCACTCCTGAAAGACTCCGAAAACTCAGTTATTTTTTAGTTTTTTGCCCATAATTCGAAAACAATAGATAATAGAGAAAAAATATCAAAAGCTACTAAGAAGCATATAAAATTAGTTCACGTATAGATAAGTACTTTTATAGTTATGTAATATTTTAGGAATTACCTTTCCATGTTCAGCTGGTTTCCTTAAAGCTAATCCTAAGCTTAATCCAACTAGGTATGGAGTCGATCGATGTAATATGGACGTGTAGCTCAACCTTGCAGTTCGGTACAGTTGACTGACACTAAAAAAAACGTAAATTGTTTATTTCCTAAAGAACAAATTACATAAAACACTTATTTCTTATAGACTCCGCACTAGGACGAACCTGTATCGCGGCGCATCCTACACGACCTTCAAAATGATTTTCAAAAACGAATATTAAAGATCACTAAAACGTTTATCTTTTAAACAAAACAAACGCACTAATTTTACATGAGTTTAGTTAATTTGCGTATTAAAGCGTGTAGGTTTAGTAGCGATATAGGAACTACATTTTTAAACCCTTCATGTAAATAAATCTTTGCTATAAAGAATCAATATCAAATCGATATACCTACGTTTCCACAAAAATATCATTCAACTTTCAATTACCTACACACAATACGTACATACATACATACATACATACATATCACGCTTTTATCCCTTGCAGGCAGTAAAATGCGGTCGCTATCACAAAGTCTAACAAATATTTGAGGGCCGTTTCAGTAGCTATATAGTAACAGGTTTTCAGCCTGTCGCCTTAAATTTAAATACACATATCATGAAACCCTCGAGTCGCTTTGACGTCTCTCTTACGACGCCCTAGGAGAAGAAATGGGGTGATGCTATTCTAAGCCAGCACCACCCGGCATTAACAACCAGAAATTGAACCCGGAATCATCGTACGGCACACAAATACACAACCAAATAAACTGTTGGGGTCATCTAAATCTGCGCCGTAAACACAAACAGGAAACGTACTCAAACGATTATGGAATTTACCCAATTCGATATTTTTCCAGATCCATAAAAAGACGATAATAAATGGAAGGATTCACAACAGGGTCTGCATTTTTAAACGACATAAAAATAATTGTCAGCTCAACCCGTATGGCACGTATTTTTTTAACATGCATACTGTACCATATACAGGGAGTAGCTATAAAGGGATAATAAGCCGAAAAGATGTCAAGGTACTCAGAAACTGAAAAACATTTCCCTAAAAATTGGACCTCCCATACAACGTTTTCAATTAGCTGGTTAATTTACTATGGGAAATCATTTTTCTTTTTATATCTTGAGCTTCTTTGTCGTCTTCTTTTTGTGTGGGACACCGAGTCAACAAACGATTTGAGCTATGTTCCATGGGGAAAGTTGTGCAGTTTCATGAGTACCTTGACCTCCTCCTCCTGTTTCTACTCCTTGTATATCGATATGTTATTCTTTCGGATTTTTTATAAGACCTGAATTAACTAGAACTCGTTTTGTCTTTAGCACAAATGAAATATTTTAATTATGCCTTATCTATTACTTTGTACATTTACCATAGAATTTATAATAACAACATAAAAAACGGTCAAATGTGAGTGGGACGTCGGACTCGCGCATAGAAAGCCATAGAAACTCTGAGAACAGGGTTCATTGGGTCGGTTTTTTACGGCATTTATCACTCTGCCTATTTGTGTTACACCCCGCAAGGGATAAAGGCGTGTGTATTTATTTTGACCCTTTTGGGTACGAAACTCTAAAAAAGTACTCACGAGACTCCATAATAGGCTATCAGCGTCAGCCGATGTTCCTTCACCGTAGAATATCTAGAATAAGCGGCTATGAGGTGAAGACTTGGCAGCAAGAACCTGGTGGCGACATGCTGGGTGGACAGCGCCCAGACCAGGATGCCTCCGAGGATGGTCAGTTGCATGTCGATGGCCAGTTGGTGGGTTTGAGGAGCGCACTGGAAAAAGAGGTTGCGGAAAGGCTATCAATGCGACACATATGTGGATGATATGTTATACAGAGTGTAAGGGACAGCCTCCGAATACTGATAGAGTGCATGCAGACCATGAAACTGAACAACTTTCCTCTAGGAACATATGACAGGAAACGACAAAAAAAGGTCCCATAAAATATTAAGATTATTTGACTGCAATTACTATGGGAAGTCAAATTGTTTTTGGTGTATCCTGAAATATTTTTTCATGGGTAGATGTCATAGAATGAATGCTTATTATATGTATTCGGAGGGCAATCCCCTACACCCCGTTTATTCTTAACAATACAAAATGTTTTAAGATAGTTGCCTCCCCATGTACCATACTCTTTAAAATATAACAAGTAAATAAAATAATTCATTCAAATATTCGGTCGGAATTAGTAGACCCATAAAGTTTTACACAATTATTTGTCATTACTTCTGTAACTTTTAAGCGAGTCATCGTTAAAATCTTACCATCTCCTCAAACCCGAAGTAGTTCTGGACATACAGCAGGTTCCACCACCAGCTCTCCTGGCAAATCTCCACATTTTTGGAGACCAGGGTGCCCCACATCGGACCAGCTGATATGAGGTCCCAGATGTACGCGTAGAATAGGACCACGGCTAATAGGGCTGGGGTTAATCTGATGGGGAAAAGAAAAACAGAAAATAAATTAAAGGAAATGAAAGAGGAATTGCGTGGAATTGAGGGTGCCTCTGTGCTCAGTATGAGAAATGTCATAAAGAAATGATTAGTTCACTTTTTGAAATAAAATAAATTTTTTAGATGGCCGAAAAATTGCAACATTTTAAAATTGAGGCTGGTAGTTCAAGGTGCATGTTACGGAAGCATTGGTGACGCACTTGACCGTTTTTTATTTGCTGACATATCTTCTAATACCTACTCGAAGAAACAACAAACACCATCTAATGAAATAACCATTAAGGACAGCCGTCCACCAATGAACGTTTGTCCCGAAATGTCTTGAGCTAAGCACTTTCAGCAGAAACCCGAAAATAGACCTGGTGGTGGACGGCGTAAACAATCTATCTATTCCAAATTAGAAAAACGGACTTAAATATTCATACGTAAATATTTCACGGCTATATCCCTTGTGGTATAGGCAGTGCGTCAACGGCCGTAAAAATTTACACTTACGCCGCGTTTAACCAATATTTGAGGGCTAAAGCTTCAGAAAATTGTGTGTTACCATAGTGACAGGTTGCCAGCCCGTCGCCTTAAATTTCAGTACACAAGTAATCCTTGAGTTCCATAGTCGGCTCTTACGACTTCCACGGGAAATTAATGGGGTGATGGTATTCTAAGCCGGCATCACACTGCAATAATTATAAAGGTGGCTATGTATGTTTTTATAAACTTTACGGGCACAGCGGATAAAGTTAAAGTAATTTTATAATAGCCTCAGTTCGGGATATGACTCCTCTTAACTTACCTTAAGTTAGTGCTGTCACTTACAGTCAGTTTAGAAAAATATGGGAGATATTTTAGTCATGTCATGTCATGTCTTATAATTTGACCCATAATACTCGTTATCTGTCAAAATAAGGCGACGATGAAAACAATGGCGACTAAATTGACTAGAAATTATGAAGAAAATTTACATTTTCATCACATTGTCATTTTTTTACATGACAGGACTTAGATATCTCTCTTTTCTAAATCTGTTTGACGGAAAGTGACAGCACTAATTTAAGGTAAATTATGAGTTTATATCTCGAATTTAGGGCAATGACATAGTTGCCTTTCTGTAATATAGGTCAATAGTAAGTTGATTTGATACCTACGAACCTGTAATTTAAAACTTGCGTATATCATCTGACCAAACGAGTAGGTAGGTAAAAAGTATAGACTGCATCGAAGCCGAAAAAATCAAGGTGAGTTTTTGAAAAATGTTTGAAGGTTGAAACCTGCAATAATAAACCGGTTTACAAACAAACTACTGGTCCAAAATCAAATCTTGATTATAAATTATACTCGTTTATCAATAGTTTTTGCGTGCTTAATATACACTGCCGTGTGGTGCCGGCTTGGATAAAACACCCTAATTCTACCCGTGGGTGTCGTAAAAAGCAACTAAGGAATAATCATCCAGAGTATGGGCAGCAGCGTTCCCTGTGAATGCAATATCTTGCTCTGCGCTCGCCAATCCGCTTGCCAAGCGTGGTTACGGCAATATCTCCCAATAGGGGGAGGCCCATGTCCAGCAGTGGACTGTTAATGTACAAGATACACTAGTTGCTTGTCTAGTGGATTGCATATCACAAGCAGAGTAGGTAACCGACATCTTAATAGTGTGGGTGTTGTGGTCAGGCAGGGCAAGGGAAACGATGTTTGATTCCAGTAATCTAATTTATTCAGGACTTAGACATAAGCAGGTATAAATTATGCAGTACAGAGCAGAACGCCACTAAACGTCTTCACTTTCCATCCATATAGGAGTAGGAAGGAATATAGTTTTCTAGAGAAGAAATCTAGGTGCGCTAAATAAAGCGTTAAAATAGAATTTGATTGGGGCCTAAGCTTGGTTTTACAACTACAGTCGGAGCGAGATTAAATGCTATCCAAAAGTGCAGCTGAACAGGTTAATATAGGTAAACGTAACGATATCGCGCTATAATAACCTACAGCGACATCTATGTTCGGGTAATTGTACAAAACCCTGTTACAATAGTAATTTATTAAAATGCTGATGACGGCTTCGGTCTCACAGATCAACGCGCAGGTATAGGAAAGTTAATTTAGGTTCCATCAAAAATATAGTCTGTCTATAAAATGTCATATTTGGAGTGATTTGTAGTTTTACTCTTTTACTTGTATCATATTTCTAGTTTTCATGGACGTTTAGTGTTAACTTAAGGCTATCTAAATGTTCTTTTACATAGACACTGCTTCATGAAATTAAAGACAGGGCTAGCTATTTAAGACTTTTGAAAAGGGAACACAACTGTCTTGCCAATGTAAAAAACGAGGTAAGATTCGGAAAGGACAATTACTTTCTTTTTCATGCCTTTTGGCTTTAGCATCTAGTAATGTCATCAGTTCAACGCCATCTACACAGTGCTTGAAAACTAAACTTCATTTAATTTTCAAAAAGAAAACTCTGTATTAAATAGACGTTGTGTAGTATATTATATGTTTTTTATAAGTCTTCTCCAATACAGTAGGAAATAATACTACCAAAAGGGGAAGTGCACAATGCCATCAACGAGGAAATTAAAACGAAATTTGTAATCACCGCTCCATCTTCAGAATGGCAATACATTATTAGTATGGAGCCTCTCTGCCCGGTGTATTTTTAACTATGGTGTTATTCGAATCTTCTTTAAAGGCAATGACCTACCTTAAAGTGCATCACTTAAGTTAGTTCATGTTTTTGATTTATGTTATTCTAAGTTCTTAAGTGAAAGAATAGAAACAATATTTTATTTTATTTTTATTGGTGTAAATTGTTATTTAGCTTTCGATACAATATCTATTAATAAATAAAAATAACTTAACTGTATTAAGTACACCTATAATAATTTAGTTTATTACTGATATTTGTTTTTGCTACTAAAATAGCGTTTAATGCTAACCATTGTATATAGCTACATCGCCGCTAATATACCTTAGTAACATCATAAACAGGGTCTAGAACACTTTTGAGACAGCACATCCGTGTTGGTACAGTCAAGCTCACTTACGGTTAGACACTCAAACTGCCATTGTAAGTCTTGTGTGTGCGGCATAAGAACGATATAAACTCCAAACTGTCTAACCCAGCCTGATCTTGACTGGACATACTAAGTACCTACGTTAGTGAATGTAGTCTCCAGCCAAAGTTATTCACAAGGAAAAGTAACCATGGGCTATTTTCAATACGCCAAAATGGTTATCAACCTTTAGCCCTCAACTCCAATATTTTTGTCTAGACGTGTAATTACAGTCTTATTTTAGCTCAATAACGATTACTTATACATATTGCCATCTATGTAGATGCTACGATATGTTTTCTTTTGGTAAACTCTCCATCCTTTCAACTAAGTAAATTGAAAATTCTTACCTACATGTCACTTTAGGAACAATAATAATGAAAAATTTGCAAGGTTTCAAAAATTATAAAAACTTAATTAATGAAATATCCGTGCCATTATGTATAAAAATGGCATTAAAATCACGTTTGTTGTATGTCTTGGTATAGTGGATCCTGAGCAATATCCTACCGAAAAATTACGTGGTTATAAATGCCAAAATATTATGTCAAACATCTGTTCCTCTGTTTGAAGTATTTTAGCATGAAAAGCGGTTTAACGTACTAAAATTTCTATGAATAAATTGTATCAGTATGTGTGCCTGCGTTTATATTAAAGTAGAATTCATGCTTCGAACGAACGGTGCAGGATTTTGCTCATCAAGGTTTTGTAGGAACTTTTTAGCAATGTAGAGTTGTAGACTAACCAGTCCACTGTGGAAATAGTTGGGTGGAGATACAAATTTAAATAAATATATATTGTTTTAAAGAATGTGAAGAATATTTTAAAGGGTGAACCGACCAAGAAAACTTAAATGTAAAAATGTGACACATCATTATCATTGTATTATCACAGTAGATGACACATTTTGTATAAGAAGTTTTTTTTTATATCTCGACCTATGTCAGTAAGTTTTTCAGTTTTATAGTCTAAACTAGTTTAAACCAAAACTTTTAACTTTTAAAACAAAACTTTTGAAA
Source organism: Tuta absoluta (assembly GCA_027580185.1). Taxonomy (NCBI): domain Eukaryota; kingdom Metazoa; phylum Arthropoda; class Insecta; order Lepidoptera; family Gelechiidae; genus Tuta; species Tuta absoluta. The sequence continues at coordinate 2,883,586 of JAQAHW010000051.1, forward strand.
AGTTTTAACTAGTTTAAATTATTTCAGTTCGTTTTCACACTTTGCTTTTAAATAACATTACATTACAATAAAACAATTTTAAACGGATTTAAGTTGGGGGATCAAGCAGGCTAATTATAAATAAATAAATAATTAAGTTGTGTTTATTTTTGATTTTACAATTCCTACGTTTCGAGCTCTTTACAGAGCCCGTGACCACGGCTCTTATTGTGATGAGTAATAGTTGTGCAAACTCAAGAAAATATTATAACATTAAATTATCATAATTATCTAAGGGACTCGAGGGTGTGTATTGCAATTTTAGGCGACGGGCTGACAACCTGTCACTATAGTGATACACAGTTATCTGATTGACCCTCAAAATTTTGCCAGACGTGGTGTTAATATCTGTTTTACGGCCATTAACGCTCTGCCCATCCCGAAGGGATAAAGGCGTGATTTATGTATGTATGTATTAAATTATCATTAACAGCCGCAACAGTACACTACTGGACATGGGCCTCCCCCTATGGGGAGTATTGCAATACTCATCACGCTTGGCAGGCGGATTGGCCAATTCAGCTAAGTGCAAGATGTTGCATTCACAGGGAACGCTGCTGCCCATTCCCTAAATGATTATCCCTTAGTCGCTATTTACGACACCCATAGGTAGAATTCGGGTGATGCCATTCTAAGCCCACACGGCCAATACAATTTTGGTAAATTAGTTTGTCTTTAAATAAAAACATCAAAGTAACGGAACAACGGAACAAACCTGATGTATCTAGTGAAGAGTCTCCAGGCCGCAGTGGAATCGCTGGAGATGCGGTGAGCGGTCAAGGTTCCGCTGAGCAGCAGGAAGCAGTCGGTGAACATCCAACCCTGGCGGATCCACGACCAGATAGGAGAACTCGCCAACTGGTAGAAGAAACACATTTCAAGATAAATAAATATTGTGGACAATTCACACAGCGCCATCGAGCCCCAAACTAAGCAAAGCTTGTACTATGGGAACTAGATAGCTGGTATAATACTTACATACTTTTTTGTAAATAAATACATATTATACATTACATACTTTTTTGTGAATAAATACATACATATAAAACATCCAGACTAAACACAAATATCTGAAAATGACTTAACAAATATTTGTGTCTTATTAAATTAGATCTTCTTCTTTTCGTGTGGGACACCGAGTCGCCCAACGACCCGATGAACCCGAGTGTCAGAGTTTTTCAACCGCCTACTACTAGTAGTAGGCCTCTGACATGGTTGAGTAACGACCGCCGTCCAAGTAATCATAGACAGCAACCGGGACTGGCGGCTTAACATGCCCTCCGAAGCACGGAACCATCTTTCTTACGGACAATCAGGTGGTTCAGTTCAGCCTGCAATGTCCTAACCAGACTGGGAACAAATTCATAAAGTGATAAATATCAACTTTGTGAGTGCCCCACCGAGAATCGAACCCGGAACCTTTGCGTCGCAAGCAGTCGCACTACCACTGCACCACATCGGTCGCCACAATTAACTTCGATAAACATTAAGGACACATACATACAAAAAAAGAGGTGCCAAATATTTTTATCTAAATGGTAACGAGTTATTTAGCTCACACTTCTGATGACATAGACCGGTAAACATTGCAAGATGTGCAATCAGATGGCCAAAGCGCTTGGCAGATTGGATACCAAGGGATAGAAAAAGAAAGCAAGGACGACCTAGGAAAATATGAAGAGACAAGATTTCCGCCCATCACTTATTTTCACCCGCTATCACTTATTTTCCCGTGGTAATAGTGGTTTTCCCGTGGTAATAGTTGTTTTCCCGCGGTAAAAAGTAGCCCATGTGTTATTCCAGGTTATACTCTATCTACCTGTGTTCCAAATTTCATCCAAATCGGTCAAGCCGTTTAAGCGTGAATAGGTAACAAACACACACACACACAAACTCGCAGATTTATAATATTAGTACGGATCACGTACGGATTATACTGAAGCAAATTGCTGGACTAAATTGGATGCAAATGGAACGATATAGAGAAGAATGGAATGCATTGAAGCCTACGCCATAGAGGCGACTACAACTAAATAGCATTTATTTAAAAGAACTGCACTATTAGTCATCAATAAATTTCACCCTATAAACCATTGAATGTTTCACAAAATGCTCACTTTGTTCCGGCTATTCCTAAACCGTACAGTTTGTCCAATTTCGGAGCAATAGTTGATATGAAACGCATAGTTTGTATCGGGGCAAAGCTCTTCCGGCTGCTTAGTTAACGAACAGAAACTACAGTACGGGCAAAAGCGAACTTCCGTTATTATGTTCAATTTGAACTGCTTTAGATTGTTAAAGCGACTTGAATAGGTGAACCGAATTTGAGCTCTGGACATTTGTGACTGATATTCGTCGCCGCCATGTTGTTATCATAAAAGGTTATGACAAAAACTGAATCACATAAATTCTCCGATGCATAATTAAAATGTAAAACAATAAATATTTTGGACAATTCATACAGTATCATCTAGTTTCAAACTAAGCAAAGCTTGTACTATGGAAACTAGATAGCTACTGAGGGACTCGAGGGTGTGTATTGCAATTTTAGGCGACGGGCTGACAACCTGTCACTATAGTGATACACAGTCATCTGATTGACCCTCAAACTTTTGTCAGACGTGGTGTTAATATCCGTTGAACGGCCGTTAACGCTCTGCCTACCCCGTAAGGGATATAGGCGTGATTTATGTTTGTTTGTTTGTTTAAAATTAATACAGCCTACATACGTTTTTTGTAATAAAAAAATACATATTATACACCCTGACTAAACACAAATATCTGTAAATTGACTTAACAAATATATGAGTCCTGTCGGGATCAAACCCATGATATTCGGCGTAGCAGATAGGAGTAGGTACTATGTGCTATGCCATCGGGCCAGTTTAAATTACATATCAGGCTCAAAGCTTTTGATGGTTCCGTGTATTGGTCCCAGTTGCTGTCAATAAAGTATAAAGGTAAAGTACTTTAGAATTTTTGTTAGTTATGCCCTCAAATAATGTCAGCCGTAGCGGACATGCCGTGTGATGCCGGCTTAGAATAGCATCTCCCCATTTCATTCCCGTGGGAGTCGTAAGAGGCGACTGTTTTAGGCGATGTGCTGACAACCTGTCACTATGGCGATACACAATTTTCCGAATAACCCTCAATTATTTGTCAGACGTGGCATAAATGTCCGTTGCTTGCGGCCGTTTACGCTCTGCCTACCCCGCAAGGGATTATAGGAGTGATATATGTGTGTGTGTGTGTGTGTGTAGCGTACTATATGGGCAACTAGGTAAGGCCAGGTGTAGCTCGTGCATGACAGGCCCCAGGCACCGCCGCCGCCGCCAATACTTACTTTGTACCCCAGGGTACGGCCTAGCGGTTTAAATAATCGGTTCTACGGGCCTTCGTCGACGACAGAGCAAGTGATTCACCACTATAATATACAAGCTTCACGACCTTGTTCCACCAGCTTCCTTCTACCATCGGACATCTAGACGCACCGCCGGATACCATCCGTACCTGGTTGCCATTCCACCAATATGGACTAAGCGCTTCCAGTCATCATTTATAATGCACACTGCTAAAGAGTGGAACTCACTACCTGCGTCTGTGTTTCCAAACGCATACAACCCTAATCTCTTCAAAGTAGGAGTGAACAGGCTTCTTCTGGATGAGCTCACTCTATCTTAGACTCTGTCTCTGTCCTATGACCTCGACTAGAGTCAAGAGCAAACCCATACTTAATTATAAAAAAAGGTGCTATTGAATTCAGTGCAAATATTTTTAGAGTGATTTCTACTCGTCAATCAGAACATCTTTCCCCCATTGACATAGGTTGAAATGATATTATTGATATAAAGAATTAACCTCCCATGTTTAGAAACATATTTTTATATGGCATATTTCAACTGATGTTCCTTGGGAAAAATCTTTCAGTTTCACGAGTAGAGCTCACTCAATATTTGCACTGAATTGAATAGGACCTTAAAGAGCGTCGATGGCACACCTACCTCAGTAATCTTAAGCCGGTTGGTGAACGGCATGACGGCGATGGGCAGGAACTTGTGGGCCATCAGGAGCGCGATGGTGGCGATGCCTCGTACGCCGTGGATGCAGGAGATCTCATCATCAGTGCCGGGGGCGATGAGCTTGTTGACCGTACGGTAGAGCGAGAAGGATGACAGGAACCCGTCTAGAAAAGAATGGAGTCTATAGAGTGCGATCAAAGCAGTTGCCGTGTGATGCCGGGCTAGAATATAATCACCCAATATAGAAATAGAAATGTTTATTTGTTATCAAAATATCAACTTATCATTAGGTACAGTCACAAATTTAAAAACTTAGGTGATAACAAAAAGGTTCTCACTCAGCATTTGCTATGGAGGAGCTTACATTTGTTTGTAGAGCGCCACCATAGCGCTGGTCTTCTTTCTTACCCATGGGTGTCGTAAGGCGACTAAGGGACTCAAGGGTTAGATGTGTATTGCAGTTTTAGGCGATGGGCTGACTTACCGCTATGGTGATATACAGTTATCTGATTGACCCTCACACTTTTGTCCTTGGAACATTGGCCGCAGTATTATTTTTAGTATCTTTTGCCGTAGTGCCGTTTTAGTGCCGTGTGATGCCGGCTTAGAATAGCATCACCCAATTTCTTTCCCGTGGGAGTTGTAAGAGGCAACTGAGTAACTTGAGGGTGTGTATTGCAATTTTAGACGATGGGCTGACAACGTATCACTATGGCGATACACAATTTTTCTCAAATATATGTCAGACGTGGCGTAAAGTTTTTTTTTGCGGCCGTTTACGCTCTACCCCGCAAGGGATAATAGGCGTGATATATGTATGTATGTAGTTTCTTTTATACAATATATTCGATCAGTGTGTTAATTTACTATGTGATTACTGTAATTCCATGGGAAATTTGCAATTTGTTTAGATTAATTATATTGCCCTTTTTTCGGCTTGTAATACAATTTTTGTTATTCCTTGAATTTCCCTGTATTAGAAGTAGAATCTATTTTCATATATTTTATGTAAATTCTCCGAAAAAGTAACGATTTACGCAACAAAACGTGATTAAATTATTTCCTCGAATGCAAACACGAAAATAATCCATTACTATATTATTCAATTTCAATTCGTTTAAAACTTAAATAAGCTGTTTATTTCGGCAAATTTTTATATGTGAAGCGTTTTGGAAGCTTACTTTTTGTTATATTTTATAAGTGTATGTGGCGCAGTAGTAGTGCAACTGCCTGCGACGCAAAGATTTCGGGTTCGACTCTCGGTGGGACACTCATAAAGTTGATATTAATCACTTTGTGAATTTGTTCCCGGTCTGGTAAGGACATTGCATGCTGAGCCACCTGATTGTCCGAAAAGAAAAATGGTTCCGTGCTTCGGAGGGCACTATAAGCCGTCGGTCCCAGATGCTGTCTATAATTAATTAGACGGCGGTCGTTACACAACCATGTCAGAGGCCTACTACTAGTAGTAGGCGGTTGAAAAACGTTGACACCAGGGTTCATCGGGTCGTTGGATGATTTGGTGTCCCACACGAAAAGAGAGAGAGAGAGAGAGAGTGTATGTTCATTCCCTCGTTTATTGTTTCAACAAGTTCTCAATTAACCAAGTTAAGCTTTTTTACGCCAATAGATGGCTACTAAAATCTGGGGTTTCTCAATAAGGCCTCGAAACGTAGTGATAGTTGTAGACGTAGCGATTTGTTTTTATTGTCGTAACCTTGCTGGCGTTCCTTTTTCGGACCGGTAAGATTATTCATCTGCCGTGTGATGCCGGCTTAGAATAGCATCACCCCATTTCTTACCCATATGTTGTAAGAGGCGACCAAGGGACTCGAGGGTTAGATGTGTAAGTATTTGTGTATGTATATTTTAGGAATGATATGTATGTTATATATTTATATTTATTTCATAGTAGTTCAGTTTGTTATTTTCCATTATTTTGATTTCACATCCGAGTGCACCCGTGTATTTTTCTCTCTGTTTACCTTCTGGTTGGCCGGTAGAGAATGCCGCGTGGCATTAGGCCCGCCTTTTGTACCATGTGCAATAAAGTATAAAATAAATAAATAAATAAATGTGTATTGCAATTTTAGGCAACAGGCTGACAACATGTTACTATAGTGATACACAGTTATCTTATTGACCCTCAAACTTTTGTCAGACGTGGTGTTAATATCCGTTTTACGGCCGTTAACGCTCTGCCTACCCCGTAAAGGCTATAGGCGTGATTTATGTATGTATGTAAGATTATTCATTGTTAGCTACATCAAAAAACTATTAAACAAGCGCCTCTAGCACCGCTTGAATTATTTCTGTTGATAATTCAACAGAAGTTGACAGTTCTGTTGATAGTTCTGAATGTCAAACCAGGGGGCGCTGTGCTAAACTGAAAATTTGACGTTTCAATATGGCTGGCGTCAGCCATAGTTTTGTCACAAGTTCCGTTTCATGTTGTCTTCGTTACAAATTAATTATGCTAGTTTGATTTAGTGCAAAATAAACTTATCATTTTGCTATTATAATGAGTGTCATTCGTGTAAGTAAACAAATAACCAATAATAAATTTAGAACAATTAAAAAAACACAAAATAAAGAATAATTTATAAAGTGGTACAGTTTTTGTGTAGAGAAACGTTATTACAATTAAGCTCAGCGCCCTCTACATGACACTCGAGAATCCCTAGAAAATTTCCTATTATAAGCTGTTAATACATTTTCAATGACGTCCATTGGGCCATTCGACGACTCACCGAGTCGAACCGTCCCACACGAAAAAAAGAATCCGACTCCCCAGCAAATATGCACCTCAAATGAGACTAACCACATATATTCAACGCCATCTATTGATGATTTTTAGTACTTTTTTTTAACAGCTGTCAAAACAAAGAAAAGCATTCGTACAAAAGCACACAACCCGACACTGCCCCCAAAACAGCTATCAGCTATCAAGTAAGAGGCAACAACCAACAAGCGTCGCCATTGTGATGCAAATCGGCAACATTTGCATGTGTTATGCTCCAGTGGCATCCAGTGTTCTCTTCGTGGCGACGGTACTAATTACTTTTGATGTTTCATCGATCAATTATGTACAGTTAGACGCTTTTTGGTGAGTGGACTCATATTAGTAGGGTTCTCTACTGAGCTTTCTGGGTCTAGATGATTCTTTCTTTGTTGTTGGATAATTAACCTGGCCAGGCCCGTGGCAGTGCCTTTATTGTTATTTTTTTTCCGCCCGAGCCGGTTTTCCCTTAGGAAATAGCAAAATTGTTATAAAAAAAAGAAAATTGTGTGATACAAATCTCTTTTCTTACAATGACGGTTCATGACATCAATAAGTGATATAATAATACTATCCTACATTGAATAAAGAATTTCAATAAAGGCAAATAGTGGAACCACATACACGTATCACGCCTTTAGCCCTAGTGAAGCAGAGGGTTAACGTTAATAAATACGGTCGCTATGGCGTTTGACAAATATTGCTTGTTATCTTGAAGTATGTTATCTAATAACCACGTGGATAACTTTAATTGGCTATTTGAGTATTTAAAAACTGCAATTATTATAAAGAATACTGCTGTTGTTATCCCTGAATAAAGAAAAAAATAAAATATAAAATAAAATTTAAGTGGTGGTTCAGAAAAATCGTGTATCGCTATGGTTGCCTGTCGCCTAAAATTGTAGAACATGAAATCCTCGAGTGCCTAAATGTCTTCTTACAACACCCACGGATAAAAATGGATGATGCTATTCTAAGCCGACATAACACGGCATTAAACCAATATACTTTATTAATCAGGAAGATTTTCCCAAATCAATATAGCTGTTGTGATGCAAATGCCCTTGCAGCTGTCAGTGTGGTGGCGACATTTGCAAAATTTGCATGCACCGGTGCATGTCTGTGCCCCGAGGGAGGTTGCTGGCAAATATTGGACAAATTATGCATTTTGTCTTTCATGCAGTCATCGTGCGACCCGACTGCCCGTTTTTCAATATTATTTAAGTAATTTCCGAAGTTTATATTACACACACAGTTTAAATACACCGTGTAATGTTTTCTTGCGGTGGTTTAAGATTCTTTAAAACTTCTTTAGTTTCAGGGCTTAGTGTATATTTTACACAAACTTCATGATCACCCTTCGGAAGGTTTGGGATGGAGCTATTCCAACATGCCAACCCGGCTTTTACTCGGCTAAGCTTAAACTTTTTTAGAAAACATGCAATATTTTCTAAAGATTTGAACCTGAGACTGTTGCCATCACTAGTGGCGACACCTCTTCCATCTGGGCTACCGCGGTTCAAAATTGTAAACCTAACCTGGAAACTGTTTAAAAAAATGTATTCTAATCTAAAACGCCGCCTACTAGCCATCCCTAGCCATCTCAGTGGTACCATGAGGGCTCCAGGGGCTGCTGCCGAGGGTGCAGCCAGTAGGAAGCGCGATAAATATTCAGTCCTGAGCGCAAACTACAATTTTGTCCCGTTCGCTGTGGAAACAGCCGGGTGCTGGTGCAATGAGGCTAAGGCTTTTATAGCAGAATTAGGTAGCCGCTTAAGAGAGAGAGGAGGTGACCCCCGCTCTGGTTCTTTCCTGGTGCAAAGGTTAGCCATGGCGATTCAACGCGGCAACGCGGCGAGCGTTATGGGGACTTTTGCCCCCGGATCGACAAGGAGCGGGCTTTGTGAGTAAGTAGTTTAAGTTTAGTTTTAAGTGTCATTTTTTGTAATTAATTTTGACATGTATGAAATTTATGTGAATTAATTGAAATAAATTATGCAATAAGTAAGTGTTTTGTGTGAAAGTATAAATTATGTTAACCAAGTTATTGTTGATTATATTTGAACATTCTTTTTTATCTAAAACTATTTGTACTCTAACGAACCTGTTGGTTTACTCTCTGTTTCCTCTTCTTTTTCTTTCTCTTCTCCATCTTTAGCTTCCTGTTCTTCTCCTTCTTCTTTCTGGCTGTCTTCTCCACTGGAGCCTCGTCGAGCTAGGTAGTCTTGTAGCGTGGCTATGAGGACTAGCAGAAGAATCACAGCGTAGAAAGATCTGGAATAAGTATTAACAGTTTACAACCAACAAGTTGATAGCATTATCTACAAAGGGAGAAAACAATTAATTTGCACTCACAGAGCTATATTTTTTCATAAATGAAAACAATAAATTGACATTTAATCTCTGGGCGAATTAATATAAATTTATTCAATTTCTTATTTTTATTAATTAAATGGTACTTGTAGTATTTCTTGGATGGCGTTTTATTAATTCATGTATGTACGTACATAGTATCATCGCCATTCCTGCTTGTTATTTTAATTAGTTAATAGGGCTGAAAATGACACCTCTGTAATAAGGAACCTACTTTCTCTGTCTATATATGTATGTTAGGCGGTACTCCCACTACTTGTTGGTCGTCGCTGCGTATTTAACGCACCGTAACGCATGCGACTGTCAGACGAAAGGAAATTACGAATTTCAATCTTATTCCCATACAGATATGTCTACGGTGCATTAATGGTTCGCATCGCATGCGTCTGTCAGACGAAAGGAAATGGCAAATTCCGATCTTATTCTCATACAAATACGGCAACGGTGCGTAACGGATACGTCTGACAAGTCGTTTGACAGACGCATGCGTTACGGTGCGTTAAAAATATGCAACGACGGACGACAACGGAAACCCGCCTAATTATGTACCAACTTTAATAATATTGCTTAAGAGTGGAACGTTGGCACATACGAGTAGAACCCATTTTCCATTTATTTTAGAAATAGGCAAGACCTTTCTCCAGAGTATACAAGGTGTAAGGGACGGTGTACCGAAAACTTGGCACGCATGATCAGACCATGAAACTGAACAACTTCTACTATGAAATTAATAGTCTGATCATGCCTGTAAAGTTTTCTGTACACCGCCCCTTAAACCCCGTATGCTCTATGCATCAAACTTACAAAGTGAGGATCGTGGGCAACTCCATCCAATCCTCCCACCAGTCCCCATCCTGCGTGTGACAGTCCTCCTCATCCACCTTCACCCTGACGACGAACCCGCTGCGGTGCTGGTAGTGGTTGATGGCATCCTTGATGACCACCTCGACATCCTGGGGCTCGCAGACGGCCGGCACGCACACGCCCCAACTCAGCGTGGAAAAACGTGGCACGAAGTGACCTGGCTAAAGTATCGTAAGTCATCTTGTAGGTCTATTGAATTAGAAACAGGAATTGTTAAATAGAATTTATTTCGTTTAAAACGGTAAAAGGTAAATAAGCCATGAAATAAAAAAATAACCGACTTACAATACACAAAAAACGAAAAAACATCAACTTCCCATACAATACGAAAAACCCAAAAGAAAATTGCGATATCATAACGTTTACGCACCGAAATTTTCTGTTACTGCATCGTTTACGTCACCGTTATTTTTTTCCAGTTTGACCGCAATCAAAGTAGCTGTCTAAGTACCTACATCTCTTATGATAACGCAACTTCCTTTGATAGAGCGCAATATATACATATTTCGATATATGTAGAAGTTATCGATATCGAAATGATAGCGGTCCCGCAGTTTTCTACCGGTACCACAAAACATATTATAACCTTTTTCTGTTAACATTTAAAGCGTGTACCGGTACCGATATTATACCGGTAGTTTAACCCTGTTCCTTAACCTACAACGATACTTGGTTAGCAAAACAGAGCCTGAGGGTCGAAATACATAGGACGGCAGTCCCTAGACGTTTAAACCACGAGTATAGAGTAATATCCTAAAACAGACAGATGACTAAAGATGGCGGCTGATTGTAACTGGATGGTTAAAACGAGAGATCGTGATGGTTAAGGCCTACGTCCAGCAGTGGATGCAATAGGCTGATGTGATGTGTGCCTACAAGAGCCTGCCGTTTAGAGCTTGTGGCAGACTCAAGTCTGAAACGTGCAAAATCACTTTCATTTTGCATATAATATTTTTATTAATTCAGTTTACTTTATGCATTGATAATTGGACTTAATATTGTAGGTGTCTGTTCGAGGAGAAACAAAACTGAATTTTTCAAACTAGATGGCGTTAGTGAGCAAAATTTGGATTTTTACCAATTATTTCGTAATTTAGATAAGTTTGAAACAAAATTGATATGTCCGCGAGCCCTTGCATTTAACTTTTACTGATTTAGTTATATTATACCGTTAAATATTGTTTTATTCGCCCGGGTATTGGTCAAATGTGAAAAATACTGTTCTCTCGCACACAAATACACGCGAAATGTAAGTGTGTGCGTAATTCATTCATCAAAAATTTTCGTATCATATCCGTCAGTTTGCCGATCGATAGGCCGAAAAACTAAATAAGAATATTTGTGAAGAACTTAATAAGGAAATGCCTGAATTACGATTTTTATCACGGATTTTTATGATGAATATTTTAAGATGTGGGAGAAAAATAAAGAATTTTAATTTCTTTTCATTTTATATTGTCCTTACTTGAAACAATTAGTGATACTTACCTAAAACCTCAATAGATCTGGGGAATTGAAACTACGATATCCGAGCCGGAACAACCAGGGTTCAGTCGCTTTACATTTAGATTTATTTATTTTAGGTAGGTATCACTCTTTGTAGGATTTATAGGGGATACCTACTTATTGAAAAAATAAATAAATACATATCAAAATCATTTTTAGAGACAAAGGTTTTTATTTCTTTTAATTTTGGTATATAAAATACATAGTACCTAATACAATAGTACCTACACAGATGCACGCTTGTAAATTTACACATGTATAATAGAGCAAGAATATGGATTGGAAAAATATTCTTCACGTCCAGTGGAGCTGTGTGTTTGCAAGCCTGTAGTCATGACTTCTGTGTTGCTGACACTATCTTCAGACCGAACTTGTACATGCCTCGTCAAGACCCGTCTTCAGCTCTTGTTGTAAACAAATTATGGATATGATATCAATGAGGCTTTTGTCTTTGCTCCTACGCTGGCTTCTACTTTTCTATCCTTTTATTACGCGCAAATGTAGGAGGGTCCCTGCACATGTAATTTGCTGGAACAAGTCGTAACACTGTTTCCGGCAAAACACATGTTTTGTAAAAATCCACAAGTTTTTCCAGCATTTGTTTTATAAAAGTCTCGTCCTTTTTTATTTCTAAGACCAGGATGTCAGTTGCTAAATCAATGAAGCCAATGAAGTAGCAATGTTCCTTTGATGAAGCTCTCAGTTGACCTTGAATCTGCAAAGAAATGGTCATTATGTACCTGAGGTGGTAGTACAGTTTTAGTGTGTGGTTCTAGCTAGCCTATCCACAACACCTATATACCAAACAATTGTGAAAGTAGGTATTTATCTTTATTATTATTTATATATAAAAAGATTATCTAGTTGGGATCATTTTCGGACAATCAATTTTAGGATCAATAATTTTAGATTAAACAATAGAGAAGCATAAAAACCACTAGTAACATTTTATATAGACGGAAACAGCTTACTTACGTGCTACAACCATGAACAGATTTGTAGGTTTTTACTGTTCGTGGTTGAGGTTCATGGGCAATTGCACCGTTATCACGCCATGCCTCTATGCGGCTACAAAAAAAACATCTCACTTATATTTACTGCAGAAAATACCTCTATTATTTGCCTGAGACGTAAAAACAACAAAGTATCAAACACCATACGTACGACGCCACTTGTGGCCCATGATATCGCTTCAAACCTGCTTTTGATCTCGAGGGTTAACTTTTTTTCCTGAGTAAGTGTGTTTAGAATAGGCGCGCTTCATTTTATTTAATTTTACTAAAGCATATTCATAAAATCAAAGCACAGAAAAAACGAAAAACTATTCTAAACTCTTTGAATCGGCCCGACGCCATCAAAAATTGAAATGTCAGATGACTGACAAATGTGTGTTCAAAAATCATTAGCGCATTTTTCAAAACTAAAAAAACCATGAAGTATCTTTGTATTTGCTTTGTGTAAATAAATGTCTGTATAATTTTTTAAATGTTTCTACCCATAATTGCGGCGTAATAAATGAAAATAAACATAAGATATTGTACTTAAACAATTTAAAATATTTTTCACAAAACACAAATAAAGGAGTATTTCGTTTCAGAACACGCTGTTCACGAATAGCTTTACGTGGACTTACGTATGCATGTTGTGTAAAACTAACGCACACAAACTTAACAGGGACATAATTTCATCAAGTTTTTAGATCATAATAACTTTGTTATTTATAGATGTATCGCAAATCAGATTTGTTTCGCGAGAACTAGATTTTGTAAAGAATTTTTCGAAATACTTTGATAGCATAAAACTATAACACACACAGTGTATATTGGTCAAACGTTTTGTATGGAAATGTCAGCTCTCGAACCACCTTAAGGCACGTCATTCACGTAAACTATTTCTTAAAATTTTCATGCTACACAGAAGTTATAATAGTAAGCTGAAATTATATTACTTTTTTATACTTGCGAAACAGCAAGCGCGGGCAGGATTTAAACCTGTGACTTTCGCCATCACTATTATCGACGCCGCTTCTTCCATCTGGGCTATATATTATTTTTGTTGACTCATATTAGGTATATTACCCAAAAATACCCCATTCACATTCATACATACATACACATATCACGCCTATTATCCCTTGCGGGGTAGGCAGAGCGTAAACGGCCGCAAAAAATGACCATTTTCACCACGTCTGACAAATATTTGAGGGTAATTCGAAAAATTGTGAATCACCATAGTGACAGGTTATCAGCCCATCGCCTAAATTTGCAATACACACCCTCAAGTCCCTTAGTCACTTTTTACGACACCCACGGGAAAGAAATGGGGTGATGCTATTCTAAGCCGGCATCACACGGCCATTGTGATTCATTCACCCCATTCACTTCCTTAAGTATATAGAGTGAAACTTTACTAGTGACCAATAGTGTAATCTCAAAACGGGTTGGTGATATACACGTAGACCCCAAGGAACAAAGGTTGAAATATGAAAAAAATATTGAAAGTTGCCTTAGTAACTCAAATTTGCTGATCTGCAATTTTACATGGGAGGCCCAGGGAGGCCCAAATCAATTTTTTTATCTCGATTCATGTTTCTTAGGGAAACTTGTTCCTCATCACTAGCCCGGTTTGAGTTTTCGCTATTGGTCACTATAAAAATTTCATCCTATATTTAGTAACGTAACTAAAATAACAGATATAAAAATAATATGTGACTCTCACTTTTTAAAAGGTCTTTGTTCTAATGCGTATGATCCTAACATTGCAACAACATACTTGACATCTTTGGGTGGACGCCAATCACTGCGAAACGCTATCTTTGCTATTTTGATGACTCAGGCGCCATTTTATACTAATCCAATGCTATCATCATTTAGTAAAATAATTATCATATTGATCTAGTTGATTTTTTGTGGCAGTAAAGTGTTACAGCATTAATTTCATTTCTTTTTTTTGTTATAATGCCGCTCACTATCACAAACACAAAACATGACTCCTAGCATCCTAAAAATTTTGCCAATCACAGTAAATTAAAAGCCTAGTAATAAATTAAAAGCAAAGTAATTTCATGTTTTCCCGTGGGAATATTATACAATTTTCAAAATCCAGCATGATACAATCCAATTTAATGATACCCAGGCAGGAAATAAAGTGACGTGAATAGGAAAACACATTTTTAAATGGATGTGAAGAGTAACAAGGGTATAAGGTAGCTATGAAACTTAAGAACTTTCCCCTTGGAAAATAGCTTGAAATATTGCAAGAAATACAATTTTATCTCCCGTAGTAACTGATCGGCAATTGTGTACAAGCGGTCCATATTTATTATTATCGTGTTGACCAATGTCCACTGTTTCACGGAGAAAGTTCTTCAGTTTCATGAGTATCTGACCTCCTTTCGGCCTGTTATACCTTTTTTGTTACTCACTGGAGACTAAGAAAGCAATACACAAGTGTTCATACTCACATCATCAATCCTACTCTTGACGAGGTTTTTCGCCAGAGCCAGATGCAACGGCAGCTCAAGCTCCGGATCCTCAGCCTTCACCTCCAGCCTGGCCAGACAGTATTGACCTTCGACCTTCACCACGCTTCCTGTGTCTAGCTGGACTTTGGCACGGCTGCTCAGGCACTGGTCAAAGTCTCCAAGTTGAATGGTGTTGCCTTGGAGTATACCCGAGGGGATTTTCGCCGTAGCGTCAAGCACTGTAATATTCAATGTTACCTCGTTAGCTCAAAGCCTTTGGGAGTAAAGTTTGCGTGTATGACACGCAAGACTGGCTTCATAATACGTCCCCAAGAGTGTAGCGTTTTGTGTGTGCATTATTAATTGCCCTTTACTGTTTGGTGATTCAGTTCCGCTTCCATTGCTATTCTATACGATTTAGAGACAATGTTTTGTTATGATTATCCATTTGATTTATGTGAACCACGTTGGATTTATATGAATAAGCACTGTATCTAGTAAATTAGCCTTATTGTGACACAAATATATGCCTGCCAAAAAAATCTAATAATAACCATCAATTACGCGCAAATTTAGTTCTAATATTACGTCTAATTAATAGGAGCTCAATACGAGTACATACATGTAGAGTGAAATACTAGTGACCGATACCGAAAACTCAGGACGGGCTGTTGATAAGAAACAACTTTCCGAACTGTAGAGGTACAAATTATATATAAGACCTGCCATACAAATTGACTAGGCCGCCTGTGGCAGCTGTACACTTTGTTTGGGACGTGATTTTTTTAGTTTCATATTTAGACCTATGTTCTTTGGGAAAAATTGTTCCTTTTCAACATCCACAATTTTTAGTAACGGTCACTAGTTAAATTCACCCTTTATACTAATCTACTTACTAAAAGGAAAGGGACAATGTACCGAAATCTTTACAGACATAATAAACTAATCAATTTTCCTCAAGCTAATTTAAAAAAAAAAACAACAAAAGAAACAATCACAGGTATTAAATGCACGTTTTGAAAAGTCTTTTTTTATATTTTCGGGCATATTCATTAAAAAAAGTTGTTCAGTTTTATGGGCTTATTATACTCGAGAATTTTTTGGTAGTTACACTGTGGTTACACCACATACATTAATAAAAAGATTTTATGTTAAAAAATTGTATACATTTCAATTCATTTATACGTGTGAGATACCAAATCGACAAACGATCCGATGAACCCAGAGTATAATAAGGTTACTACTTAATATGCTTACAAACCAAAATTACCAGTTTGCCACGCAAAATGATACTTTATTTTTTCATCAGAAGAACATCTTGTCCTTGCTAGAGTAACACGTGCAGCGAGTAATTTATGCTTTTTTAACCGTAACATCTGTTGTAATCTCTGAACCGGTGCCAGTGTAAATAGTATATTAGGAAGAGCTTCATAACGGTCAGTTTCCACTGCATTTTGACCTGTCCTGTAATTTCGGATTATTGGATAGTCAATTACACGAAAAATAACAATTTATGAAATTTTCGTTGTGGATTTCATGTATGTTGTCACATTTCATATATACCTACATATGAAACTCCAAGACAAATCTTAACGCTGTGTGTCAAATCAAGCCTTAGTAATTTGCCCTACGAAGTGTTTTATAAAAATGCTTTTGGTTTATCTGAAATCTTATAAACGTAAAAATACTTTAATGATATGATATAATCATGATAGATGCTATCAATCCGAGTAATAACCTACACGGAAACAACAGTTCGCCTGTAATAACTGCATAGTACCCAGACATTATCAGATCAGACAACATAAATTGACTGTTTCCCCCACCAGTCAGTCAGTTATAGTTCGTGCAGTCAAGGAATTTTTTGATCCCATTATGATGATAGAATTTACAGTTAAGAACAGATACTTATTACAATTTCACCGGAAATTCTATTCAAACAATCCAAAATTCCACAACAATTTTTAAATCATGCTATGGTTTTTCACTTACAATGCTTTATTATTCTTGCTATATATTTTTTACAATTTACTAACATTAATGTTTATATTTGCGAGTATAATACAGAGTACATAATACCCTCGCGAATATACGGATTGCGAGTGTTTTTCGGACCCTCAAAGATTTATTTGAATAAATCTGAAGTTTAGGACTATGCACTTCAAGTTACCTATTCAAATTACCAATTATTGTTTTTGTTAATGGTTCTATGAATCCGTACTTATATTATAAATCTAAGAGTTTGTGTGTGTATGTATGTTTGTTACCTCTTCACGCTCAAACGGTTTGACCGATTTGGATGACATTTGGAACACAGGTAACCTGGAATAACACATAGGCTACTTTTTACCGTGGAAAACAACTATTACCACGGGAAAATAAGTGGCAGCGGGTGAAACCACTGGGCGGAAATGTAGTAATCAAAATAATATATTTATAGGTAAATCTTTGAATGTGGATAGGGTGTACCTAACTACTAACAAAGTTTCTGTCCATAGTAAAGACATTTTTTAAGCATAGAGACACGTAAAAAATGGGTACTTACTATTCAAAGCCCATAGTTTCGTACCCCGTAGCTGTCTCAGCATAATCTGCCCGTGACGTCGGCATTCTGGGTTGTGAATTCTTGAAAAGTTTGGAGCAAATGTCGGGAAAAACGCGTAAAAATCTTCGAACTCGCTTTGAAGCATATTCTTCCTGCGTAAAGCGTCAGTAACATGCACCATTTTACCCTCTTTATCTAATGAATAAATTTCTTTGCTGTCTACTAGCATTTCCTCTGATGATGATTTAGGTTTTTTAATTTCTTTCTTTTTTTCTCCTTGTGGTTTGTCATGTTTTTCTTTTGATTCAGCTTTTGGCTTAGTGTCTGGCTTAGATTTTGTATCTTTTTGTTCCTTAGGTCTAACAGTTGGAATAGGTTCTTTGGGTTTTTTCATATCTTCTTTTAAAATCTTAGGTTTTTCGATGGGTTTCTTTTCGGATTCTTTTTTGACGATTGATACTGGTTGTTTCGTTACAACAGGTTCCTTTTTAACTTCTGCTTTATCTTGTTTATTTTCTTTACGATCAATTCCATCCTTTTTATCAAGTTTCGGAGAAGTTTTCTCTTTCTTTTTTTCTTTTTTTATTGGTTTTTCGTCATCTAAATCGTCTGGTGCACCTGTTAACTGCAGTGCAAGTTTTTTGAGGCCTCCGAAAATACCACCACCATCATCGTTGTCATCCTCATCGTCGTCGTCATCGTCGTCGTCGTCGTCGTCGTCATCGTCGTCGTCCTCGTCGTTGTCATTATCGACATCTTTAGATTTCAAAGATTTTCCGGAGTCTTTTGCGTCTTGTTTATTGCCTGAATTCTTTTTGCTTTTAAGTGAATCGGTTATAATGTCATCATCATCATCATCGTCGTCATCATCGTCATCGTCGCCATCATCGTCGCCTTTTACGTGAGATTTAGAAGTTTCTTTAGATTTCGATAGATTGTTTTTTTGTTTATCTTCTGATACTACTTTTTTTTTAGATTTATGATTACTGTCGTCATCTTCTTTAGTTATTATTTTCTTTGGGGTTTCCTTAGATTTAGACTCTTTGGGTGATTTCTTATCCTGAATTATATCTTTCTTCTCATTTTTTATCTTTAACTTTGAGATGTCATCATTTTTATCGTCATCATCATTGTCATTGTCGTCATTACCATCTTCATCCTTCTCTGTTTTTTTTATTGGCGTATTTATATTGTTTCCAGCTGACGCACCTTTGTTTTTATTAGTACGAGTATCACTATCACTTTTCTTTTTCAAATCAAGTGATTTGACTTTCTTTTCCGATGGTTTTTTAATTTCATCATCGTCATCCTCGTCGCGGTCTTCATCATCATCTAAATTTAAAGGTTTTTTACTATGAGCAGATTGTTTACTATCAGTTACACCTTTTTTCGCTTTAGCCACTTTTGAGTGTACTTCTTTTTTAAAACTACTCTCGCTTTTAAAAAAATCTAAATCATCATCATCGTCATCGTCATCAGCGCTGTCATCAACAAACTTAAAACTGGGTTGATCGAATGTTTTATGATGCAATTCCTGTTGTTTTTCCCGAACCGCCTTTTTCAATTCTTCATACTTTCTTGTAGCACTTTCGATTTTAACACTATGCCGGTCCTTGGCATCACTCACGTCACAATCGTCACACTTTTGTTTTTTCACGTCCGACCTGAAACTGTCCTGGAGATTTTTAGGTAGGTCACGAACACGGAATGCGGTTATCACTGTTGCTAGGATGGGTACGCAGATTATAATTAGAGCTAGCGTCCGTCTTTGCCGCGCCATTGCCGACGCGTTGCGCTCACGGCGCCATCATCGATTCGACTGACAACCCGAACTTCCAACAATTTCCAATCTATTTTCTGTTACTCAGGGAATTGCTCATTCAGGGTCAGGTATACACTCATTCATGTTTTAGTTAGTGATTTCCACAGTTAAAAGGTACGTTTGTTATAGGGAGTTAATTCGAGTAAACTAGCCGTCGGGGCGAGGTGGTGGCATGGGGCCAAGCGCGTGGTAAAAATAGTGTTGTAGAGCGATAGCGAGTGCGTGCGCCGCGCGGGACACAGTATTGTTGCGGATTGATGTATTGTCAATTGATCCCTATTTGTATTGTATCAATATTCATTTGATACCTAATTTGTAAGAGCTTATTTATGAGTCATTAATCGGTATTCTTCGGAATGCCGCCATGTTTATTTATATATTTACTTTAGTAGCAGAAACATTACAATAAAACATTGCTAAGTACCTACTGATATATGTGTTTATTTTGATTTAAATACCCAGGGGATTAATCAAATTGTATACAGTTCTGTTACATATTCGCAATCGCCTTTTCATTTATGTAGGTATAACCAATTAATTTAGATTATCAACTCCAATTTAAACACTATACCTACTAACTAAAACTCAGACGAAGTCTTGGAAAAATATACTTACAAAGGAATGTTCTCAACATAAAATTAATACGAATATAAGTAGGTACGTTATCTTGAACGTAGAATAAACTTTTACGGCCGTGCGTAAAAAGAGTGATTTGATTGCTAATAAAGCGCCTGCTAAAGTAAATCTTCAAGCGCTAAAAGATTTAGCTTTTGTGAATCTCTCAGGCGTTCAACATAAGGCGTCTTATGTCTCGTATTGTCGTAATTTAATAATATTATATTATATGAATCATCTTTGTTCTTCAATTTCATGGACTTTTAAAGACATATTTTGACTAGAAATATTCTGATACTGCAGTTATTAATTTGTGTTTGTGTCTACTGGGTACTGAAATTATTTATTTGTATAATATAATTAAATCACTATTTATCTACCTATCCAAAGTTACAAAAAATTTGAAACTTATTTACAATTAAAATAGCTGTACCTTTTTACGTTAAACCTTATAGATATACAAGGTGTAAGGGACAGCTCTCCGAATACTTATATGGTACATTCAGTCCATGAAATTGAACAACTTCTCATGAAAAAATATTTCAGGAAACGCCAATTTTGTTTTTTACATCCCAAAGTAATTGCAGTCAGCTGATCTTGATTTTGTATGGGAAGACAAATATTTTTTGTCGTTTTCTGACATATCTTCCTAGGGGAAAGTTGTTCAGTTTCGTTGTCTGAATGCACCCATTCAGTACCAATTAGGAGGGCTGTCCCTTACACCCTGTATATAAGCTAGCAATAAATCTAGCTGAAAGAAATTCTATAACATGATAATTTTAAACGCCGTGTAATGACGACTTAGAAAAGCATCACCTTATTTCTTTCCCGCGGGTATCTCGAAGGTTTCAAGTGTATTACAGTTTTAGGCAACAGGCTGGCAACCTGTTACTTTAGTGACAGGTGCACTATTGTTTCTGAAACGGCCATGAAACGTCCCCCAAATATTTGTCAGACGTGGCGAAAGCGACGATATTATAACGGCCGTAAACTCTATAAGGCCCTATTAAATTCAGTGCAAATATTTTTAGGCTGAGCTCTACTCGTAAAACTGAACAACTTTTCCCAATAAACATAGGTCGAAATACGAAAAATAAAATTGCACCTCTCATACAAAGTGACACTTTTTTTGAACATTGTTGTATGGTAGGTCCAATTTTTTTTTCATATTTCGACCTATGTTTATTGGGAAAAGTTGTTCAGTTTTACGAGTAGAGCTCAGCCTAAAAATATTTGCACTGAATTTAATAGGACCTTATATGCCTCCGTAAAAGATAAAGACGTAATATTGTATATTTAATTTGAAAACTTCTAATTTAAATAGGTAAAAATACGTTTTCAATATCGATACATAGTAAAAAAACCATTGCAAATAAAATTCCAGAAAGATTTACGGGCAACCCGACCGCGGAGTACAATAAAATATTAACAAAAGCTCGAAAAGAAAAATTCGCATACATTTTAAAACTTTGTGTAAATCTTTTTGATTTTCATGAATATTGATTTTATTCTGTTATCGTATGATAAAGTTTTCAGATATTGGGTTAAACTTTTGGTAGGTATACTTTCATTATGATCATGAATCATGATTCATGACTCATGACCATTCTCACATATTTATCGAAAAATCCATTCAGTCGCCAGATAGTTTGGATATGACATTAAATACACGCATGTTAACAACACGCTTTGAAAATCTTGACTGCAGTTTGAAACAAATGTCGTTTTCAGATGGCGTAAAGAAACATGCCGTGTGATTTACCTGGCCAGCCCCGAGGCAGTGCCTTTATTTAGCCCGAGCCGGTTTTCTATTCCTAATTTCGGCAATACAAAAAATTTAAGAAAGAAAATTGTGTTATACCAATAACTTTTTTTTTACAATGACGGATTGTGACGTCAAAAAGTGATAATACTATCCAACATTGAATAAAGTAAAATTCAAAAATACCAACTTTCCACGCGAGTTTCCACATTAAATGAAACCATAAGGCCCCGATCCTCTTATTTATAGTCATTGTAATGCCATTGAATGTCAATTGTCATTATAAGGCAACTGTGATTTTGTATACTTCAAACTGTTAGTAGAACATGGAACGACCAAAACCGTCTCGATTTTAATTTCGTAGACTTCAGGCTTCAGGCAGACTGATGAACGTATTTCTGACACATCCGTCTGTAAGACGAAAGGAAATTTCAAATTCCCATACAAAAAACTAGCAGCCTGCCAAAATCGCTGATTTAACCCGCTGGTAACCATTTTCCCGCGGGGATAAGACTTTAAATATAGCCTATGTTCATCAGGGATCATGTAGATTCTAATAGTAAAATATTTTTTTAAATATTTTTTTAAATATGTCCATTAGTTTAGGCTTAGGGCATAAGAATAGATAATAATACTGCGTATAGAAACGAAACTCCTTTGTCTGGGCCCCAAAAGCCGAGCTTTAAATACCTACTTCCCCCCGCAGCCCGTAACGCCCCGCACTCTCCCACGCTTTAAGTCGGGGCTGTCACGTGCCAATAATTTTATTCCAGACTAGCGGCCAGTCAAGCGGTTGCGACCGCTGCTTACAGTTTTCCCGTGGGAACAAAATATTTACCCGTTTTAAAGTCTTACCTTACCATTTTATATAGGTAGGTACAGAATTGTAAAATAGGTGCAAAACATACCTACGATACGAATGTGCTTATTTATCATTATCAGCTAACAATGACTTAGGCACCTAGGTAGTTTAAATTAGAAAATGGAAACTAGGTACCTACGTAAGTAAAAATAGGAGTACACACAACAATTACGTATAATAACGAATGGTAGGTACGTAGGTATTTCATCTCTCTTTAATCTCATCTTTAGGCAAATTAAAAAACTTAGATGCGGAGTTTTCCTCGCATCACTTTTGCAGCCATACACACCACAATAATTCGGCATTGTTAAATTTTTCACAAAGAATGAAAATTCGACCCGCACGACGATCGTGTCCGCGGCGAAGCGCACTCCCGACTGAATTGTTCGCTAAGAGACAGCCAGACGGATTGACCTTGAGCGCGTCTGGAGCGGGAGTGTCATCTCTATGTGATTTCTACTCTATGCTTAGGGGCCTAATCAATTCAAATTCAAACAAACAATCAAATCTTACCTCTATAAAATTATAATATTAGTGTAGATGGACATTTAACAAGATGTTTGACAGACGCATTTGTCAGTCCGTCATAGAATAGGACTCTCATTTTGTGTATGTTTGTAGTACCTACTTACTTAAGTTGTAAACAGACAAATAACGGCCCAAAAGTAGGTTTAAACTTTTTTTGTACCCAATTTTAATCGTAAATGAAGTGAATGACCTCACCCAGATGTCAGGAATGCACAGCCTTTGGTTGTATAGATATTGTCAGTTATCTTAACCCACTATGGCTAGCTTTTTATGATTCAAAAATATTAAAGTCGTTTATATTCGGCTTTTAGTTTTAAGACCATTGGCTGAACCAAATTTATTTTCATGTCATATTAGGTGTTTGCTAACAAAGTTTCGTTTGCAGTGGATAAAAATAACCCAAACTGGGTCTTCACATTGTGTAAACTGTCACATAATATACAATACTTACTGGTATACCTACATATTAAGTTCAATTCCCGTGTAAGTGACACAATATCTTTTACGTAATCTTATCTTATCTTAATGAGCCTACATCGTCCCACTGCTTACGTAATAAAATTGATAAATAATCTTTAAGCCTTACTATTTTTAAGTAGTTACAATAATTAGATTTTGATATATTTGAATAATTTGATTTGAGTGCCGTGTGATGCCGGCTTAGAATAGTATCACCCCATTTCTTGCCCGTGGGAGTCGTAAGAAGCGTCTAAGAGACTCGAGGGTGTGTATTGCAATTTTAGGCGATGGGCTGACAACCTGTCACTATGGCGATACACAATTTTCCGGATGACCCTCAAATGTTTGTCAGACGTGGCGTAAATGTCCGTTCTATGCGGCCGTTTAAGCTCTGCCTACTGTGTATGATATCTATGTGTTCAATAATTTCTGTAAATCAAGTGAATGACCTCACTTAGATGTCAGGAGTGCACAGCCTTTGGTTGTAAAGTTATCGTCAGTCGGCTCCTCGGCTGCCCTTGCGTCTGCGCGGCAACGTTGGGCAAGCATACCTACATTGTATTCTAATGCGATCTGTTAGCAATACCAATGTTAATGTTTACAGATTCACTGAGAATAGAACTATGTTGCAGCGGGTTGTTTACGCACGAGATGAGAAAAACGGTATAATATGTTTAAATATTTTTCACCAGTATTCATCGAGTCGCCGATCCACAAAAAAAAACGTTTTTGGAAAGCATTTTTATAAAACAGCCCTAGTCGTTGGATAGATGGCGCGTACTTGGTACGTCAACGTAAGGAACAGACGTAACATTTTTTTTACTTGGATGTATGCGATCGTGAAACAAAATGTAAAAATGGAATGCAAATTGTATCGGAAGAATCCTTACATTATCCCGAGTGTCATAGGTTAGGCTTTATCTCAGAAAACAGTCGTGTTTTAAATTTTTGAATGTATTATGCGTGTTCTTTAACTATTACTAAAACCTGATTGAAGCAGTTACAATAGAATTGCTTACAATGAGTTTCGAACCCAGACCTTTTATTTGGAAGGTCAATACCAAACAAATTACACGTTTGGTTCGATGTAAGTAGGTAGGTGATGATCAAAGATGCGACTATCGAGGTCAATCCCCAAATAATAAAACTGTAGGTGAATCGTACACGCATCGGACAATATTGAGATTCGTATCAGCCACTATACAATTTTATTGTCAGCCTGTGACAGCCGCAACCTGTCGGCTAATGTGGCGCAGTGGTAGTTCGACTGCCTGCGACGCAAAGATCCCATTTTCGATTCTCGGTGGAGCACTCACGAAGTTGATATTAATCACTTTGTGAATTTGTTCCCAGTCTAGTTATCAGTGCCATGATATCCGGTTTTCTTTAAAAATTACATAGGTCCTTTCTACAAAAATCTGAAGCTAGAAAATCACCGGAAAACCATGCGGCGTGTGTGAAAACCGTCTTAAACTTCCGCGATATTAATACTAAATAATATAAAAAATGCAACACGTACCATAGTATTACAAATACCCACACAAATTCTTTGTTTATTATACATAATTTACCAATAGGTAGGTAAAAATAAACGAAACAATCACAACGATCATTCACTTATATCATGTGATGTCGTGTGATGCCGGCTTAGATTAGCATCACCCTCAATACTGCGCATTATTGGCGTAAAAAGTGACGGAGGGAATGGGTAGCAGCTGTCCCGCTGTCAAAGCTATATCTTGCACTGCGCTCGCCCGCTCCAATCCGCTTGCCAAGCGTGGTGAGTATGGCAATACTCCCCAATAGGGGAATGCCCATGTCCAGCAGTGGACTGTGTAACCGTATCCGTATTTGTACGAGAATAATGTTGTCATCTGACAGACGCATGCGTTACGGTGCGTCAAAAATACGCAGTGACGGACGCCAAGTTAGAGAACCGCCTTAGATACCCATACTACGAGCCCTAGAAATGTTTTCGAAATTATTATAAGCAGGGGGGTCTCACTCCACGGTTTAGGTATGTTCCGCCGGCGGGTTCCCTACGGGGACTAATCTCCGCGGATTGTCACTTGTCGTCGCCAGACCGCCAGTGTGCCGCTAGCCGCCGCACTGTTCGCACGCACGTGCTGCTCGCGCGCACACTTACTTGATTTTTTCCTGTGTTTTAGTACGTTTTTTCGTTAAAAAATCGATCGGGTCGTCGACTCGGTGTCCCACTCGATACAAAGAACAGTTAGACACAAGAATAATTAATTGTTTTTCTATATAAACAGTAGTCATTAATAATTTCGTTTAGGTTTATAAACATTTACAAATCTTACAATTCCTTCCGTAGATTAAGTGAACAAATAAGATATTATAGCAAAATCAATAACAAAAAATCTTCGTGCACGAATAACATGAGGACAAGTTACAACCCTTGGAGTTCGCCGGCGGCTCAGTCATAAAACTGCGATGCGCAAGGGAGATTGAGCGTTCGCGCGCGTTCATAAGTTTTTAATTTTGTTTGTGAGCGGTTGGGTACACCGAGCGTAGGTATTAATTTATACCTAAACATGTAATTTCTTAGGGAGTGATTCTTCTGTACGTTAGTACTATTATATATTCTGTGGTATAAGGTCCAAAATCCTCAAAAACTTCAAGGTTCAGCCAGTCACATAAAATAGTCAATTTTCATTTCTTCCAAGTTTAAGTATTTTTGAGACAAAATTTTCAGCCATAGGACCATAGGTGAATCTCACACGCACCGAAAAATATTGCGTTTGCGATAGCCACCATATAAAGTGTCATTTTACTAGTGATCGATAGCGAATCACAAGACGGGCTAGTGATAACGAACAACTATCTCCACTAAACATAGGACGAAAATATATGAAACAAATGGACCTTCCCATACAAAGTTGCGTTACGATGGAAGCTCGAAATATTGTTGTCTTATTTTGATCTATGTTCGTTGGGGAAAGTTATTCCTTATCACCAGTACGTACTTTATTTTCAGTATTGGTCACTAGTAAAATTTCACCCTTTATAAATGAAAACTTGTTACAACCGCATTAATGTAGCGACGTGTGCCATGGTATGGTTTTTGTTTCGTAATTGAAGATTAAAAAATCCAGATTCGTCAAAAACCGTATAACCATGTGGTGCGTGTGGAAACCGCCTAAAAGCCTTATTTTCAGTCACTGACCGCAGTGACAGTTCATTGTAATTCGCCTTCACTTTTCATCCCATTTGTTAATTGCTCAACAGACCAAAATAAATATTTGAATTAAGTTAAAAGTCTATAAGTCTAAGCAAAAGAACTTTGTAGAAAAAGTTGTTTATTATTCAATTTAGTGACTGTTCTACACAAAATAATAGCAATTTTTTTGTTTTTGACTTTTAATTTACTTTGTGAGACACAAGGGATTAATTTTATTTATTTGAATTTCGAGAACCACTCTGCAATTATTCGTCGAAAATGAACACTCTCGTAACTTATTGCGAAACATTGTGGTTTTATTTAATGGATCGAAATACTTACATATGTTTTCTACGTATGAATTTACGTGTTGGACAATTCATCAACGGCCTGACGATAATTCCAGGGGGTCAAACCATATAGCTTACTATTGCAGTTTACAATGATAATCAATGTACATGGCGTGGTTAAAGGGCCAATTCGACACCAAGAACTAAGGTATCCTTACTAACTAGGCAATGTAAATCGAAGTGTCAGTGTCAATTAAAATGAAATTGAAATAACTTTATTCAATGTAGGATAGTATTATCATTATTGTCGTCATGATCCGTCATTGTAACAAAGTTAAATTTGACATCACTCAGAAACACACTAGACTATAAACCAAAAGTTTTAACATCAATATAACATTAACAGCCACAACAGTCCACTGCTAGACATGGGCCTCCCCCTATTGGGGGTTATTGCCGTACTCACCACGCATGGTAAGCGGATCGGCGAGCGCAGTGCAAGATGCTGCATTCACAGGGAACACTGCTGCCCATTCCCTGGATGATTATCCCTTAGTCGCTTTTTACGAGCCCCTCGAGTAGCATTAGGGTGATGCTATTCTAAGCCGGCACCACAAAAGCAAGCAAAGGTACATAAATAAACTAAACCTATTCAGCCAAACGGCTGAATTCTATTTTGATGTCCTGAATTCATGGAGAAGTTTGATTTACGAGACCTATCTCTGCAGTTCCAATTGTTTTCAAGTAATAAGAATGACGAACGGCTCTCCAGTTAAGCCGCGTTTTTCGGTTCAAGTAGGTAATGGATTCATGCATTTATTGATCCTTTCAGTGCGTATTCATTCATAGGTTCTAAACTTAGGTGAAAGATTGGTCCTCGCTCGAACCAATCATTTAGATTCTAAAGTTTAGGTTTCATTGGGAGTCCAACATCATTATTCTCAGTTGAAAGAGAGGTGTAAGGGACGGTGTACCAAAAACTTTGCAGGCACGATCAGACCATGATACTGAAAACTTTTAGTATGGAGCCTATGTTGTAAAAGAAAAAAAAAACGAGTTTCCATAGGAAGTCAGTGCGTTGATCGGGAGTATTGTATGGGAGGTCGAAATATTTTTTTCGTGTACCAACATAGCTTCCCAAAAAAAACTTGTTCACTTTCATTGTCTGATCATGCTTGCAATACTGTCCCTTACACACCGTTAACTATAGACGGGGCAGAAAGCAACGATTTAAGTTTCCTGGCATACTATATTCCTAGGGGAAAGTTATTCCATAAACCGCGATATCGGGTGAAATTTTACTAGTGACCGATACTGAAAATAGAGGACGGGCGGGTAAAAAAGAACAACTTTTCCCAAGGTCGAAATATGAAAAAAATGGTTTGAGCTTCTATAGTAACCAAATTCAGCAGGTCCAGATTTTCTTCATATTACGATCATTGGTCCTTAAAAAAAAGTTGTTTCTTATCACGCCCATCTGAGTTTTTGCTACCGGTCACTAATAAAATACAGGGTGTAAGGGACAGCCCCCCCCCTATGACCTAGACTATAGTCAAGAGCAAACCCGTCCTTAATAAAAAATAAAGAATACTTATAAGGTGCCATCAAACTGAACAATTTCCCATGGAAAAATATTTCAGAAAACGGCATTTTTTTTTTACTTTCCATAGTAATTGCAGTCAGTTTTTTTGTTCCTGACATATTATGTTCCTAGGAGTAAGTTATCTCTTACACCTCGTATATAATATTATGCTGACCAGAAATTTGTTATAATCAGGTAAATAAAACATTAATCGTCTCACTTGTCTACATGTGAGCAGGCGTCGTGTGTTGTCGATTGCATTATTTTTTTGCGAACGCATCAAGTTGCAGTCGCGAGGTCGAGTGCATTCACCTTCGTAGCTGCATAGGCAGATTGAGCTGCACTTTATAATAGGCTTTTTATTGAGAAGAATGCAATATTTTGCATTCTCAGATCGCAAATGACTAATTTTGATTCAATGGCTAGCTGCATCTTGGACCTTGTAAATATCTTTTGAAAAATTACCTGTATATTTTATTTACAATTATATTTGTATTTAAAAACGTACTTTTTAAAAACGACTTCAAAAATACACATACACATAATATCACGCCTTTTATCCCTTGCGGGGCAGGCAGAGCGTAAACGGCTTAGTGACAGGTTGTCAGCTTATCGCCTAAAATCAATACACACCCTCGAGTCCCTTAGTAGCCTCTTACGACTCCCACAGGAACGAAATGGGGTGATACAATTTGAAGCCGGCATCTCACGGCATAATAAACTAAAATTAAAATAAAATACAATAAATTAATTAACAAAACCAACCCTTCAAGGTCCTCTCAGCATGAATTGCTACTTTTCCTGTAAATAATAATTATAATAAATAGAATAAGCGACATACCTATATTGTAGAAAAGACTTCATTATTAAAAACATATTTTTATAAACAAATACCTATTTACTTTACGTTACATGTACTTAAATCAGCACTGATCTTAGCGATAACGTCTTATAGTTAAGTACTTATTACTGTATGGGCTAGAATTATTTTTTTATTTGTTTCATTTTATAATGCAAAATTGTTGTAATTTAAAAGCAGGAACAATATCGCGGCCTTGGTTACATACAATCACTTTCAAATGAACACGGGAAGACAGCATAAAAAATACTCAGGCTAGCGCGAGTAGGCCTGCAGTGAATGGGTTCCGGTGATGACTTTATAATTATCATTTTCAACTAAGTCACTTCACTACGAATCATTTGTAAATGACATACATACATACATATATCACGCCTTTATCCCCTGCGAGGAAGGCAGTGCGTAAACGGCAGCAGAAAACGGACATTTACGCGACGTCTGACAAACATTCGAGGGTCAGTCTGAAAACTGTGTATCGCCATAGTGACAGGTTGTCAGCCGATCGCCTGAAATTGTAATAGGTACTTACCCTCAAGTGCCTCCGTCGTCTTTTACGACACCCACAGGCATAAATAGGGTGATGCTACTCTAAGCCGGCATCACACGGCATTTGTAAATGATTCATAACAATGCGATAATGGGTAGAATTTTTCTTGTAACAAGAAAGATACATGTAAAACTACTTCGAACTTCTTCTTCTTCGTGTGGGACACCGAATCAACGAACGACCCGATGAACCCTGGTGTCCGAGTTTTGCAACCGCTTTCTACTACTAGTAGGCATCTGACATGGTTGTGTATCGACTGCCGTCTAAGTAATCATAGATAGCAACCGGGACCGACAGCTTAACGTGCCCTCCGAAGCACGGACCCATGTTTCTTACGGGCAATCAGGTGGTTCGGCCTGCAATGTCCTAACCAGACAAAGTAATTGTATCAACTTTGTTGAGTGTCCCAACGGGAATCGAACCCGGAAACTTTGCGCCGCAGGCAGTAAACACTGCGCCTTGTGCCACATCGGCCGGCGATGCGAGATATTCGATGAATAACACTTATTCGATTTATCACATATTCATTATGCATTTTTATTGGAACCCTAAAATCATTCACAAATAAAAGATGGTAATAATATGCTATAATATTACCTCTTACATACCAATAAAAAGACGATGCAGTTTTACCCGACTATATCAGAAGAAGGGTTATGTTTAATATTTTTCACGGGCTACAGGCAAACGACTGGACTTCACAGATGTTGACATTTTAGGTGTCATAAGATTCGTCTCACCACCGCGAGTGACACAGGGTATAAAAAACATAATTTCAAATTGATGGATTTTAAACGAAAAACATTATTCTAGAAATGTCTTTATCACGAGCCGCAGTCCGTTTTTTATTTTAAATATCAAAATTGTGGAAACATATTATTTTTAGTTCTTAGACTACCTACCCGATCTTATTTCAATTCCTTTTTTACATTTGCACTGGATTGGAGCGGGACTTTATCTTAGTTAAATCTTAGCCATTATTGCCACCTTCTTAAGTAAAACAAAGAATTTTCGATAACAAACACAACTTCAATGAGTTAAAATAAAAAATAAAAAATAACAAATACACACAAAACTTTTAAAATGAACTACGATTCACTGCAAATTTCGTCAAAATGGTTTTTATTTTGCGATTAACTATGAAAGATGCTAGCATTTTCTGTTCACTTCTCTGCCCAACATTCCATTTGTCCAAATTGCAAAAGAAACAATAGATATAAGTACCTACCTAGTAGTACTTGAATAACGATTAATCACTTTTCGATCACTCAGACTAAAAGACACTTAGATAAATGGCCTTAGCTGAATAGGTAGTTACAATTTGGATGTACCTATCCATCTGATGTAGATTAATTGTAAAAAACTGGCCAAGTGCGAGTCGGACTCGCCCGGGTTCCGTTTCATTCACATCAAGTCCTTCCATTTTATACGGTTAAATATATCATACCCCACTTGAACTGCTAGCCTCAATTTAAAGTTTTTGTTCATTTCCAGAAAATATTTTGGAAACAATTCCTAAATTTGTATTTCTAAACGAAGCTACTTGCCAAATTCCTAGGGTAAGTACTTGCCTAGGAATTTATTTCAAACCTAAACCTTAGAATTTGGATTACCCTGAGAGGGTCAAAACGCGTGTTTTTTACAGCATAAACGGCCGTGTCTTCTTTAGTCGTTAATTTAGGGTTTTGATATATTATCTACTTCAAGCGACCGTAGACCTGAGTATTTGGTTTTAATTTCAACTCGATATCTTCACGGGTTCGCGCTATAAAGGGGCGTGACAGACGAAAGGATGGACGGACGGAAAACTAAGTGATCCTTTAAGGATACCGATGTATTTCTTTTTAAGTTACGGAACCCTGCAAAAAATGTACCTAAACTTTTTGGATAATACAAACTATTTAACCATAATTATATTGACTTCACACTTCACCCTGCAGTTTTATCCCAACTGTAGAAAGGCAGGTTGTCTTGCCTGAAGAGCTGTATGGAAAGCGAAGCACTTGCCAATTTATTCTGCAAATATTCAGCGATCTCGATTATTACCTATATAGCCAGTGTGTGTACCCATGAACGACCTTGACAGTGGCGCCACTCCACGAATAAAATCTCTTTGTACAAACAATCTATTAGAATGTCCGTTGCTCAAGTTTTTAGTATCATCCATAAGTAAAAATAGATTCTGCAAACCCAATGAAATATTCGCTGTAATTAAGTTTATGTAATGTAATAAAATATAATAGTGCCTAAAAATGGGCACTTTTGGTATTAATTGCAACAACTTTTATTGCAGATAATATTTCATTGAATTTGTAGGTTCTAATTTTACGTATGGATAATTCTAAAAACTTGAGCAACGGTCATTTTGTTAGATTGTTTGTATAAAGAGAAAATATTTTTTGTGAAGTGGCGAGGTCGTTCACGGGTACACTCGTCAGGATACTTTTGGTTATTCGTATTTTCGGTATTCTCTTACTAGCTCAGCGTAAAATATGAACTAAACTACAGTTTAGCGATTGTCTCGCTCCGGCACAAGAAACTTATCGTAGATGATGAAACGCAAGTTGTCCAAAACCAATTAAAAAAAAATCTTCCTCTTCATCGTGTAAATGGAAATTTGTTCATATTTTTGACTGCCAATATTTGGCGAAAATAATATAAAGAATAATCGAATTTGCTGAAGTAGCTACTTAAGACTAGGTAAGCATACATAGCAAACTTTGCAAATGTGCTCAGAAGATAAAGCAACATAATTTAGGCATTTTTAACAACCTTAAATACCCAGAGCAAATTAATAACCTCTTTTTTTTAATTTGGTACCTACTACAATGTTGTAGCCAGTATGCAGGGTCCACATTTTTGAGTTATTTATAGTAGGACTATAAATAAGTATCTACATTCAAACTACTGCCCTTTACAGTTTCCATTATAGACCTTGGCGGTAGTCTTGTAGGTTTCTAGAGCAATTTTTGCTTCTTTTTGAAAACCTGCTTTCGTCCTGCTGAATGGCAATGACCGGAGCAAAGAACCTAGTAGAAAGGCAGCTTTGAAGCGAGTGTAGCCGTCAACGACCTCGACAGTGGCGCCACTTCACAAAAAAAAGTTTGCTTTTTATACAAACAATCTATCAGAATATCCGTTATTCCGGTATTAATTGCCATAACTTTAATTACAGCGAATATTTCATTGAGTTTACAGGTTCTAATTTTTCTTAAGTATAATACTAATAGGAACTTGGGCAACGGATATTCTGATAGATTGTTTGTATATAATTTTTTTTGGCTAGTGGCGCCACTGTCGAGGTCGTTCACGGGTTCACTTAAATAAATCAGCGTACCGCAGACAACAAAGAGGTAAATATAGGTTTTCAATTTTATAATCAACACCTATATATTTTTTGTATCATTAGCTGTAAGACGTTTTTTTTTGTCTAATACAAGTTAATTTTATAAGAAAACTAGGTAAGTACATCGACAATCACACATTTTTATTATAATTTTACTAGTGACCGATAGTGAAATACACAAGAGGTATAAGGATTAATTTCATCAAGAACATAGGTCGAAATAGGGAAAAACTATATGGACGAACCATACAAAATTGAGTTGCTATGGAAATTCAAAATATTTTTGACACATTTCAACCTATGTTCCTTGGGGAAAGTTGTTCCTTAATGATTACCAACCCGTCTAGAGATTTCACTATCGGTCACTAGTAAGATTTCACCCTATATCCAGTTATATCTAATCACTTTGTTGTGTCTGGTACCCTGGACATACAGAACCACTATTGTACCAAATCTAGGAATAGATATTAAATTCAGTCATTTGAATATCTATCCAGACTGGTAATGGGTTCTGGGTGATCTTTGTGCGTGTTTCTTTGTAAGCAATTATTTATTCTATGTCACCAAATAAGGTGGTTCTCCGACTTGTCGCCTGTCGTATTTTAAACGCATGCGTCTGTCAGACGAAAGGAAACTGCTTTACGCTGCTCCTTAAACTCGCGGTTTCTCCTTTTTACCATTCCGCGCAATTCGGGGCGCTGTGCTGTCAAACCCTCCTATTGTGTGGGTTCGATGTTGCATCGTCTCATTTTGAATCAAAATCAAATAATTTATTTCTAAGTAGTAATTTACAAGATTCTCTTTTTTCGAAAGTCAAATCTAGGTAATTAACATAATACATAAAAAAAGAATAGTAAAATTTACAGAAATGTAAAAAACAAATACATGTCAAAGTTTAACCTATGCCAATGTTATTAGATCTATGTCAAATTGAATGATTTTCATACTAATACGACAACGTTGCGTTTACATTGCGTTACGGTCCGTAACAGATGCGTCTGTCAAGTCGTTTGCACCGTGTAGCCGTATTTGTATGAGAATAAGATCGGAATTCGCAATTTCCTTTCGTCTGACAGACGAATAAAAACGCAGCGACGGTAGACTAGTAGAAGTAACGCCTAAAGTATAGCCAATGATATTGTCACAATTCCATAATGTTATAATTTATAATACACTAGCTGTTACCCGCGGCTTTGCCCACGTACTCATAAAAAACTATCCTATGTGTTAATCCATGTTACCTTCTGTATACCTATGTGCCAAATTTAATTACGTTCGGTTCAGTAGTTTTTGCGCGAAGAAGTAACAAACAAACAAACATTCAAACTTTCGCATTTATAATATTATAAGTAGAATGCTGTCCTTGACAATCACGACGATTCTGCCATTGGTACAAGGCCAGACATATTCGTGTTTGGAATTCGATTAACACTTTTTATACCTATGACGTAAGCATCACGTAACATTTATGATTATTATGATACTGTCAAAATCGTCAAAATAGATACATCAACCTACCCATCTAAGAGATAATTTTATTCTGGTTTTCATACAATTACAATGAATAAACAGTATAAATTGAACCCTTTGATGGGTAGGTCGATATGCCGCTGATAGTACATCGGTAGCACTTGGAGTTACCCATTAGAAGGTTGGACCTATGTTCCTTAGGGAAAGTTGTTCCTTATCACCAGCCCGTCTTCACATCTCGCTATCGGTCACTAGTAAAATAACACCCTCTATTATGTATATCAAAAATGCTGCTGATAAGTTCCGTCATCCATCAGCATACAATTCAGTAGCGAATGAACAGTATGGGATCTTCATTTTCTTTTCGTGTGGGACACAGAGTCGTCCAACAACCCGGGGAACCCTGGTGTCAGAGTTTTTCAACCGCCTACTGCTATTAGTAGGCCTTTGACTTGGTTTTGTAACGACCGCCGTCTAATTAAATCATAGACAGCAACCGGGACCGACGGCTTAACGTGCCTTCCGAAGCACGGAACCATAATTCATTTTCGGACAAGCAGGTGGTTCAGTGTCCTAACCAGACTGGGAATAAATTTACAAACTGATGACTATCAACTTTGTGACTGCCCCACCGAAAAATCGAACCCGGAACCTTTACTTCGCAGGCAGTCGCACTACCATTGCGCCACATCGGCCGTCAATATCTATACATAGTATGGGACAATATGTATATATTTTATTGATCCATTCATCTATTCAAATTCTGTCTCCTTTTCGCATATAGTTTAAAAACCGAATTATAGATTCTTAGATAAATGAGTGGTTCGCTGGCGCTCACTCTTTTATCTAAGTATACATACATACATATTATCACGTCTGTAATCCCTTGCGGGGTAGGCAGAGCATAAACGGCCTCAAGAAACTGTAATTTTCGCCACGTCTGACAAACATTGAGGGTCATTCGGAAAATTGTGTATCGCCACAGTGACAGGTTGTCAGCCCTTCGCCTAAAATTGCAATACAAACCCTTGAGTCCCTCAGTCATAGTACAGTAAAGTAGTAAAAGTACAGATTGTATGAATTCATCAAAAGTGTATTTACTGCGCTATTTGTCATATTTCATACTTACAATCTAAACTTTTCGCTGGATTCACTTATTGGCAGGTATTTTTGTGAGTAACCCTCCTATCTAAGAATGTATACGTTTTTGACAGGTAAACAGTAAGTAGCCTTACGCGTCTACATTAATAAACAAGGGATAAATCGATCAATCAATTTCATAATATTTATATTTTCTTTGTTTGCTGGTGTAAAGGTTACATCAAGTACACACGCGCAGATAATGCCTTTTATTAATCGAACTTACAGCTGATGTGGCGCAGTGGTAGTGCGACTGCCTGCGACGCAAAGGTTCTGGGCTCGATTCTCGGTGGGTCACTCACAAAGTTGATATTTATAAATTTGTAAATTTGTTCCCAGTCTGGTTAGGCCATTGCAGGCTGCACCACCTGATTGTCCGAAAAGAAAGATGGTTCCGTGCTTCGGAGGGCACGTTAAGCCGTCGGCCGGTTGCTGTCTATGATCACTTAGATGGCGATCGTTACACAACCATGTCAGAGGTCTACTACTAGTAGTAGGCAGTTGAAAAACTCTGACAACAGGGTTCATCGTGTCGTTGGATGACACGAAAATAATGAATGCCATAAGGTTATACTTATACATGTTCTTTTTAATTCTCAATTTATTAATTTGTAAGACTGTGCCATTTTGCACACAACACAACTAAGTTTTAAGCTAATTATTAAAATTATGACGCAAAATATGATAAATGACTGTTTATATGGCATATCTAGCAAATGACAGCCAAACGGCGGTGCGGCGGTGTATGTGATTTTTTAGAGGTTTCATATAACTCCTTTTGTCATCATCAATTACCGGACCGGCAATATATCGCAAATTCTTGCGGCAAGTATGTTTACCACCTTAGATACTTAAATAATATTAATAATAAAAAATACGGAAATCTGTGTCGAATCCAAAGTGTACATTATTATTATTAACAGCTATTATTTTTAATACAGGGTGTAAGGGACGGTGTACCGAAAACTTTGCAGGTATGATAAGACCGTGAAACTAAACAACTTCTTCTATGGAGGCTATGTTTGGTAAACGAGTAAAAGCTTTTAATTTTTTTTAATACTTGATTGCATTTAGTACAAAAGGCGGGTCTAACGCCACGCAGCTTTCTCTACCAGCCAACCGGAAGGTAAACAGAGACACAGATAATATAATACTACTACACAGAGATAAACTTTCGACCTCCCATACAAAATTACCGACGAGCTGACTGACATTCTACCTCTACAAAAAAAACGTTTCCCAACATAGGCTCCATAGTAAAATTTGTTCAGTTTTATGGTCTTATTAGCTTGCAAAATTTTCGATACATCGTCCCTCACACCCTGTATACCTACGTAAAACACATACTTTCTCCATTAATCCCTAAAGCAGGTGTTGATATATTAATATAACCGTACATTTCGACAGAACCGGTTTATTTTTTCCTTGTCATTGACGATATCATTTAAATCCCAAAGTCGTTAACACTAATTGTAGAGAAATTTAGTCAAAACGTGTTATTGTACAGCTACTTATAGGTCAATATAAAATTTTGCGGAAGGGTTATGTTCTATATTTTTTAAGTAAAGTTACATAACGTTTTATAAACAAATCATAGCAGGTGTTTTGTTATGTAAGATTTTACGCACTTCAGAATTTTATATGGATTTAGATTCATTTTTAAATAAATAGATTACCTACACATGTTTATAACAATAAATGTCCGTTTTATAATGATAATGCAAAAAATATCGTCAAGTAATAATACAATTCATGATATCAATACAAACTTAGCAAAGCTATAGGAACTACATAGCAGATATAATAGGTACTTTTTTTATAAATACATACAATACAAGGTAAACAAAAATTTTTAGTGAAACGGACTAATTCCTTTATAAAAAAAACATGTGTACTGTAAAACACTTACTCGACACAATATTACGTGGCTAAATTAGAAAGGTCAGTACTTTCGTAATGTCACCTGTATTATTCATTTACATTTGTATTTGGTAGTATAACTGATCTGTCAAATTTGTCAAGATAAGCATATATCAGTACTATTAAGCGCGAGCCGTTTGCAGTTGGAAATTGAAAAATAAAATAAAAACATTAAAACTATTTT
Organism: Tuta absoluta; assembly: GCA_027580185.1. NCBI lineage: Eukaryota > Metazoa > Arthropoda > Insecta > Lepidoptera > Gelechiidae > Tuta > Tuta absoluta. Next base: position 2,921,741 of record JAQAHW010000051.1, read on the forward strand.
ATTTTATTTGCCTCACAAACAGAATAGGTAGGTAGGTACCTACAGTTATGGGTCATACATGGTATATATAACATATCGGTACAATGAAATAAATAAAAAACAATTTATACAAGGAGATTTTTTTTTTTTGTTATACCAAGGGTATAGGTAACTAAGTTAACTAAAGGTACAAAAACTGAATAACTTCCCTATGGAACATATTTTGAAATATAAAAAAAGTATTTGGGCCTACCATATAAAATTGCTGAACAGCAGGTTAATTTACTATTACAGGGAGTTTCGACCCATGTTCCATGGGGAAAGTTGTTCAGTTTCAAGAGTACCTTGAACTCCTTTCGGCTTGTTATACCTATTTTGTTACATCCTGTATAAAGAGAAACCATCACAATATCTGAGTGTACTACTAGGTACTAGTACCTACCTACTATCCAATTATAACAAAACAGAAAATTCGATCTACATTGCGTTCCAGCTACTCATCACGACAATAAGAAAATTAACTGGCTACGCACTGACCCGATAGCGTAGTGGATAGTACCCCTACCTGCTACGCTGAGGGTCGTGGGTTCGATCCCCACACAGCACAAGCATTTTTAAGTTACTTTTCCAATAATTGTGTTGAATCTGGGTGTTTTCTATGTATTGTATGTATTTATTTACAACAAAGACGTATTTATGTTTTAAATCAGCTATCTAGTTTCCATAGTACAAGCTTTGCTTAGTTTGAGGCTAGATAGCGCTGTGTGAAATGTCCAACATTTTTACCTAAAACAGAATTGCCGTGGCTTAGAATAGCTTCACCCCATTTCTTTCCCTTGGGAGTCGTAAGAGGCGACTAAGGGCCTCGAGGGTGTGTATTGCAAATTACAATTTCATTCGATGGGCGGAGAACCTGTCACTATGGCGATACACAATTTTTCGAATGGCCGTCAAAGATTTGTCAGACGTGGCGTAAATGTCCGTTTTTTGCGACTGTTTTGCGTCTCGCCTACCCCGCAGGGGATTATAGGCGTGATATGTGTGTGTATGTATATATGTATGTCAAAATAGTTTTTTTTTCTGTAGCAAGCAGTTCTATTACACCTAGGTATAATATGGAACACAAGTCACTTAGTAAGGACTGGAACTGGCGGGCATTTGTACCTGAAGGTGAATAAAAAACATAAAGGACAAATCACTCAGCGCCATCTGGCTCCAAACTATGCAAAGCTTGTGCGATGGAAACTAGATAGCTGATATTATTACTTATATACTTTTTTATTATAAATACATATTATAAATATAATACATCCGACTTAACACAAATATCTGAAAAGGTGAAAAAGAAGACAAGGATGGATGAGGATCTTATCTTACCTGTCAGACTAGTTCATCAGAGAGTCTGTTTCGGTCAAGACCAACAATAATTTCTAAAAAAAAAATGAATTTCCAAGATTTTTATTGTGATAGAATATTTGACTATCAAAAACGGGATTGGCATAAATATAATGTCTACGTCCACCTGCGACTGTTTTTCCGTTACCGCAGTAAAATTTGCATATATGTTTAGGTATTATACATATGAATTATGTATACTACATAAAAATATACCTACTAGAATACCAAATTGTAAAACACTTCCCGTGTTTAAAATTTTGAGAGTGTAAAAAAAATCCTACTAGATTTTTTTCGAATTAATTTATAACAATGAATGATGGTGAACTTATGGCAATTATTGCAACACTTTAACAAACAATGATGACAAGACAAGATCATTAGGAGGTAGTTTAGAAACAAGTCAGGAATGATATCACATTTTTTTACTGTCACTCGCCACAGTTTAATCAACGCGTAGCTATCTAAGTAAAAATTATTAACATAAAGTACAATCAAAATAAATAAATGATTAACAAAAACACAATGATTTAATTAATTTATAAGCAGTAGAAAGAATGCTACTGTAAATTCGGATCAGTGTCAAAAATTTGTTTACCTATGGATTTTCGTGACAGTGGTGAAATATTTCTAACAATGTATTTGTGTAAACAAATACAAAATCTACGTAATCAAGTGATCATCATATCAAAGTTAGCTTTCAATCTGTATCATTTCTATTTAATTAACAATAATTTGTGGACTTATACTTAAAAACTTAAAAATGTTTACTTTATAACTGTATAAATCAATTGATTACAGTCAGAAAACTTTAAAAATAAGTGTCGATATTTTCTATCACTAGAACAAAAGAGGTCCCGACCCACGAGATCAACAAAAAGCCAGTTTCCCAACCGATAGGGTTAGTGTTCAAGTGCACGCATAAGTTAGTTCGCTCGGCAGTTTACCCGGCGCAAGTCATTGAGTGAGAAATCATGGCGGTGCGCGGGTGCTTGCTCCTCCTAGCCATCGCCTGCGTCTACGCAGCGCGCGAATGCCTCGAACTAACTTTAACCAACTCGATCATAAACGACAGTATCTTCAACGGGACATTACTGAAAATCGCGGAGAGGAACGAGAGTTTGGAGGAGAATGTGAGATTTGATGTGGTGGGATTGTGGGAGCGGTTCCCGAGGGTGGTGGTGCCGAGGAATGCGACCAGTGAGCAGTGCCGTCGGGAGGGCCGGGTGTTTCTGGACAGTCTGGAGCGGCTGGAGCTGTGGGCGCTCAAAAGTAAATATTGTTTTTTTTATTTCTCTAATTTATCTTACCTTTATTTTATGCACTACTATCTTCTTCCCTTTGGTAGAGATCGATTTCAGCGATAAGGCAGCCTTTGAGCATTTTTAGTTTAAGTTTTCCTGTTATTTATTTGTGTTTTGAATGTGTAATTAAGTGTTTTTACTTACTTACTTAAATTAATATGATAATCGAATTTTTAACAATAGCCAATCGCCAAACACAGAACACACAGTATTTAAATACATAAAAAGCACATAGATACAGACTAGGAAAAGCCACATGCCCAACATTGGACTGTTGGGGCTGTTATAGAAAATAAAGCTAAAAATCTAAAAAAGCTGTCAAAATTATTTCGTTCTTCTTTTTTGTGTAGGACACCAAGTCGTCCTACGACCCGATTATTAACGAAATCAATAACAATTACCTAAATGTTAAGAAACAGAACCAAACCAGGAAGAAACAATAAATGTATAGTAGTTGCATATTTTACTACACACAGTTTAAAAAAAGTTTGCGTTCATTTCAAAGGGTGAATCAGCCCATGAAACTGAACAACTATTTGAAATGTGAAACTCAACATACTGAATGTGTTACCTCTATACAAACCAAATTGTTTGGGTGGTCCAAAATGTATTTTCGTGTTTCTATTTTCGACCTGTGTTCTATGAGGAAAGTGGTTGTTTCATAGGCTAGTACAACCCTTGAAATAAACGCAAGTATTTCTCCTTACACGCAGTATAAGAAGATACTGATTGATTATAATGACGCACCTTTTTTGCAATATTACCAAGTAAGGTACTTACTAAGTAGGGCGATTAGCAAATAACGTAAAATACAACAATTATCGAAATTAGGTGACTTTAAAACAAAAAACGTAACTTATGCAAGATGTAAAAATTTTGCCTCATATTCAAAATTGTTGTGATAATAATCGCTTATAAGAAATTATTCTAAAACGTTTCAAAAAATGCACATGTTTTAGTGGGACGACATGAGCTAATAAAAATCATTAAATGTGTAGTATAAATTGAATGCGATTCCCGTGTCCCTATGTCCTTAGATCTTTAAAGGTACGCAACGTATTTTGATGCGGTTTTCTTAGTTGATAGAGTAATTCAAGACGAAGGTCTTGTGCCTGGAAAAGGTCTTTTTTCCGCCGGAAAATTGTTAGCAGCGGGTAAAACCGGGGTCTCTTTACTGCGGATTTTAAGATTGTATAAGATATGTCAACTTGCGTGGATGTTTGATGTCATATGCGTATGACATTGACAGCCACAACAGTCAACTGCTGGACATGGGCCTACTACCTCTGTTGGGGGTATTGCCATGCCACCCAAGTTTGGCAGGTGAATTGGTGAGCACAGATCAAGTTGTTGCATTTATAGGCAACACAGCTGCCCGTTACCTAATCGATTTTATCCCTTAGTTACTTTTTACGACACCCGCGGGTAGAATCGGGGTGATGCTATTCTTAACCGGTACATCGGCATGCAAATTATCCCATGAAAGTTAAAACATGCGAATAAAGTGTGTTACGACGACCACTCCGAGTAAAGACGCTTGAAATAGCTTTTTTATTTTTTATTATCCTTGTATGGCAGTTCTCTCACTTGTCCCCATCGTAACGCATGCGTCCGTCACACGAAAGGAAATTACGAATTCCGATCTTATTCCTAAACAAATACGGCTACGGTGCCTTATATTAATTTCCTTTCGTCTGACAGACGCATATGACTTACGGTGCGTTAAAATTACGCAGCGACGGACGACAAGTGGGCGAACCGCCTACGTATATCTGAAGGCCACCCCAATAAGCTTTATTCGACAGCTGTCATCTCCATACTAAAAGAGACGTCAACAAAGGAAAATGGATCCTCTGCCCATTATCACGAATATGACAGCTGTCAAATACGATTTATTGGAACGGCGGGACTTAAGTTCTATTTCTGTTCACTACGGCAAGTGTCTTCATCATTCCCGCATTTAATTGTCCTGTCAATACGTCATGTCCTAAGAGCTACAGCACAGTGCAATTGCAGATTACATTGTGCCACGAGATATACAATAGAATACTACAATATACTTCATTTGTACAAAACACCACAAAACAAACAGATACAGAAAAAGAAAAAAGATCTGTACAATTTAGGCGGCCATATTGCTGAGGTAGCAATTTCATAGATATCATTTAATAATGACCATAAATTGCCTTAAAAGTTCTTAGTACTTTTGTTTATTTCTTCTTATGTATGTATAGTATAGCTAAGCTACCTTTAGTGAGAACTTTGCTTACGAGTATTTTTCGTTTTTTTGTGCTTTGATTCTTTCTGTTTATCTTCTGGTTGGCCGGTAGAGAATGCCACGTGGCACTAGGCCCTCCCTTTGTACTTTCTGTGCAATAAAGTTTAATAAATAAATTGCTGTGTGATGCCTGCCCGCTTAGAATAGCACTACCCCATTTCTTTCCGTGGATGTCGTAAGGAGCGACTAGGGGACTCGAGGGTTACATGTGTATTGCAATTTTAGGTGTCCCTCAAGCTGTAATCCTCACATATGAAAACTTAACGAAAAGCAATTTTGGTTTTGTCAAAAAATAGTCCTGAAATAGTGACAAATAGTGACATATGCAAGAAAATTAGTGACTTCATATTTCCCAAGATATGGCTATCGTTTGGTGAGGATTACAGATCGAGGCTCACGCTGTAATCCCAACTCTCGTGTGAGCAAACGGTGGGGTATTTTCACTTGGTCTACATTCCAAAAAATAGTGCCTAATTAGTGACTAATAGTGACAAAAGATGAGAAATAGTCGCTTTATAATTCCGAAGTTATAAAGGCATCTTTGTGAGGATTATACCTATAGCAATTTTTGCTGTAATCCTCACCTCATTTCTGCTAAACGCTTAGGTCTTTTGACTCAAATTTAGTATAAAAAAATAGTGCTTAAATAGTGTTCTTAAACTGCATTGATATTTATTTAGTTTATGTAGGAGAAGCAATTAAAAAAACCGTAAGAACTTCTTCATACAAAATGGTCAGGTACAGTCGCAAACAATACTTCGTATTGTGAAGCTCAATTTAGAAGGTATGTAAACAAACAAATAGCTTTCTTTCAAGTTTTTCGTTTATATCTATCAGTTTAGTACAAAAATAAATAGATAAAAATTTATATTTTGGTATTCGATAATAACAAGAAACATATGTATTATGTGGTAAAACACATTAAAGCAAGACTAATGCACTAATAAATAAATGTATGTACATAGTTACCGACGTACGACTAGTAATATATTAATAAACATAAGAACCTACTTACAGAAATAAATACTACCGACATAACAAACCAGTATTGAGCTTCAAGTACGACAATACGAAGTATTGTTCGCGACTTTACCTGACCATTTTGTATGAAGAAGTTCTTACGGTTTTTTTAATTGCTTCTACTACATAAACTAAATAAATATCAATGCAGTTTAAGAACACTATTTAAGCACTATTTTTTGATACTAATTTTGAGTCAAAAGACCTAAGCGTTTAGCAGAAATTTGGTGAGGATTACAGCAAAAATTGCTATAGGTATAATCCTCACAAAGATGCCTTTATAACTTCGGAATTATAAAGCGACTATTTCTCATCTTTTGTCACTATTAGTCACTAATTAGGCACTATTTTTTGGAATGTAGACCAAGTGAAAATACCCCACCGTTTGCTCACACGAGAGTTGGGATTACAGCGTGAGCCTCGATCTGTAATCCTCACCAAACGATAGCCATATCTTGGGAGATATGAAGTCACTAATTTTCTTGCATATGTCACTATTTGTCACTATTTCAGTACTGTTTTTTGACAAACCCAAAATTGCTTTTCGGTAAGTTTTCATAGGTGAGGATTACAGCTTGAGGGACACAATTTTAGGCGATGGTGATGACAAAAACCTCAGGCGAACTCCCAAACAGACCACTACAGTTCGGCTATCCCAATTAACCATATTTGACAGCTGTCAGATTCGTGCTGATGCTGTGGGAGAGGGTCGATTTTACTTTGTTGAAATTTCTTTTATTATGTATATGATAGCTGTCGAATATTGAGATGGCCTTGCTTCAGACCACGGATTCAGTTATGGCGGTTCTTCCACTTGACCTTCGTCTTGACCTGATGAATCCTGAGGTCAGGGGTTATCAAGCGCCTACTACTAGTAGTAATCCTCTGACATGGTTGTGTAACGGCCGCCGTCTACGTAAGCATAGACAGCAAACGGGACCGACGGCTCAACGTGCCCTCCGAAGCACGGATCCTTTTTGATGAAACAAAAAGATAGGTAAAATTAATGAAGGGCAGAGTTCCACAAGAAAAGGAAGCTTTGGAAAAATAGAGTATATTTGTGCCGAGTGATGCCGGCTTAGAATAGCATCACCCCATATCTTTTCCGTGGGAGTCGTAAGAGGCGACTAAGAGACTCGAGGGTGTGTATAACAATTTTAGGCGATAGGCTGTCAACCTGTCACTATAGCGATACACAATATTCCGAATAACCCTCAAACATTTGTCAGACGTGGTGTAAATGGCCGTTTTTTGCGGCTGTTTACGCTCTGCCTACCCCGCAAGGGATTATAGGTGTGATATGTGTGTATATTTGTGCCGTGCTCTTATTGCTTGCCTTGGTCAGGGCTATTCCCGCGCTTTTAAATAATGAAGAATACTACAGTTGCCAATAACTTAAACTTAAATACGAATACATTACAATAAACATAGTATTATAATACGTAACTATACAGGGTTATTTTTTATTCACCCCGGTAATTTTACAGGCTGATTCTACTCATGATTCTGAACAACTTTTATAATAGGGTCACAAGCGAAAACGCGAAATAAAAACAGCTGCTCCATAGAAAAATTCATACCTACTCGAACAAAATGTATGGAACAGCTGGTTTTTTTGGCAATTTCGCAGGTGATTCCATAGTAAAAGTTGTTCAGAATCATGAGTAGAATCGCCTAAAAATCGAATAAAAAATAACCCTGTATGTTGTATAGTTCAACAATACGTTTTCAAATGTGCAAGTTATGTGACAACCGCTAACTAAAAATGTATGTTTCATTCTTTACGCATAATATTATTATTGTAAGTAGATTAGATACCTGCCTGTGAGATACTGGCTCAGAAAAGCATCACCCCAATTCGACACTCATCCAGGGAATGGGTAGCAGCGTTCTATGTGAATGTAAACTTTTTCACTGTGCTCGCTAATCCGCCTGCCAAGCGTGGTGAGAATGGCAATACCCCCGATAGGGGAGGCCCATGTCCAACAGTGGACTGTTGTGGTTGTGAATGATACCTGCTGTCAGGTTCGTCGAGTATCGTGGCAGAGGGTCAGTTAATTGACAACTAATCTAGTAATGAAATGACACCTGATAAATCAGGCTTTTGAAGGTAAGAAAGTAAGTAAAAACACTTTATTTAACAGGAAAACTTAAACTAAAAATTCGCAAAGGCGGCCTTATCGCTGTAAGCGATCTCTACCAGACAACCTTTGGGTTGCTGGGTAGGTTGGTAGGTTTTGCTGTAGTATGTACCATTACCAAAACGAAACATTCACGGTTTGGACTGCAGTCTGTCTTAATTCACCAGCGCCTACCAAACCTGACGCGCCGCGCCTTTAGGACATCAACTACGTCAAAGGTTGCTACTTATTTTTATTATCAAAAACCTTGATATTGACATCTTCCGGTTCAAATTTAAATTACCTATTTATAATAAAATGCCTATGGTTTTGTTAGTTATTGTATTGTCTATCCATAGTTATTCATGAATAAAACATTTATGACATCTTAGCAGGATATTATTTTTTTATGCTACCTTTTGTGTCGCTTGTTTAAAATAGTAAAGTACATTTTGTATAATTTAATCAGATTTTTCAATACTTATAACAGATATTTAGATTCATTTATTTTACATTAGTCAGAAGATAATGTGATTGTCAAAAATATGAAATAGAAAATAAAACTGTTCAAAGTTAAAGTTAGTTCAGTTTTATATTTGCATGCACCCTATCAGAAATCGGAGGACTTCTGTCCCTTACACCTCGTATTCTTATATGTTTTCACATATTTAGCCTTGGGGTAAATATTTCAGACAAAATCATACATCAGCTAATAAATATAGATACAAATAATAATATTAATTTAGTTCTATTGTCCTACTTTAAGATTTCTCCTTATCTATCAAATTCTCAACGGTACGTATCGAATTACACTCAAAGTGCACTATTAACAATGACCTAGCGAATACGCTTTGTAAACTGCAATTAGCAACAGCAACAACATTATATACATGTCACGCCTCTATCCCTAGCGGATTAGGCAGAGCGTTAACGAACGTAAAAAAGATATTTGAGGGCCGTTCCAGAAAAATCGTGTATCACTATAGTGACAGGTTGTCAGCCTGTCGCCTAAAATAGTCTCTAAGTCTCTTATGAGACCCGCGGAAAGGAAATGGGGTAATGTTATTCTAAGCTGGCATCACACGGCATAGTGATCATTGTGATCAATCACCAAAATATGCTATTGCCTGCTTGTTATATATGAACTCTGCTCCCAAAATAGTAAAACCGTCTCCAAAAATCGTGACCATCGAGTACAAATCTCAAACGGCGGCTAAGAAGCTGGGCATCCTGAATAGAGTGAAGCGATACTTTACGCCTGGACAGCTTTTAACTCTTCACAAAGCACAAGTCCGATCCTGCATGGAGTATTGCAGTCACCTTTGGGATGGCTCAGCCAAATACCAACTTGCCGCTCTTGACTCGGTGGAACGCAGGGCCAAGAGGCTCATAGGCGACATAAAACTGGTGGACACCAAGCTACATAGCCTGGCACATCGCCGCAAGGTTGCCTGCTTGTCGGTTTTTTACAGATTACCTATATTTCAGAGAGTGTGCTCAAGAGCTTCACGACCTTGTTCCACCAGTTCCCTTATACCATCGGACATCCAGACGCACCGCCGGATACCATCCGTACCTGGTAGCCATTCCACCAATTCGGACTAAGCGCTTCCAGTCATCATTTATAATGCGCACTGCTAAAGAGTGGAACTCACTACCTGCGTCGGTGTTTCCAAACGCATACAACCTTAATGTCTTCAAAGTAAAATTGAACAGGCTTCTTCTGGGTGAGCTCGCTCCATCTTAGACTCTGTCTCTATCCTATGACCTAGACTAGAGTCAAGAGCAAACCCATTCTTAATAATAATAAAAAAAAATAGATCGGGCATCAAAATTAATAACATTTGTTGGTAAATGATTAGCTCTTAACTCCAACTTTAGTTTCTTGTCTAGTTCTGGACACGCAGTTAAACACTCGGGCCCAGGAATAGATATTTCAATTTATTTTTGATTGCATCGTAAAAAAACAGGTTTGTGACCAAAATTAGTGAGAAGACAACACTATAAAAGTCCCATACATACCTATACATATCACCATATCAAGTATTCTTGTTTTATTAGGCTAAATTTATTTTTATCATACTTAGTAAGTTGTACACGTCAACTGCTTCATTTATGTCTTCTCACTACCCTAGGTCTGCTGTAAGAGATTTATTTTTAGAAAAAAGCTGATCTGCTGTGTATTGTTCTATATGTTATGTCCTTTCTGTTATATTGTGTACAATAAACGGTCAAATCATACATACATACATATATCACACCTTTATCCCTTGAGGGGAAGGCAGAACGTAAACGGCCGCAAAAAACGGACATTTACGCCACGTCTGACAAACATTCGAGGGTTATTCAGATTACTGTGTATCGCCATAGTGACAGGTTGTCAGCCCATCGCCTAAAATTGCAATACACACCCTCAAATCCCTTCGTCGCCTTTTACGACACCCACGGGAAAGATTACGCGTAGGCCGAAAGTCAGCTGCTGTATACGGTCGCTATCGCCACGTCTGACAAATAATATCAAGAGGGCCGTTACAGAAAAAAAAATTATCACTCTAATGACAGGTTGTCAGCCTGTCGTCTAAAATTGAAATTCACATGAAACTTCCCACGGGAAAGAAATGGGATGATGCTATTCTAAGAGGGCGTCACACGTTAAAATTCCATGACAGCATTTATTTTGTTTTAATGTTAGAATACATTTTTTGATGACCACTTTAAATCATACCTCATGTGCACTTATGCTGACTAAGAGAAACACTGTGACATAATAATGAGTGCATTGAACTTATGCCACATTGTTACGTGACAAAACTTAAAATGACCTTGGTCACAGATCATATACATAACTAACCAAAAAATACTTTTGTTAAAAATTGAGTAGGAACAAAAAATACCTACCTTTAAAACCTTAAGGCGATTGATGCGGCAAAACTAGCGCCACTTTACGAAAAAAAAAAATACCTCTTTATGAAAATAATACTTCAAATGGTTGTGTTATTTGTGCTTTAAATTAATTAAAGTTTTAATTGTGTTATTTAAAGCAAGATTGAAACCTGCAAATGATAATATTTGCAGAATTAAAGAAAAATGGCACATCTTGCCTATAAGTACTTAGATAATAGGTCCATTTTCTTTCCTTTCAATTGTACATATATTTTCTATGCCATCTCATCAAACTTGATTTTGTAACACAGCAAAAAACATACCTTTTTTGCCAATTGTAAAGATGGGCAACTTTCTTTAAGTTATAGATCAAGTTAAACATAATTATAATTTGAATAAATTAAATATGTATAAATGAATCGTTGAATTATGTTCCTTGAGAGCTATGACCCCATTACAGTTAACTGTATTCATCCGCTATGAGCTCTGTGTCTGGTTTTTTGGTGTTTAGTTGCAATTTTTTTCTCTTTCGTTGTCTTTTAAAGTTCGCAAGCTTTTAGCCTCGCAGTTTCATTTTTTTCACTTATTTATGAAGATATCTTCTATACTTACTTTCAGTAGGTATATAGCCCATTCGTTTCGTCGGTTCTCCTACTTGTCGTCCGTTGCTGCGTTTTTTAACGAACAGATGCGTCTGTCAAACGACTTGATAGACGCATTCGTAATCGCACCGCATCCGTATTTTTACGGAAATAAGATCGGAATTAGCTATTTCATTTCGTCCGACAGACGAATGCGTTACGGTGCGTTAAAAATTTAAAATGCCACCAGCGTAATTTGACCTCCATGCTCGATACTCGCATGTTCACGGGCGGGTACTGACAATTGATCGCAAAACTATATAAGGGAATGCTCTTTAATTTGGTAAGTAGATACGGTCTGTCGTTATTATTTCAAACAATTTTTCCCCACGCTCCCATACGCTCCCAACTAAAGAAAAAAATATATATCGATAAAAATACGTCAAAATTCAGATGGTGTTATTAAATTACAAAAAAGTTAACCGCGCGCTTAGACAGTGCTAAAAAAAATCTATACGATTTGACGTTGTCAAACAGCTTATACCACTCTAACTAGTCTAACCTTTTATGTTATAACACGAAGTGCGTTTGTACAGTCCTAAAATGGATTTCGTATTTACATATTTATTTATTTGAGAAATAATTTTCCAACTCGTATTTTTACCCCGTATTTATTGAAAATAAACTCGTAAAAACGGAGGTGTACAATAAAAACCTTATGCAATTATAGTAATATTTTTTACATTACCTATATTACAACATAGGTAAACATTCTAAAGGCTGAACCTCATTTGACATTAACTTTTAACAAGAGAGTGATAATCGTGTTAAATAGCGGTTGACCATGAACTACCTTCAAACCAATACATTTTATTGAATTATTGTAGTGAAGCGAGTTGTTCATACAAAAGTAAAATGGACTTACGTTCTCAAAGGGGACAAAAGTCTAATTTAAAATCTCGATGGCAAGTGCCGTGTTTATATTTTTTTTGTACAATAATAAAAATACATTGTAAATCATAACATTTCTTTCTTCAAACAGATTCGCCACTTTACACTAAAAGATAGAGCTCCAAAAAATTTGTTTGATTTTAATCTTTTAACCAAAAGTAGTTTTGCGCCAAATTTACGTGTGCCTTCATCATTTTTCATAAGCATTTGTTAAAATAATTGCCCTTCATTGCATGCCCATTTTTTAGTTTTTTTAATAAGTTGATTATAAAGACGGCCGATGTGACGCACAACGACCTAACATACAACTACAACTGACAGGTGCGGCGGAAGATGGCAGTTTGAGTATTGGCAAAAAAAACTTCGTTTCATTTCTCAAATTTATCGAATTAAGAGCCTTCTCATTAAGTCATTACGCTTCTGTTATTTCTATTAAACTGTAATTTCTATAAGCAGAATGCATAAATCAGCTCTTTATACAACTGTTTTCTAGTTCATAATTCGAACATTATGAAACGAGTGTAGATTAACGAAGTATTTTCGTATAAGATGGCTGTCACAAAACCTCAATATCGTCCAGCGCAGGTGGCTTACTCAAAATAGTTGCGTTACAAGGAGTCCTGCAAAGGGCAAGAGCCGTGGCAATGTCCTTGACAACTCGCATCCCGCCGGTTATACAACTATTTAGCTTTAAGGCGAGTGTAGTCGTGAACGGCCTCGGCAGTGGCGCCACTTCACAAAAAAGTAAACTCTTTATACAAACAATTTTAGTATTACAGGTTCTTAAAAAAACTAGAACCTGCAAACGCAATAGAATATTCACTGTAATACAAGTTATGGCTAAAAACGGCCACTTTTGGTATTAATTGTCATAACATAATCACAGTGAATATTTCATTGAGTTTGTAAGTTATAATTTTACTTAAGAACAAAACTAAAAACTTGAGCAACGGACATTCTGATAGGTTGTTTGTATAAAGAGTTTATGTTTTTGTGAAGTGGCGCCACTGTCGAGGCCGTTCACGAGTACATTCGCCTTAAAAATAGCACAGTATTTTATAGACATGTTTCTAGAACGACCTACGTGGTCCGGTCATTAACAATACTTAATCAGCCCTTTAGTAACAACATCTTGTACAACATTACATTACAACAGTCCACTGATGGACATGGGCTCCCCCTATTGGGGGGTATTGCCATACTCACCACCGTAACAGTAACGGTGCGGTAAAAATACGCAGCGACGGATGATATGTGGGAGACCCATCTTATTATGCTCTCACAGTCCTTTATTATTTTTATCAATGAAAATACTAAATTGAAAAAGCCGGTAGCTCAGTTGGTAGAGCAGGGGGACGGCACCCCACGGGTTCAAGTCCTAACATTTTATCAATTTCTTATTTTCATTTATAATTTACATACATACATACACATATCACGCCTATAATTCCTAGCGGGGTAGGCAGAGCGCAAACAGTCACAAAAAACGGTAATTTACGCCACGTCTGACAAATATTTGAGGGTCATGCGGAAAATTGTGTATCGCGATAGTGACAGGTTGTCAGCTCATCGCCTAGAATTTCAATACACACCCTCGAGTCCCTCACGGGAAAGAAATGGGGTGATGCTATTCTAAGCCGGCATCACGCCGGCATTTTTAATTTAATTAAAAAAAAACACGAAGTAAATACCAACTAGATACTTTAGTTTGCGCTTGAGATTTTAAGTTGCGATGAAGTTTCACGACCGCTTTATCATCCTGATACAAAGACGACACAACATAGTTGTTTGCAAGTTAAATAAATTCTTAAACTATAAACGAAGCGCCCCAAAGCGTGGCCGTTAAAAACTTTCTCAAGATAAAAAAACTGTAGTAAGAAGTTTAAAGAAGTGGTAATATTCTACGATAATATTGCAAAAACTTAAGCACAACATCTACGGTTTTATTACAAAAAGTTAGTCGTGGATTAAGCTTTTTGACAGCCTCAAATCGTCCTGTCTTGTCTAGCCCATATCATCCTACTGCTGGGCAAAGGCCTCTCATCCATTTTTATTTTCTCGTATTAAAACAAATAGAAAAATATTTAATACTCTCTCTAAAAGCGCATCAATTTTTTCTATAACACGGTTAAGAGATTCGTTGAATCTTGAATCTTAAAGATGACTGGACTTATTTGAACTTGATCTGGGAATAACTTCACAAAGTACGGATGTCGTCTAATTAATTTACATAACTTGGCGTATTCCTCTCTCCGAGAATCGAACCGGCCACCTCTGGATTCAGAGAACACGCTTAGATTGAAATTGGTTGCTGTTGATTGAATAGCCCGAGCGGATAGCACCCCTGCCTGCTACACCGAGGTTCGTAGGTTTGATCCCCACAAGACACAAGGATTTATAATTTTCAGATATTGTGTTTATTCTGGGAGTTTCTGTGTATAAGTATTTATTTACAGACAAAAAAGTATATACTTAAGTATGTATTAATATCAGCTATCTAATTGAATACCAAAAAAAACAGCTATCAAGTTTCCAAAGTACAAGCTTTGTTTAGTTTGAGGCTAAATGGCACTGTGTTAAATGTTCAGGATATTTATTTATTTTTAATTAATTTTAACTTTTGTTTTTAGGAAGAATTTGCTTTTCTGTCCCTTAAACTTGCTTTTCCCACAATTTTGCACATCAGAATTCTAAACAGATTTTAGTTTATGCGTCATATTCCCATTAGTACAGTGGTCACGTAACAAACATTACCAGAAATTACAACGTCCGAAGAACCGTTTTCTAAAATGGGTTTTGATTTGAAGTGGATACCTACGTATTTTTCCTCATAGCGAATCAGCTGTCTACTCTATGTCATGAAACTGCAGTCTACAGGTGAAATTCTTAGTACATTGCGTAGCCAGTTAATATTCCTGGTATCATACTGGCTGAACGACTACGCAATGAACATCGAATATCACCAGTAAAATTGTAGCTAGTAGTTTGATAATATCGGCCACTCATCTTCCTGTGTAGCTACGAGACAGGATTGCCGTAGTACTATAGCTACGCTGCTACGGCGTAGTATTATGTGCACCATAATGATACCGACATTCAGATGGTCAGATAGACAAACAGCCAAGTAAATTGCAGCTTTATTGTATGGACTAAGTCCACTAATGGAACGATCCAGATCGAAATATAGAAAAAACTACAACCATCAATTATGACTGTACATAACGCAAAGTCTGCGCTTCTCTAATTTCATAGATAGATTCATCAATACGAGCATTTGATTCAGTCCGGATTCCCAGAACGGCTTGTTTGAACAACCACACAAACTTCTCAGGGTAAGCCGTTGCTTACCAACAGCAGGTGTAGATTTCTAAGCCCCGGGGCTAAAATAACAGAGTCTAGTATAAAAAACGAACATCTGATACATTGTTTTTATTTCTGAAACCAAGTCACGGTCTGGACCTCGTCCAGTCGTACATCCATTGTTTTGATTGATTATACATTGACGATTTACTAATTAGTCATTGAACCGATACATGCATCGGATGACAATGCTCGAACTACATTCGAATCACGCCAATGTCGACGTTTGTCATTCATTGCGGGTTGGGTTGTGAAATTTTCGCCGGCGGCCAGTGGGCAGTACAAGGTCTCGAGGTAGGCCCGGCTCGTCACTGTCCCGTTTCGTCATAGAATGATATTTTTATTATTTATTTATTTTAGAGCCCGTGTTGTCCCACTGTAGGGCTAAGGCCCCTCTCAAGCGATATATATATATATTTTAAATGTTAGTCACAATCTACCTTAAGTTCTCAAAGTACAGACAGACAAATTTTTTAAACGTTAATCTCCGGCCACTTTAAAAATCCAATTTAGATTGCTCTCAAAATCGTGTTAGTGCTATGACTTAAGTTTTATTTTTCTTCGTCGACATGTTTTTTATTATGGGGATGATATCTGTCAAAATTGGTTTTTCTAAGTGATGATACTGTAAGCAAATATTTAAGCTGTGACATTCAGGACTTCAATATCACTACATAGTATAAAATAAAGTCGCCCCCCGGTAGGTGGTGTACCGTTGCATAATTACATCTTCATAACTACTCAACGGATTTTGATGCGGTTTTTATAGATGGAGTTATTCAAAAGGAAGGTATTTTTGTACATGCCTTTTCTTGTTACTATGTATTATTCCCACGGGAAACCGGTATGTAGCTGGGAAAGCCGCTTGGCGGGCCACTAGTGAAACTATGATTTATTATTGTGACGAACTGGGACTCATTATATGTTTTTTTAGTTTTTATGACTATCCGGGTCTAAGACAGGGTTTCATAGGTCAAAGTACAATGTACTGACCGTGACCTAAAGATGACATCATCAGACGTATTCTTTAGTGCAATTTTTATGAGATTTTATTACCCTATGAGTCTAACGACTATATATTTAAGTATGGATATTTCCTCATCTATAATCATTTTAGTCAGATATACACCGACTAATGGTTTAGGCCAAGTGACGAATAGTTAGCGGAATAGTTTTCCAAAGGCGGGGTTCACTCACTTGTCGTCGTTTTGTTCCGTTTTTTTAACGCAACTTAAGGCGGCGCCGAGCGAAATCCGACCGTCCAGTGGCGCCCTCCCATGTTTTTTAATAATTTCTTAAAATCTAGGACAAACATTAAAAATCTAAGACGGACAAATTGTTGTCCTATAGATACGATAGATTTATTTTAAGGTACAACAATAAGCTTTACATTGTAATGCGTCTTTAAAATCACATGATTTAAAATGTAAAACACAAGAAAAAGCTCATAGTTGTACCTTAAAATAAACTTATCGTATAGGACAACAATTAGTCCGTCTTAGATTTTTAATATTTGTCCTAGATTTTAAGAAATTATTAAAAAACATGGGCGCAGGCTTAAGCTTGTGCCGAGCGAAATCCGACCGTCTAGTGGCGCCCTCCCATGCTTTTACCAAATTTCTCTAAATCTGTTACAAATATCAAAAATCTAAAACGGACAAACTGTTGTCCTATACGATAAGTTTATGCCGAATATCAACAGTGAGCTTTTTATTGTGTTCTAAATTTTAAATCAATAAAACGGAAAATAGTGGCCGTTTTCGGTTACGGTGGGTTTAACGGTGCGGTACGCTGCGTAACAAACCTTAAACCCCACCGTAGCAGTATTTGTATGGGAATAAGGCTGTAATTCGCAATTTCCTTTCGTCTGACAGACGCATGCGTTACAAAAACGGAACGACACGACGACAAGCGATTAAACCGCCTTAGCCGACCATTACTTAGGTCATCTCAGCGACGACGTTTGGAAGTTATCGGTACTATTCGGTACGCGTTTGCGCCTAGTCTACCAATAAACAGTGGTGGTGTTACTTGAAACAACATAAATAATAACAATTGATTTCATTACACAAACATACATATATTACGCCTATATCCTTTGCGATATGGGCAGAGCATAAACGGCCGTAAAGAACGGACAATCACAGCACGTCTGACAAACATTTGAGTTACAGCATAACTCTAGTAGTTCTTAGCAATTGTATAAGATACTGGTTTAAGTTGATTGATCCCTTTAAGAAGGTTTATGTGCGGCTGAGAGTACATACTACAAATCACTTCAATGGTTAATTATGCACTGATATGCAGCCATTATGTCATTATCAGCTGATAACATAGATTTGGACGTCATTATCTGTTTGTGTTAGCAATAAATTGCGCATTAATTTAAATATCATTGAACATGTTAATAATCCGCTGGAGGTGTGGCCAATTAATCCGAATATTATGTCAACGAAATACAATACGAAATATGACACGCCACACATAAATTTATATTACACGTAGGTAAATAAAATGGTTGTTATGTATTTCTTGTTTCAACCGCGCCTTTATGAATTCCGAATATTAAAATAACGACTGTCGTAAAGTCAAGCTGACTAATCTTGGCAGTTTGGACTTTGCATCACACAGTACACTTTCGTTTGTCTCGACTTTACTTACTCTCTCTCTCTTTTCGTGTGGGACACCGAGTCATCCAACGACCCGGTGAACCCTGGTGTCAAAGTTTTTCAACCACCTGCTACCACTAGTAGGCCTCTGACATGGTTGTGTTAAGACCGCCATCTAAGTAGTCATAGACAACAACCGGGAGCGACGGCTTAACGTGCCCTCCAAAGCACGGAACCATTTCTTTTCGGACAATCAGTGACTTATTAAGACAACTAATCAAAAAAAGCACTGTCACTTTTAAGTTTAGTAAAAGACAGTAGATTTCATAGACTATTTTAGCCATGTCATGTCTTAAATAGTCTAAGATTTCCTTGTATGCTTAATCGCCACATTATTAGTCGTGCTTAATTTTGACAGATACCGCGTAAAATGCGTAATAGGGAGAGGCCCATGTCCAGCAGTGGCCTGTTAAAGTATAAAGGTACTATTCCGAACCGAGCGGCCGACAGCATATGCACTACTGGTTCGTATGGGTTTGTATGGGATACTATCCGAACCGAGCGGCCGACGTCGGCCGCCGCGGCATGTGCTGTCGGCCGCTCGGTTCGGAATAGCACCTTAATAATGTATAATCAATCAAGCAATATGTGTTATGTTATATTCACCCTTGAACTTAGCAATCGAATATTAGGAAACAAAGCGCATACAAGGTCGCAGTTGCATGCTATTGAAACCACGTGGAATCGTTGCATGAAGAATTTACTGCAAATTGTTGTAATTATCTGTATATAATACAAATAGGCATGAACTTGAAAACTTGCTGCAAATTGTTTTAATTATCTAAGATAAATATTCGGTGATTCCGTTGCCTACTTTACGAGAAAAAAAAACCTGTAAAAAGTTGCTGGAAATGTTTCAAAGGGTAACGAGCTGTTTGAGACACTCTACAAGTTAGATATTGGTTGGGTGTTTGACAGAAATCATTGCTGATGATTTTGGACGATCCCACAGTTACACCTTTTTAAATAATGGTATCTAAAGTTGCACTCCAAATACTGATGGGGTGCATGCAGTCTACGATACCGAACAACTTTCCTCTAGGAACATATTATGTCAAAGAACGACAAATAAAACCGACTTCCTGACTGCAAGTCATTTTTTTTTGACATTTCCTGAAATATAGCCCTAGGGGAAAATTATAATTTTTTTTATCTGAATGCACGCTATCAGTATTAGAAACTGACCCTTACAGTATATGATGAAGTCGCTTGCCGTTTCCCTATGTATGTTGAGATTGCTATAAGTATGCAACGAATTTTGATGCGGTTTTCTTGTTAGATAGAATAATTCAAGATCAAGGTTTTTAATGTATAATTCAAGCCGGTAAAGTCTTTTTCTCGCGGTAAAACGTGTTAAAACCGCTAGTAACAACTGTTAATGATAGAATGTGTTTCTTTCAGTGTTCGACGCCACAGCCAAACCGCCATCGGGCATCCTGTCAGGCAACGGCAACCAATATGGCGACTTCGACGAGTGTCTCAGCGTGGAGGGGCCGGTCCGCGGGAAGTACTGCCTCGCTAACCTGCAAGTGCACATCGGAGGGGACCGCAACATGGACGAGATCGACAAAATGGTGCACAGCGGACACTACATCAGGAGCAACGTCACTGATGTAAGTCAATCCCTCATTCAATCAATCAATCAATCAACCAACCAATCAATCTACCAACCAACCAATCTCCTTACAAATCAATCAATTTTCCGATGGTGCATAGTGGACTCTTTATCAGAAGCATCGTCACTGATGTAAGTCAATCAATCAACCAACGCTCCGGATCTTTCCTGGTCCAACGTTTATCTGTGGCCATCCAACGCGGCAATGCAGCCAGCCTGATGGGGACGTTTGGACCGGGAATGATCCGGGGTGGTGTTTTTGATATTAAGGTGACGAAAACCTAGTTGAATATTGTGATTTGACATATATTTTAGTATTATTGTATTTTGACATGTGTTTTATCAACCAACCAATCAATAAATGCATCGTCAACCAACCAACCAATCTACCAACCATCCGATAAATTAAACAACTAATCTCTTAACAAATCAATCAATCATTCGATGGTGCACAGCAGACACTTTATCAGAAGCATTGTCACTGATGTAAGTCAATCCATCATTCAATCAACGAACCAATCAATAAATGCATCATCAACCAACCAATCAATAAATGCATCGTCAACCAATCCATCAATCTACCAACCAACCAATTAACAAATTAACCAACCAATCTCCTAACAAATCAATCAATTATTCGATCGTGCATAGCGGACACTTTATCAGAAGCAACGTCACTGATGTAAGCAAGGGGCGTTACACACAAGCGTGTAGTTCAGTCGCGGAATTTCGGTCTGTTTGAATCATACGGCTTAAATACGGCTACGTTGCGTTTACGGTGCGCTACGATGCGTAAGAGATGCGTCCGTCAAACGACTTGACAGATGCATCCGTAAACGCTCCGTTGCCGCATTTGTATGGGAATAAGATCGGAGTTGCAATTGCCTTTCGTCTGACAGACGCGTGCGTTACGGTGCGGTAAATACACAACGACGGACGCGTGTGGTAAAACCACCATAGCTAGCTCGATTTGACACACTGTTGTTGCCCCGAATTATGTTTTAAGTGATACCACAGTCACGTCGCTTTTAGACGGACAATAATTTTATGCATTCAATATTTCCAGCACATTTTTCACAACTACAGTGCTGTTTCTATAGATAATCGGTGAATAAGTATAAAAAGTAGAACCGTTATCTTGGTAATATTTTAATGAGGCAAAGAACGCCATTGCGTGCGGCCTGGAGCAGAAATCAATGTAGTTTTGCATTCAATGCCCCACTGACAAGATTACTGACACCAATTTCTTTGTTAGACTACTACTCTGCCGCACAATTTATAAATACAGTGAGTGCATTTTGGTAGTTTTGAGTAAACGGCGCGCAAAGCTTAAAAGTGTTTTTTCAGTGTAATTTTTTTTGTGGCTTTCTTTTGAAAGCTTTTGTGTTTATTTTATATAAAATGGTAGGAAATGAATTACTTTATGTTTAAAGAAACTGTTTTATTGCTTTGATGTATTAATTATAGTTAAAAATGTAGTTATAATTAGGAAATCGGGACTCTTCTATGGAGCAAAATTACGCAGTACTATTAATTATACTGTGATTACGCAAAAATACAGTGAGTGTGCTTCTCACTGTATTTATGATACGTAAAATATTTTTTTGAGCCATAAAAAAATACAGCAAGATATCTCACTGTATTTATGAAGCAGAAAAACACGTGTTCAAGTTACAAAAAAAAAATATTTTTTAAAAAAGAAAGACAAATAAAAACTTACGAGCTATTTGAAGCTATTTGAATTATACCAAAATGTTCGCCTGTTTTCCGGCATTAGAGGAACCAATTTTTCCAAAATTTGCTTTTTCCGGCTTTCCTCAATTCCGCGTGGAGCAGATTTTTGTGAAGGTTTAGGAAAACTTTTCTTTTTTAAGATTTTTGCCATGAGGAAATCTAGTTGGTGTTCAGCTCCTGTGTGACAAGTTTTATACTTTAACTAGCTTTTACCCGCGACTTCGTCCGCGTTAGACAGTTTTTTAAGGCACAGGTTCTAAAGTAGATATTTATATTCATAGTAAGTATGACAGTGATATTAGAACAGTTCTTATCTCTACTGTTTAAGGATGACTTGCTTGCTTCTGTTGTTAAAGGGACAATTCAAAATTTGCTATCCGGTGTACTGCCCTGAGAGATCAATATTTATAACCAATATTACCATTGAATACAAAGTCAGTAGATAACAAAAAAATCCTCGGTAAAAAGTTGCCAATATCCTTTTTCAACTTATTCCCATCATACTAAACAACTTTTGTTTTGGAACCATTTCTGTATCTCTAATAGTTTAGGTGGGCTCCTGATGGTACACCTGGTGGTCTACATAAGGTACTCCAGATCCTCAATGTCCTTGTAAAAAGAAGCAGCCAATCATACTAAACAACTTTTGTTGTAGAACCATGCCTGTATCTCTAATAGTTTAGCTGGGCTCCTGATGGTACAGCTGGTGGTCTACATAAGGTACTCCAGATCCTCAATGTCCTTGTGAAAAGAAGCGGACCACCATACTGAACAACTTTTGTTTTGGAACCATTTTTGTATCTCTAATAGTTTAGGTGGGTCCTGATGGTACACCTGGTGGTCTTCATAAGGTACTCCAGATCCTCAATGTCCTTGTGAAAAGAAGCAGCCCATCATACTGAACAACTTTTGTTTTAGAACCATGCCTGTATAATATCTAATAGTTTAGCTGGGCTCCTGGTGGTACACCTGGTGGTCTACATAAGGTACTCCAGATCCTCAATGTCCTTGTGAAAAGAAGCGACCCAGCATACTGAACAACTTTTGTTTTAGAACCATGCCTGTATCTCTAATAGTTTAGCTGGGCTCCTGATGGTTCACCTGGTGGTCTACATAAGGTACTCCAGATCCTCAATGTCCTTGTGAAAAGAAGCGGCTCATCATACTGAACAACTTTTGTTTTGGAACCATGCCTGTATCTCTAATAGTTTAGCTGGGCTCCTGGTGGTACACCTGGTGGTCTACATCTGTACTCCAGACCCTCGAATGGTGATAAAAAGTAGCCTATGTCCGTTCTCGGTATGCTAGCAATCTCTATATCAAGTTTCATGAAGATCGGTTCAGCGGTTTGGCCGTGAAAGCGTAGCAGACAGACAGACAGACAGACAGACAGAGTTACTTTCGCATTTATAATATTAGTGTGGATATAAACTGCCCCCGTTCTGCTTTAACTGACATTATATCCTTCAGATAGCACCTTGGTTCTCTTTTGTTAAGACGCGCCTGGGAAGCATAATCTTGGTAATTATAAAAGTCGTTCACTTGCATCTGTTTAACATCGCATTTTTTCGAATTGGCTTCTTGGACAGCCTTTGCAAAATCATCGTAATCGTAAATAAGTGCTCTCACTGTAGTCATGTTAAGCCTGCGTCGAGCGTATGCCGACCGTCCAGTGGCGCCCTCCCATGTTTTTTAATAAATTCTTTAAATCTAGGACAAAAATTAAAAATCTAAGACGGACAAATTGTTGTCCTATACGATAAGTTTATTTTAAGGTACAACAATGAGCTTTTTCTTGTGTTTTAAATTTTAAATCACTAAAACGGAAAACGGTGGCCACCATTTTCCGTTTTAGTGATTTTAAAGACGGATAACAATGTAAAGCTTATTGTTGTACCTTAAAATAAACTTATCGTATAGGACAACAATTTGTCCGTCTTAGATTTTTAATGTTTGTCCTAGATTTTAAGAAATTATTAAAAAACATGGGAGGGCGCCACTGGACGGTCGGATTTCGCACGGCGCCGCCTTAAGGATGATAAGTTATAATTATGTCTTATATTCCTTGGTATAATATATGCTTATTGCACTCACTGCATTTATACTAAGGTGGAAAAGGAGATAATTTTATTATATCCTAAATTATTTGCAGTGAAGGCACTGACTGTATTTTTCATAAGGATATATTTTTAAAGGTTGCACTCACTGTATTTATGGCCTTTCAAAACTCCGTTGTTTTTGTAGATATGGAAAAACGGGCTTTTGATTCGTAGAGATCTCGTTTTGCTGATTCCAAATATGTAAAAAACAAAAAAATGAAAAAATGCACTCACTGTATTTATGATTTGTGCGGCAGACTTAAGTCTTCTGAATAGTTTGTACTATCAGTTTTACCTTTAAAGGACCAACTTTTATTCGCATTACTTGGATTTCGTGAAGTAACCTAAGGAGGTTCTCCCCCTTTTAGTCCGTCACTGTGTATTTTTAACGCAACGTAACGCATGCGTCTGTCATACGAAAGGAAATTGTGAATTCCGTTCTTATTTCTATACTAATACGGCTACAGTGCGTTGACGGTTGTCTGTCAAGTTTAAAGGGACCGTGAACGGACCGCAGCTGTATTTGTATGGGAATCAGATCGGAATTCGAAATTTCCTTTCGCCTGACAGACGCATGCATTACGGTGCGTTAAAAATTACGCAGCCACGGACGACGATGATGATGGGAACGACGATGTGAGAACCGCCTAACCCGTAATAGGTATCTTGATGAAAGTAAAAAGCGAGTGATCGATTTAATGATAAATTTATTAACTTAAATGTACCGAATTTAATTCTACCAAGTTTTTAATTTTGGTTCAGAAGTGGTCCATCACGGACGAATTTCTAAGAAAATCGTATAATAAAGGACTTGCAATAAACAGGTGCAAATACTAAGCAATTTCTGGGACTTTAATATAATAGAAAATAAATTAAATCGCAGTGACAAAATGGAAATACAATATAGCTGAATTTGGCTAATAGAGTAAACAATCGAAAAATTACAATCTTTTAAAATGGCAACACTACAACGCCATGTCAAATGCTTAAGATGATGTCAAGATGGCAGTTGTTGGGATTATTTCTTATTTCTTCTAATATTTTTTAATAAGGGGCTATTTTTCAATGAATTCTTTGCAATATCATTATTAAAATAAAGTCCATACTAACGACTCCGGCGTTAGCTTGAGCCGTTTCGCATCCACACTAATACCAACCTAATTGCAATTGCGATAGAGTTCACTTTATTCTTGCAGATAAATGCTTTGTTTAAATGGCTAGATTTGCGTCTATCTTATGTCAAGTGACATCCATTTTGACATCAAGTGTTCTTTTTCGGACAGAGTTTTTCAACCACCTACTGGGGTTACCACTGTAATTATAGCGACATTCAACTGTCATTTTTTTGCCACTGTAAAATACTTTACTTTAAACTGTTAGCAAAATACGAAACGATCAAGACCATCCAACTGACACGCTAGCAACACAACTGTAACGGTTTTCATTTAGTAGATTTGAGGCTCAGACCAGCAGATAACAAAAGCAGTTCGTAAGCCGTTAGGTTATGAGAAGAAATTTAAAAAGATTAAGTGTTGAATAGGGTAATTCACGGGATAAAATTTAGGTACCTAATCTTTGAACTCCCTTCGTGGGGCTAAATAGGGTTGTCGGTCACGCTCCATTGTTGACCCAATCTTTACCCGCCGCCGTGGGCTTTATTAGGTCAAGAGCGTACCCTCTTGCTAATTAAAAAAAATACGACGAAATTAGCAAAATGGCGGATAGAAAAGTGAAAGGTACAGGATGTAAAAATAACAAATTATATCAAGGTAAGAACCAGCCTGTAAAACTGAACAATTGTCTCCAAGGAGCGTAGAGTATCGGTAGAAATATAGAAAATTTGGAGATTAACTACTTAGTACTAATTTCCCTTTTAACCCCGTTGTCCATCTTTTGGTGGACGACGGATAATAATTTTCATCCAGTTTTTTCATGCATTTACTAAGAATAACTACCTATAGTATAGTTCATAAGGATAGGTACTTATATTTTTGTAAACAAACCAAATCAGGTGTTTTATAATCCAAGTTTCCACACACTACAGATTTTAGAATGTGATCAATAAAACGGACTAATTTCTCCTAATTTTTAAGGTATAAAATACAAAATAAGTTGCTATTTACTACCGTGTAATAAGGTCAAAATAAAACAAATATTACTAAGCAAATACTTTTTGCACATAAAACGTAATCGGTGTACTGTAAAACACTTACTTGCTCGAGGAAATATTACGCGGCAAAACTAGAAAACTCAGCACCTTCGTAATGTGATCTGTATTATTTATTACATTTATATTTGGTCGCATAATTCATCTGTCAAATTTGATAAGATAAGTACCTGTCCATATATGCACTAGTAGTAAGTACCTAGTGACAACCTTTGTGTAGGTTGATCTATAGTATCTCATCATCTATAGATGTTGCGTAGAATTCATTATCGAATAGAATAAGTTCCTCAAATTAATTGTATTGTCCAAATGAATTTCTGAAAGAACAATGTTTTAATTCTGTTGAATATCTTCAAACATCAGCAAACTCCGTCCAATTAATTCTCTTCTGTTGCTAAGTTGCTTCCTTTATCAACAATTTGCTGACAAATTGAATCAACATCAATATTGTCTATTATAAATATAAGACTCATCTACAGGGTGTAATAAAAAAACAGTAAGTAAAATGCGTTTTCCGTGACGCCAGTTTCAAATAGCATCACCCTATTTCTACCTGTGGGTGTTGAATAAAGTGACTTAGAAAAAAATCGCTAAGCGAATGGATAGCAGCGTTCCCTGTGAATGCAATATCTTGCAATGCGCTCGCCAATCCGCCTGCGAAGCGTGGTGAGTAGGGCAATAACCCCATCAGGGGGATGCCCATGTCCAACAGTGGATTGTTGTGGCTGTAAGAGGTTTTGTAAAATGATTATTTTATGATTAAACGACCAGGGCTC
Source organism: Tuta absoluta (assembly GCA_027580185.1). Lineage (NCBI taxonomy): Eukaryota > Metazoa > Arthropoda > Insecta > Lepidoptera > Gelechiidae > Tuta > Tuta absoluta. The sequence goes on from JAQAHW010000051.1 coordinate 2,948,672, forward strand.
CCGATTCTCTTATTTTTTTGTCATTGTGATGCCATTCACACTCAACTGCTATTCTATTGCCATTGTTATTTTCTATTCTCCAAACTGTAAGCGGAATACGAATCCATCCAACTGACACTCTATTGAAACACACCTGAGACGCTTTTAAAACAGCTGAATACGGCCCAAGGAGCCATTCATTTGAAAATTATAAAATCGACTTACTACATCCTCTACAAAAATATTCGTCAATAAGCCGATTTTATAATAAAATGCGTGGTTATGAATGCCAAATCGTAAAAAACGTCATGCCACATGCCATATATCGGCAGGGCGTCAAGTGTCTTCCGCATAATTAAGCAAGTTTTTTAATAACAATTTTCATTTCATTCTACGACTCATGTTTTTAGCCTAATACTAATTTCTTACATTTCTACACTAGTCTGTGGCTGTTTTCAAACATTCGAAAAATCTAATCTGTCATCCAGCTAGCTTTTGGTCTCCCTTTACGGGGATGGTCTCAAGGATACAATCAGAATAAATTTATTTCGATTAATTTACGGAGTGTATGAGGCAGCCCTCTGAATGCTGATAGGTTGCATTCATATCATGAAACTGAACAGTGCTGTGTGATGCCGGCTTAGAATAGCATCACCCCATTTCTTTACCATGGGAGTTGTAAGACGCGACTTAGGGACTCAAGGGTGTATGACGGGCTGAGAAACTATCACTATGGCGGTACTTAATTTTAAATGTTTGTCAGACGTGGCCTACATGTCGGTTTTTGCGGCCATTTACGCTCTGCCGTGAAATATGTATGTATGTATGCAAACTGAACAACTTTGCCATACAAATATATTTCAGAAAACGTAAATTTTTTTTTACTTCCTATAATGAAAGTACTGACTTTTATAATAGAAGTTTTTGAAAATACTGCAGCGGATCATTAGTACGTATGGGAGGTTTTTTTTGTCGTTTCCTGACATGTGTTTCTAAGAGACATTTTTCAGTTTCATGGTCTAAATGCACTCTACTAGTATTCGGAAGGCTTTTACACCCTGTCTGTGGTTACACTCTGTATTGACGGCCGATGTGGCGCAGTGGTAGTGCGACTACCTTGGTTCCGGGTTCGATTTTCGGTGGGACACTCACAAAGTTGATATTTATCACTTTGTGAATTTGTTTCCGGTCTGGGTAAGGACATTGCGGGGTGAACCACCTGATCATCCGAAAAGTAATGGTTCCGTGCTTCGGAGGGCACGTTAAGCCGTCGGTCCCGGTTGCGGCCTAAGATTACGTAGACGGCGGTCGCTACACAACCATGTCAGAGGCCTACTATTAGTAGTAGGCGGTTGAAAAAACTCTGACACCATGGTTCATCGTGTCGTTGGACGAGTCGGTGTCCCACACGAAAAGAGAGAGACACTCTGTATTGTCACATTGTAATTATTGTCCGTCCGTCTTTAGGCGCGGGTCCGTGGTCTGAATATCAAGCGAATTCAAATTTGACATTCACAACCTTGAAGTTTGGTCAGGTTCTGCTCGAGTTTGTCCAGCAAATACCGATGTGACAGCTTCTGCCTAAATAACCATCATGGCTTAGAAAACAACATAGTGACAAAAATAATTTTTTTTCATTGTGATGAATAATTTTACCCTTGGAAATAGGCAGTTTTCTTATTAAATAAAAAAAGTGTAGTATTGCGTGTGATGCCAGCTTAGAATAGCATCACCCCATTTCTTTCCCATGGGTGTCGTAAGAAGCGATTAAGGGACTCGATAGTGTGTATTGCAATTTCAGGCGATGATGGGCTGACAACCGGTCACTATGGCGATACACAACTTCCCGAATGACCCTCAATGTAAATGACCATTTTTACAGCCGTTTATGCTCTGCCTACCCCACAAGGGATTAAAGACTTGATATATGTATATAGGTAGTATACCAAGAACTCTGTTGATAGCATAAACTGACGACATTTCTAGATGCCGAATGCAAAAAAAGTTATTGTTCTTTTCGAATCTATTCTCGTTTTTCGCGCTTTGTTATTAATTAATAGTCTGGTTTGTTTAAACATTGTGGTTTTCGTTAATATCCAGGAAAATCCATTAAAATAAATATTTTTGTGATGCGAGTGATGTAACAATAATATTTGGATGATTTTTTGGGGGGTTTTTTCCTGTTCAAGGGAACCGGTTAATTATACGCATGTAAACAACAAGCTTTGAGAATCTTGACTTAAAGAAGACGGCGCACTTTTCATACAAAATTACCCCACGTCCTATAACAATGTGACGTATCTCAAAAAAAAGGAAAAAATGCATATAAAAATATGTCATACTCAAAAACTTATATTTTTCACACCAACATAAAAAAAAATTGCAATGAAAATTACTTCAGGGGCAACTGTAAAAATACGTTTTTACGAGTATTTATGAATCGATTAAAAAAAAATATCATCATCATCATCATATTGTGTGGGACACCGACCCGACGACCGGATGAACCCTGGTGTCAGAGTTTTTCAACCGTCTAGTTTTTCAACTAGGCTCTGACATGGTTGATAACGAACGCTATCTAAGTATTTATAGACAGCGACTGGGACCGACGGCTTAACGTGCCCTCCGAAGCACGGAATCATCGTACTTTCGGACAATCAGGTGATTCAGGCCTGCAATGTCCTAACCAGACTGGGGACCACACCCAAAGTGATTGTCAGCAGTGACATAGGTTGATTCACTTACATTATTACAGGAGATAAAAATGCAAGTGAATAATGAGTTGTATCTCGATCCTCGATTGAGAGAGAGAGAGAGAGAGAGAGAGAGGTCCGTGCACATCCAAGTTTGGCTAACCCGGCTCGTGAGATGAAACAACTGTAACGAATCGGGTCTTTTTTCCGTGTTTGTAAGTATTTCGTTTTATTAACGTTGTTAACCTTTCATTTCGGGCAAGTTGTATCGTCTGTGGTCGCAAGTCACTGACTCAGTGAGGCGACAGCCGCAGCGAGCTAAGATTTTGTTGACTATCCTCATTGGGCGTTTGGAACAATAGATCACACAATACTCATAACGCCATCGGAAGACGAATCCCGAGATATTATTTGGGCTGGATGCGAAACCAGCCTCAAGAATTGAACCACCCGGCAGGTTTCTTGAACAATGTTTTAATAAGGGATTTAGAAAATGAATAAATAAATAAATGTTATGTGTGAATTGTATGTCATTTATTTATGTTTATTTAATCTTTTTATAATTTTTTACGACCGGTTTGGTGCAGTGGCTAGTGTATCTGCTTTCTGCGCCGAGGTCCCGGATTCGATTCCCGGTGGGGACAAAAGTTGATATTTGACAATTTATCACTTTGGGTATGGTCCCCAGTCTGGTTAGGACATTGCAGGTCTGAATCTCCTGATTGTCTGAAAGTACGATGATTCCGTGCTTCGGAGGGCACGTTAAGCCGTCGGTCCCAGTCGCTGTCTATAAATACTTAGATAGCGTTCGTTATCAACATGTCAGAGCCTAGTTGAAAAACTAGACGGTTGAAAAACTCTGACACCAGGGTTCATCGGGTCGTCGGGTTGGTGTCCCACACAATATGATGATGATGATGATATTTTTTTTTAATCGATTCATAAATACTCGTAAAAACGTATTTTTTACAGTTGCCCCTGAAGTAATTTTCATTGCAATTTTTTTCATGTTGGCGTGAAAAATATAAGTTTTTGAGTATGACATATTTTTATATGCATTTTTTCCTTTTTTTTGAGATATGTCACATTGTTATAGGACGTGGGGCAATTTTGAGCCTTCTTCTTTGAAACAAAATATCGTTTACAAATGATGGTGGTGTAAAGTTACATGCCGCCGTGTAATTAACCTGGCCAGCCCCAAGGCAGTGCCTTTATTTTTATATTTATTTTTTATCCCGCCCGAACCGATTTTCTATTACGACAATAGGACAAAATTGTGTCATACAAATTTCTTTATTTTTATAATGACGGATCATGACATCAATAAGTGTTATTACTCTACATTGAATAAAGTAATTTCATTTTCATTTTCGATAGGTTGTTTTTTTTTTCACGATATCATACATTCAATACAAAATTCAAAAAGCTAGCGACTAGGGAAGAATTTAGAAAACACTATTAAGGAAGTTTCTTAGCAAGTTTTTAACAGTAAAGAACCATAGGACAGCTTTTCAACCTAAAATTGTATTTTGATGTCTTTAAGTGTTTCGGAAGATTTAAGATTGATGATAAATTTAAAACATGGCTGTGTCAACTTTAAAAGGTTTTCAAACGTATTTTGCCCGTGTGTTACAGAATGTCACGTAAAAGTTTTTTTTACAGTTCTATACATACATCACGCTTATATCCTTTGCAGGGTAGGTAGAGCGCATACGGCTGTAATAACAATCATTTACGCCACTCCTAATAAACACTTGAGTGACATTCAGAAAACTGTATGGCCATAGATACTAGTACGGTTTGTCTCCAAACTACTATGAACATTTTTATTTGTAATTTCTCCAAATACCTACGATTGGTATCGTTGGATTCCTTGTGATGTCCACAATACGGAACTGTCGGTCGTAGAGTGAAAAAGCGGGGATAGAGGGTGGGGGGGGGAATCAAAGATGGCGGAAAGACAGTTTGGTTTTTAAGCTATAACTCGACATATACTGTTCCGATTCTAAAAATAATAATTGCGTTTTGAAGGTAATAAACTGTTGTATGTTTCGTCCATAGACATATAATACTTATTCATTATCGTTTATGAGTTATCTTCATAATTAAAGCCTTGCAGTAAACACTCTAATTTTTAAGTACGGATTGTTCGAAAACTAGTAGTTTTTCGATAAAAATTGTTGTGTAATAAATTATAGAATGGACATTCAGCTATTCAAAAATGTAAGTATAATTGAACTGGGCACTCAAATCACTAAGATATACCTATTCGCGTGAACCGAGTGGTGTAGTCGCGTAGGTACCTACCTACAGATGCGCTTGCTATTGACGCTGCTGTCAATGTACTTACTAATATTTATAAATTTTTGTTTGTATAACAGCAACTTGCAAGGAACGTAATTTTTTATGAAGGATTAATCCCACCAAAAAACATGCCAAGTCTCGCTGGAGCTGCTTATTTACCTTTAAAAAGTAATGAAATCTAGACAAAGTCGTGCCAAGTCTAACGTTCCAAGTGGCTTTAAAAAGGATGTAGCGAATTGAAACTAGACTAAAATAATAATTTAAATTATATTGGTTAATTACTTATATTTAGAAGTATTGAACTATAATTTTTAAAATAAGTTTAATCACAATCTTGATTGAAAGACTCATCACAATTATATTGATTGAAACATGTAACAGAATCGATATGGCAGACGCCCTTCATACAATTTTGCCGCTTCTTAACACAACTGCACTTCGCTGTTCGGCAACCTGTCGCGCATTGGCATGATATTAAATTGTATGTCTTTCATAGATGATGGAGGACGCAAACTAGTCACTGGCACTAACTTGTTGCTTTTTATGTGCCAAACACACGTTTCTGGTGGGGGTAAATCATGTATAGGCTTGTGTGCCGTCCTCCAAATAAATGTTTGGTAAGTAGCCCTACGAAGATGTTGCTCTAATGCTCCTTTGATTGGAAGTAGTATGTCAAGATTATTAACACTTTGGAACATAGCTGCTCTAAGATGATCTATATCATCATGTGTTCTTAATTGAGGTTTTTTCTTGCAATTTAATTGCAATGATAAATTGTTCAATTAATTTTAAATTATCGTCATTTAACGTAGCATCACAGCCAAAATTTTCCAAAAGTTGGAAGTTTTGAAGAAAAACTGGCCAGCTAGTTTTTTTTGTGATCCCAGAAAGAGCGCTGGTGGTATCACAGCATGTAATAGCGTGGTAAGCGAGTAGACAATATTTCTCTTGTCCAAGCGTCCTGCTAATATCGTGTACAGAAACGTATTTTGGTGATTTTGCTGTTCCTCTCTGAATCCAAACATTTGGGGGTAGTTTCTCAATATGGTGTATCAACAATAACAAGACATCGGTGTCTCGACTATATACAATGGTTGTCTCGTACCCTTGTCGAGCAGCGTCTGCAGCGTGAAGTACAAAGCGAGTATCGCCCTCTTTTTGATTACTTTGTAAATGAGTAGTGTCTCTGTTCAAATTAGTAGTCACAGTCAGTGCATTTTTGAAGCCATCTGCTGTTAATATTTCAGTATCTCCTTTGATTGTTGCTGCTCTTTCAGTGATAGATTCAGATATGCAATTTGCAAGATTTGCTTTATTCTTTGGGTGATGATGAAAAATGACATGTAAGCTCTGGCAGTCTGTTAAATGAGCCATTATATTATTTATGAATATGTCTTTCAAATCTCCGAATGTGTTTGTATTTCTAGGCTTACCAATAGCCTGGATGAGAGCTTGACCGTCAATTCATTCATCACCCAAAGAATAAAGCAAATCTTGCAAATTGCATATCTGAATCCATCACTGAAAGAGCAGCAACAATCAAAGGAGATACTGAAATATTAACAGCAGATGGCTTCAAAAATGCACTGACTGTGACTACTAATTTGAACAGAGACACTACTCATTTACAAAGTAATCAAAAAGAGGGCGATACTCGCTTTGTACTTCACGCTGCAGACGCTGCTCGACAAGGGTACGAGACAACCATTGTATATAGTCGAGACACCGATGTCTTGTTATTGTTGATACACCATATTGAGAAACTACCCCCAAATGTTTGGATTCAGAGAGGAACAGCAAAATCACCAAAATACGTTTCTGTACACGATATTAGGAGGACGCTTGGACAAGAGAAATATTGTCTACTCGCTTACCACGCTATTACATGCTGTGATACCACCAGCTCTCTTTCTGGGATCACAAAAAAAACTAGCTGGCCAGTTTTTCTTCAAAACTTCCAACTTTTGGAAAATTTTGACTGTGATGCTACGTTAAATGACGATAATTTAAAATTAATTGAACAATTTATCATTGCATGATATAGATCATCTTAGAGCAGCTATGTTCCAAAGTGTTAATAATCTTGACATACTACTTCCAATCAAAGGAGCATTAGAGCAACATCTTCGTAGGGCTACTTACCAAACATTTATTTGGAGGACGGCACACAAGCCTATACATGATTTACCCCCACCAGAAACGTGTGTTTGGCACATAAAAAGCAACAAGTTAGTGCCAGTGACTAGTTTGCGTCCTCCATCATCTATGAAAGACATACAATTTAATATCATGCCAATGCGCGACAGGTTGCCGAACAGCGAAGTGCAGTTGTGTTAAGAAGCGGCAAAATTGTATGAAGGGCGTCTGCCATATCGATTCTGTTACATGTTTCAATCAATATAATTGTGATGAGTCTTTCAATCAAGATTGTGATTAAACTTATTTTTAAAATTATAGTTCAATACTTTTAAATATAAGTAATTAACCAATATAATTTAAATTATTATTTTAGTCTAGTTTCAATTCGCTACATCCTTTTTAAAGCCACTTGGAACGTTAGACTTGGCACGACTTTGTCTAGATTTCATTACTTTTTAAAGGTAAATAAGCAGCTCCAGCGAGACTTGGCATGTTTTTTGGTGGGATTAATCCTTCATAAAAAACTACGTTCCTTGCAAGTTGCTGTTATACAAACAAAAATTTATAAATATTAGTAAGTACATTGACAGCAGCGTCAATAGCAAGCGCATCTGTAGGTAGGTACCTACGCGACTACACCACTCGGTTCACGCGAATAGGTATATCTTAGTGATTTGAGTGCCCAGTTCAATTATACTTACATTTTTGAATAGCTGAATGTCCATTCTATAATTTATTACGTAACATTTTTTTTCGAAAAACTACTAGTTTTCTAACAATCCGTACTTAAAAATTAGAGTGTTTACTGCAAGGCTTTAATTATGAAGATAACTCATAAACGATAATGCATAAGTATTATATGTCTATGGACGAAACATACAACAGTTTATTACCTTCAAAACGCAATTATTATTTTTAGAATCGGAACAGTATATGTCGAGTTATAGCTTAAAAACCAAACTGTCTTTCCGCCATCTTTGATTCCCCCCCCACCCTCTATCCCCGCTTTTTCACTCTACGACCGACAGTTCCGTATTGTGGACATCACAAAGAATCCAACGATACCAATCGTAGGTATTTGGAGAAATTACAAATAAAAATCTGTTTTTAGAGCACTTTTGCTCAAAACTGACCGTACTATACAGGTATTAGTCCATTGCCTAAAATTGTAATGCACATGTAAACCTCGATTCCCTTAGTCGCTTCTTAGGACACCCACGGGAATAAAATTGTGTGTTTCTATATTAAGCTGCATGTTGATTTAAAATTCCAATAATGTAGTTCAATAATTCTTTTATCTGAATACTTTTCTTTCGGACAATAAATACCTTATTATGGTGGAATTATATGGAAGATGTATCCCCCATAGTAGCGAGGGGGATTAAGGGGGATACCCCAGTAGGTATAGGTGGAACTGGGGCAGTATAACAGCGTCCGTTAAAGAAGAATATGAAACTGAACAACAAATTCCAATGACTCACACACCCAACCCTTAAAAAGAATAAAAATATTTTATACATACAGAAACAATTATATCTTTCTATAATAGGTTATGCATCATATAATTATCTTCTGTTGGCGAAACACAGTGAGACAATACGGGCGATGACGTCATCAAAATCCCGGAGTTACGATCATGTCTAGAATTACATTAGGTGTGTCTGTCTCGCATATTAATGTTAACGCGCCTTTTTGATCATTTATATCATATCATACCCTAATGAGGTGCCGTGTGATGCTGGCTTAGAATAGCATCACCCCATTTTTTCCCGTGGGAGTCGTAAGAGGCGACTAAGGGACTCGAGGGTGTGTATTGCTATTCTAGGCGATTGGCTGACAACCTGAAACTATGGCGATACACAATTTTCCGAATCACCCTCAAATGTTTGTCAAACGTGGCGTAAATGTCCGTTTTTTGCGGCCGTTAACAGTCTGCCTACCCCACAAGGGATTATTGGCGTGATATGTGTGTATCATACCGTAAAAATTACAAGAGACACTTTATGACAGTTCTCCCACTTGTCGTCCGTCGCTGCGTATTTTGAACGCACCGTAACTCATGCGTCTGTCAGACGAAAGGAAATTGTGAATTCGGATGTTATTTTCATTTGTATAACATAAGACTGTCAAGTTGTTTGCTACGGCTCAAAAGACTTGACAGATGCATCCGTTACGCACTGGAAACGCACCGTAATAGCCGTATTTGTGTGGGATTTAATATTTTAGCAAAAGATACTAAAACACTTTGAGGAAATTGCCATTTGGCTTTGCAGTTCGAAAACGTGTCGGCAGCTCTACGTTTTTGTTACACCATGTAGAATATATGTTATGATATAAGGATGATATTGATTGCAAACTAAAATGCAACTTCAACAACAAAATCTGTCAACGTAGCCCCACATTCCTTTATGTCAAATTCAATTGTTCTGCAATACAACACCCTGTTTGTCGGTATTCCCACTTGTCGTCCGTCGCTGCGTATTTATAACGCACGGTAACGCATGCGTCTGTCAGAAGAAAGGAAATTGCGAATTCCGATCCTTTTTTTTATTAAGGATGTATTTGCTCTTGACTCTAGTCTAGGTCATATGACAAAGACAAATTCTAAGATGGAGCGAGCTCACCCAGAAGAAGCCTGTTTACTCTTACTTTGAAGATATTAGGGTTGTTTGCGTTTGGAAACACAGACGCAGGTAGTGTGTTCCACTCTTTAGATCTTATTCCAATGTAAGCTACGGTGCGTTTGCGGTGCGTTACGGATCGGACCGGTCTGTCAAGTCGTTTGACAAACGCATCGACGAACGACGACGAATAGCCTCTGACTGACTGGCTCCACCGTTCAAGGGAATACCAATAAAGAGCCTTGCAAGCCACACGTGGTTCTGATTACCGTGATAAGGTCTGACGACCGATGGTGGCGCAGTGGTAGTGTGACTGCCTGCTACGCAAAGGTTCCGGGTTCGATTCTCGGTGGGGCACTCAAAATGATGATATTTATCACTTTGTGAATTTGTTCCCAGTCTGGCTAGGACATTGCAGATTGAACCACCTGATTGTCCGAAAAGCAAGAGTTCCATGCTTCAGAGGGCACGTTAAGCCATCGGTCCCGGTTGCTTTCTATGATAACTTAGACGGCGGTCGTTACACAACCATATCAAGGGCCTACTACTAGTAAAAGGCGGTTTAAAAACTTTGACACCAGGGTTCATCGGATCGTTGGACGACTCTGTGTCCCACACGAAAAAGAAAAGAAGGTGTGAAAAAACGGGGCACAGCAGGATTATGTCATGTTGTGATTATGCAAAGGGTGATGTGTTGTTTTAGGTGTGGTTTTGGCCTTGTGCTTGAGCATTTACAAGGTTTTCGCCATTTTCGAAGTTGTGTACGGAAATTAAGACAATGAGTCAGCAGCACCTACGATACATAACACAATTGACGAAATTACAAGAGTCCACTGTTGGACATTGACATGGGATTCCCGCGATTGCGTTTTATTTGCCATACTCACCATGCTTGGCGAGCGCAGTGCAAGATATTGTATACCCGATCACCTTTTTCTTTTTACGACACCCACGGGTTGAAATAGGGTGTTGCTATTATAAGCTGGCAATAGAGTTCTTTGTATTCTCAAGAAACACCGTAATTCCGTACTTTTACATGCCAGGAAAACACAAAATGATGTCATCCACGTAACTACACTAAAAGTTATCTAGTTTCCTCAACAGACCTTCATACAAATACATATATCACGCCTATATCCCTTGCGGGGTAGGCAGAGCATAAACGGTCGTTAAAAACGAACATTTACACAACGTCTGACAAACATTTGAGCGTCATTCAGATAATTGTGTATTACCATAATGACAGGTTGTCAGCCCATCGTCTAAAATTGCAATAAACATGTAACCTTCGAGTCCCTTAGTCGCTTCTTACGACACCCACGGGAAAGAAATGGGGTATTGCACATTACAGCATATGCAGGGGTAACACATCACACATTTTAATGGGATTCCGTGTAAGGCGAACCTCACACTATGACGTACAAAGACATGTTGAGGGTGCCAAGTTATTCGTTTATTTTTTATGGAAATTCGAAATTTCCTTTCGTCTGACAGGCGCATGCGCCAAAAATATATCCGTCGTCGGCCCGTCATAGAGGGAGAACCGCCGAAAAATCGGAAGCGGCAATACACCCGACGGTGCTATTACAAAAAAGTTACAGGCACGTTTAGACACCGTTTTAATTATGTTTTCATACGATTTGACGTTGTCTAACAGCTTAAAACATGTCTAACATTTTTTGTAATGTCAAGGTGAAAATCGTACAGTGCGTGTAAGAACCACAGAAGACCTAGAGTCTTAAGGTTTCTAGCAAAACTTTTAATCTCACTAGCGCAAATTAATTTATTTCTTGGGATGCTTCATGAATGTTTCACTAGGTTCTAGAATAAATTTAATATTCTCCTCAGCATTCTCATTATGATTCACTACCGTTAACGAGGAAAATCAATAGTTTGCTTCAATTCCTCGCTCTACGAGGTGATAATTTTAATTGGGAGGAGCCCCTTTAAGTATCTACTTAGTTCATTTTAATAAAGTTTTAATTTGCATGATGAAGCACGTCTTTATTTATAAGAAATATGGTAGATGCACACAGCAATTTTGTGAGTCCCTAGCACTGGCACCTTCGTAAATAACGTTAAGCCCGGATTTATTCGGCGCATGAAACTGAAAACTTTCGTCGAAGATAACTTTTTAAGATAAGAATACTTAAGATAAGAATACTTTATTTGCACACAAAAGGAAACAACATGAATATATACAGACAAAGTAGAACTTAATTAGCGTACAATTAGGGTACAATTACAATTAGCGTAAAATTATTATTAATTTTTGGACTTATAAAAAACTGGTAAGGGCCAATGATTCATGTTCTACTAATTTTTTTATTTGTTTTGTGAAAATAACATAATGTGCTGCGAATTATTACAAATTATTTTGTGGCTACAGATCCAGAATCCTCATTTCTGAAAATGACCCCCGTTTCTGCAAATGTACCTACATCATTACATCTATTTTAGTTTCTCAGTAATATATTTTTGCATGTGCTCTGGGAGTGTGATACATTTGTGAAAACTAGGAGCCGGCCTACGGGTGGTCACTTCCCTGAAAGCGGTCCAGTCTCTTGACCCCTACCAAGCTCTGGCCTTCGTATCCTAAGATTGGCCCGACTGGATGAAGTAATCTAAAAATTTCTTTTTAGATTACTTTCGGGCCAGCCACAATAGATCTGCACAGGTCGCAGTTGCTGTTGGTTTTTTAGGACCAACCCCTACTTCTCAAATAATAATAATAATATCTTATTTTATCCAAATTTATGTTCTTTTTCCATAGCCTACAATGTCTAAATCTTAGAGAACAACTCTCCACACTGAAAATTTTCATCCGTCCTCAGATGGGCCACCGCGTGCCTCGCTACTCCAGCTTGCTATGGGGTGTCTGCATCCCCTCATCCTGCAGCAGCTTTGACCTTGAAGAGGAGCTGACTGAACGCCTCACTCCACTGGGCATCAGCGTGAAGGTCCACAACACCATGTGCACCGTGAAGAATGTCACCAGACCTTATTCTTTTGGGAAGGCGCTTTCTATGTAAGTTTGAACCAGTATGAACAAAAATTATGAGCTTTACTCGAAATTTCAAAATCTCTGAATTGTCAAAAACTAAGGCATAAGTAGGTGCATCAGCTAATGTGCTGACAGCCAACAATAATTAGCATTTTGCATCGTCACCTGTCAGCACTATCAAATTATTTGATTACTGAAATCACCCTTAGCCCTAACAAACTAGTTCTTTGAGTTATAGATTATCTGCCTACCACGTGAGGTTATCCCTCATAAATACGTGATTGTATTCTGCGTAGTGTTTGTTTTTAAAGATAACTAGTACTATATAAACTAAAGTTTCAGCTAGCAACAAATGTAAGTAGTTAAAAATAGCATCGTAACAGAGATGCAGCATTGAGTCAGAGATTGCAGTGCAGATAATTGAGACAAGTGTACAATATCAATGCCATGGTGATTTTATTGTAAATGCCATCGATTGCTAGTGATGCCCATCGTCTATCGATAGACGACTGTCGATATCCCTATGAATACATTAAAGATACCCAAAAGTAGCCTTCATGGTGATCACAGATCTCTTATATATATATATATATATATATGTCCTAAAGGAATGGTGATGGATGTTAGTTTAAGCATCTGATATCTTATCGGCGCGAAAGTGGACTGTTAAATAATTTGAACTAGGTTCTCTGTGGTGCGGACTTTCCCTCGACGTATTATCTTAGCTCACTGACTAACAACTTTTGACGACAAAGCTGACCCTACTTAGATGGCAAAATTCGACTCTACAAAAGAGTTGTGACGCCAGTGGCTCTTCCACCCGAAAATCTGAGAATAACTCGATACAAAACTGTTTTGTTTTTGTTTTTAATAGCGCTGCAATAAAGGGATAAGAACTCTTGAGGTAGACTCCCAGATCATTGATAATTATAATTTGCAGCATTAGATGCTTATGTCAAGGATAAAGATGCGTCTCATTGAGAAAGGAAAGATGATGAACCAAGAATATTCATAGTAAAAATATTTCTTGATTTTCTATAGATTCAAAATTGTAAGTAAGGAAGTAAGTGTTGCAATTACATTGATGAACAGAAAATGGCACTTAACATTGTTAAATTGTTATGTTGAGATGTTATGGTGATATCATCATTATTCATCTTACACTTATTATTAATAGCACAGTAAAACATCAAGTTAATAGTGCTATATATTATGTTTTTAATAGTCAAGTCGTATTTAAATAAGCGACCAGGTGTTGTTTTTATTTTTAAATTAGGATGGTTCGTTCCATTGTTCTGTGGTAAACTATAGACTGTCTATTTCATTATATATATATTTTTTTTTTTTATTAATGATGGGTTTGCTCTTGACTCTAGTCTAGGTCATAGGACAGAGACAGAGTCTAAGATGGAGCGAGCTCACCCAGAAGAAGCCTGTTCACTCTTACTTTGAAGAGATTAGGGTTGTATGCTTTTGGAAACACAGACGCAGGAAGTCATTTCATTATTCAATTCAATTTCATTTTCGATTTCAATTCTTTTTCCCTTTATAAGTATAAGTAATTAATGGTAGGCACCTGCATGAAACATACTTACCCTCATCATGATTCTACAATACAAGCGATCGAGATCATTAGTATTCGTTAATATTTCAAAAATCGAACCTTACTTTACAATATTTTTGTTCCATGAGCCATACTATTTCTGAAATTCCATCCAGAAAAATTGATGACTGTAAAGCTTCTCAAAAATCAACTTATCAACTTTGTTCCAGAACCTTCTTCCTAGCCATTCTCCTGCTGCTTAGCCTGGGCACGCTACTCGACGACGGCAAAGAAGGCGCCAGCAACTTTGAGAAACTCCTCAATGCGTTCTCGTTGAAGAGAAACTTCAGGAAACTCTTCGACCTGACGGATGAGCCGAGCAGGTGAGGCTTAAATATCAAAAGGATTGAAAAAACATAAATAATAATGCATCATTAGAAATTTAGTTAAAGAATGACAGCCAGATTTGTAAAAAACTTTTATAGAATTTAAACGAATTAAAAATGGCTGCCAGTCTCTGAGAGTTGTTCTAGAAAGTTTCAAATACAAAGCGGAAGCAAATTTTGCTGATTTAAAGTTCCTTACGCTACGCCACCTATAAAACCTGCCAGTCTCTGAGAGTTCTTCTAGAAAGTTTCAAATACAAAGCGGAAGCCATTTTGCTGATTTAAAGTTCCTTACGCTACGCCACCTATAAAACCATTGAATTATACTGAAAATAAATAAATAATGCACTACCCTTTTCATTCCTTTATCAGGGTAAAAGGAGTGGATGCGTTCAGAGGGATGAACGCGTTTGCGCTACTCCTTGCACACAAGTCCATGGCCATGGCGCACAGCCCCTACGTCAACAAGGTTTCTTATGCTGGGGTGAGTACATAAATACCGAGTACCAAATTTTTAAAACACTTCCCGTGTTAGGTATACAATTTTTTGAAAACTTGCAAAATTTCAAGCGCGGGCAGGATTTGAACCTGCGACTTTCGCATTACTAGTGGCGACGCCTCTTCCATCTGGGCTACCGCAGCTCATTTCTTGCCCGCCAATTTTGCAAGTGTATTTTAATGCCAGTAACGCTTGGCATGGCTCCATCTACCGGGTTAGTTTTGCAACTAATAACACCAAGCGTTACTGGCATTAAAATACACTTGCAAAATTGGCGGGCAAGAAATGAGCTGCGGTAGCCCAGATGGAAGAGGCGTCGCCACTAGTAATGCGAAAGTCGCAGGTTCAAATCCTGCCCGCGCTTGAAATTTTGCAAGTTTTCAAAAATAAATTACATAAATACCATTTGTTTTTTCTATTAGTGATGGGTTTGGGCAGCTATTGGAAGCGCGTGGTATATGGAGGCGTCAGTAAGAGTCGAGGCAGCAAATGATTCATGGCTGCTGATGAAGATGGGTTAGCTCATCTATCTAGTTTGGGCCAGATCTTCTGCTCGTTGATCTACAAATCCTCTGGTTCAGACAATGTTGTTACAGAGAATATGGAATGAGCTTGTCCAGAAGCCCAAAGAGGCACTGCAACTGCAGACGAGTAATCGTCCCTATGATATCAATGGGAGGACAGTCGTAACTCGCAAGCAAGGCGGCCCCTTACGGGGCTTACTGCCGCCGCATACACACTCAGTTTGATGAAAAAAGTTTAAAACCCCCTATTTTCATTATTAGTGAGTAACAGATTCTCTTAGAGTTAATAAAATCGGGGCTTATTTTGCTACATAGCTTAATCTTCAAAGAAAATATTTAAAGCTTGACCTACATTTTCCGTGCTTCCCAACAAAATGATTTCCAAATATTGTTCTTTTTCGAGGTTAAGTTAACAAACAACAACGCTTCATAATCCTATCGAACCGCGAACGCAGCTAAACCGATGAAACAACAGCTGATCAAGGACATAGATTAAATAAAGAGTTTTACAGAAGGTTCACTCCCGCCATCGAAACTAGTGAACGACCTACGAGTAAACTTTAGGATTGCTTCTGTAGTTATTGCAGCTATAATCTGACACAATAGCTGATCAAGGACCTTTTTTCTTTTCATGTTGGTAACCAATCTAGGATATACAGGGTCATTTTTTATTCACCTCGGAAATTTTACAGGTTGAAGTAAAGGGTCGCCTGCGAAATCGCGAAAAAAAAAACAGCTGCTCCATAGAAAAATTATTACCTACTTGAACAAAATGTATGGAACAGCTGTTTTTTTTTCGTGATTTCGCAGATGACCCCTTAGTAAAATTTGTTCAGAATCATGAGTAAAATCGCCCTGTAAAATTTCCTGGGTAAATAAAAAATAACCCTGTGTATATATTATATGTAGCATAATATAGACTAAGTAGGTAGTTAAGTAATAATGGCTATTAAACATTCTATATTCCGTGTAGTATTTTGTTTTCGACCCGTGTTGAAAAATACGACTGGGATAAAGTCTGCAACAGCTTGCACTGCGCTTGCCAATCCACCTTCCGAACGTGGTGTGACTGTATATGGCGATGATGATGAGGCAAAATGTATGATATCAAAGTATATAAATACTTTTAAACGTATCGAAAACAATGTTGCCGGATTTTATTAGTAGGTTGGTACCTATATTTAGCTACCAAATAGGTGTCAATTAAATCTAAAAACTTGTGAGTTAAAAGTTGTCTGATTAGATCAGAATATTGCTAAAAATATAAAGTCAATGAAGTAGCAACAAAAATATTATTCAAACGGAAATATTTTATTAGCATTAAGCAAATGTTTGTAATCGTAACGTTAAAACACTTTGTTCAGATACGTATTTTGTGAACTTAGATTTTCGCTTATAGATAACGTTCTGGTAAAAATATACATACAAACATACACATATCACGCCTATCGTCCGTTGCGGGGCAGGCAGAGCGTAAACGATGGCAAAAAACGGACATTCACGCCACGCCTGACAAATATTTGAGGGTAATTCGGGAAATTGTGTATTGCCATAGAGACAGCTTGTCAGACCATCGCCTATAATTGCAATACACAACCCTCGAGTCCCTTAGTCGCCTCTTACGACTCCCACGGGAAAGAAATGGGGTGATGCTATTCTAAGCCGGCACACGGCATGGTAAAAATATTCTTGTATAAATCCAATGTTAAGCAACTCTTATCTTCTACATAATAAGCCACTTCGTTTAGATGGCACAGTAGATAATTCCGTACAACAGTTTTCGCGCTGCAAGCGCTAAAGCGAAAAAACAATGCATTAAACACTTTGCTTCTTAATGGAAAGTAAATCCGTTTAACGCTTGGAATTTTCGCTTCGCGGAAGAACACCCTTGATGTCTAATCCTTTTGAAGTAAGGGCTCTGCAGACGGCCTTTCTGACTGTCGGACCAAATGGATAAAGAAATAATCTGTTTCCGTCGAAAGGCAAACCTTCGGACTTCTCATAAAAGATGGACGTCGTTGTGCTAGGTGAATTGCAACCGCACTAACACAAACGAAATTTACCGCTGGACCAGTGCCCGAAATAATCAAACTACAGGCTACAATTAAGTACACAGGTGCAATTTAATGTTCATTGCATGGTGGGTTACCCATTATGATACCAGGAGTATTGACCGGCTACGCAATGTACTAAGAATTTCACTTGTAGCCTGTTGTATCATAACTTGTGGCACAGTTGTACACTTTAGTAGTTGCGGTTCGTGGCACCCGCCATATCAATGACAGCCGCAAATTGATGCAGCGACGTGTGTGATGCATGATATCCAGTTATTCACCAAAAATCCCTTATATTAAAGGCCGGATCCGGTGAAACACCGGAAAATCACAAGATGCATGTCATAGTCATCAATTTTATTGCGTATCATTAATTCAATGATGTCCATTCTTACCAGTGTAATATGTTAAATTACACAATAACTATGATACCCCGCCGGGGTATAGTAAAACTTAAAGGTCAATAAAATTATGTAAAAAAAACTTTTAAAACAAGCTTTTATTTAAGTGCTCTGAAAAGATGAAAATAAAATTTTGAATGACATTAACCACATTCATTTATGACTTTACAGAAATGAAAATATAATAAAAGCTTGTCGCGATGCCTAGAAGAAACTACCTAATTACAGTTAGGTGCGTACCTTATTACAAAATTTCAATCACAAATTGAAAGTTTCGCGACAAGCTTGTTTTAAAAGTTTTTTTTACATAATATTATTTTATATTTTTTGTTTATGTTACGATAGTTAGTGATCAATACGAAAGTCTTTCTATAAAACGGAGAGACCTTCAATAGAAAAACTTAAGGTACGGGGAAAACTAACATTAGGATAAAGTATAATTATCTCTTTTATATTCTATAGAAGTAGGTTGGCATCCCTAATAGAAGAATTAGCTTGTAATATGTCTTAGTCTTTTCATTTCATTGATGGCGTCATTATTACATGGCCGAGTCCCAGTTAATTTCGAACAGTCTAATTCTTCTATCAGGAGGCCTTCTATTGACGTGACCCTAATTCATGGTGGGCCTCCCACTTGCCTATCATGAACGAATTCGTTTACAAAATTGCAAGTCCCAGCAGTTGAATATTGAGGAGTTCCATAGTTCGAAGACAACCCTGGATGTAGCGTCTAATTCATGGTGGGCCTACCAACTGCCTATAATAAACGAATTCGTATACAAAATTGCAAGTCCCAGCAGTTGAATATTGAGGAGTTCCATAGTTCGAAGACAACCCTGGATGTAGCGTCTAATTCATGGTAGGCCTACCAACTGCCTAATATAAACGAATTCGTATACAAAATTGCAAGTCCCAGCAGTTGAATATTGAGGAGTTCCATAGTTCGAAGACAACCCTGGATGTAGCGTCTAATTCATGGTGGGCCTACCAACTGCCTATAATATAATAAACAAATTCGTATACAAAATTGCAAGTCCCAGCAGTTGAATATTGAGGAGTTCCATAGTTCGAAGACAACCCTGGATGTAGCGTCTAATTCATGGTAGGCCTACCAACTGCCTATAATAAACGAATTCGTATACAAAATTGCAAGTCCCAGCAGTTGAATATTGAGGAGTTCCATAGTTCGAAGACAACCCTGGATGTAGCGTCTAATTCATGGTGGGCCTACCAACTGCCTATAATAAACGAATTCGTATACAACATTTTGTGTCCCAGCTATAAACCGCTGAGTAGATCTCTCGTACGGAGCCGATCCTGGCAGCAGCATCAGGTCAAATTTATGATTAACATGCATTGTCATCGGTTCTGGACCAACATGCAAAATTTCAACTCAATCGGATACCGAGAAGTGGTTCAAATTAAACTTGCAAGATTTGCACCGAACAAACATTGTTACTTACATACACTGCAAGCACAATAAAATAGAGTATTGGGCGCGCAGCCGCCAATACTTACTTTGTGCTGCAAGTTAAATAAAAGCTTTTAAAAAGAGAAGTATGCGACTCGCTTCAGCGTCAGTTAGTTATTTTATTCGAAAGTAATATATGAACTTTCATAGAACATTAAATAAAAAGTCTTGGTTTTTATAATTAGAGATATCAAAACTTTGTATTTTTATCTGCCAAAAAGTCGTCGCGAGAAATCTGCAAAAGATGTTCGTCTACAAACACCCAACTCTTTTCTTTGTAACATTATCTCTATTGAATCGCGTGCTCTGAAGGTTCAGGTTTATTTTCCTCCCGTACATACTAAATAGTATTAAATTATGTAAAACAGAAGCGCTGAGCTTAGAAAACTCAACCGAAGATTCCGAGGCGTTCCTTAAATTATGTGGTGAATTTTTCTTCTAGTTTTTTTTATTGAGTCATGACGATGGAGAGTGAAATCATTTGTGATCCTTGGAATAAACTGTGTTGTACACTCTATTGTGAAATTATTTGTTCTTAGTAATAATCTAGGTTTTTACAAGTTCTGTAAAGCTGTCGAATTATATGAAAGGGTCTATCTGCCCTTTTTCAGGCTCTCGAGTTCTATTTTCAACCGAAGCAAATTTTTAAAATCAACATCAACAGCCACAACAGTCCACTGCTGGACATTGGCCTCCCCAAGGGGCTAAAGACTCATTGGATGATATTTGTCATACTCACCACGCTTGGCAGGCGGATTGGCGAACACAGGTGCAAAGTGTTGTGTTTAAAACGAACGCTGTTGCCCATTCCCTGGGCTCATACCTTAGTCGCCGTTTACGACCCACAGGTAGAAATGGAGTGATGCTACTCTAAGCCGGCACCACACGGCCAGTTTTCCATGAATTTGATAGATTAGATACATACATATATCACGCCTAAACTTCTTGCGGGATATGCAGAGCGAAAACGGACGCATATTATTATTTTACTTCTTTTCATGTGGGACACCGTGTCGACCAGTCGACGAACGAACGAACGAACAGTCGCATTAAAAGCACATTTACGTCACGTCTGACAAACATTGAGGGTCCCTCAGATAATTTTGTATCGCTAGAGTGACAGGTTAGCAGCCCATCACCTAAAATTGCAATAGGCATATAACCTTCGAGTCCCCTAGTCGATTCTTATGAGACAGCAAAGATATGGGGTGATGCTATTCCAAACCGACTTCACACGGCAATAGGTCATATTATTTATTTTGCACGTGTTACATACACATATCACGCCTATAATCCCTTGCGGGGTAGGCAGAGCGGCCACAAAAAACGGACATTTACGCCACGTCTGACAAATATTTGAGAGTCATTCGGAAAATTGTGAATCGCTATAGTGACAGGTCGTCAGCTCATCGCCCAAAATTGCAATACACACCCTCGAGTCCCTTAGTCGCCTTTACGACTCCCACGGGAAAGAAAATGATGCTATTCCAAGCCGACTTCACACGGCAATAGGTCATATTATTTTGCACGTGTTACTTGGTGAAGTGGGCACGAGTAGCTATTTCCTATCTGTCCACGTGTCCTAGCGCTGTTTTCCATTAGCAATCCCGCAGTCACAGGTTATTTTCAGTTGAAAATAGAAAACGAGCTAAGGCGGGGATAGCGCACGAGCAAGATTTTGCTTATACCAGTTTTGTTTATATACACATACATACATACATACATACATCCACATATCACGCCTATAATCCCTTGCGGGGTAGCCAGAGCAAAAACCGCCGCATACGGACATTTACGCCACGTCTGACAAACATTTGAGGGTCATCCGGAAAATTGTGTAAAGCCATAGTGATAGGTTGTCAGCGCCAGCACATCGCTTAAAATTACAATACACACCCTCGAGTCCCTTAGTCGCCTCTTTCGACTCCCACTTGCAAGAAAGGGGGTGATGCTATTCTAAGCCGGCATCACACTTTTTCGCATTTTTTTATACCAGAGCCGTAATAATTAAGATTGCCGTTATATAAACAAAGTGGCGTGTGATGCCGGCTTAGACTAGCATTACCCCACTTCATTCCCGTGGGAGTCGTAAGAGGCGACTAAGGGACTTGAGGATGTGTACTGCTATTTTAGCCGATGGGCTGACATTTTGTCCCTATGGCGATACACAATTTTCAGAATGACCCTCAAATGTTTATCAGACGTGGCGTAAATGACCGTTTTTGCGGCCGTTTACGCTCTGCCTAGCCCGCAAGACATAATAGGCGTGATATGTGTATGCTTGCAAGAAAGGGGGTGATGCTATTCTAAGCCGGCATCACACTTTTTCGCATTTTTTTATACCAGAGCCGTAATAATTAAGATTGCCGTTATATAAACAAAGTGCCGTGTGATGCCGGCTTAGAATAGCATCACCCCATTTCTTACCCATGGGTGTCGTAAGACCCGACTAAGGGACTCGAGGGATGTGTATTGCAATTTTAGGCGATGGGCTGACAACCTGTCACTATAGTGATACACAGTTATCTGATTGACCCTCAAGCATAAGAATAGATAATAATACTGCGTATAGAAACGAAACTCCTTTGTCTGGGCCCCAAAAGCCGCACTTTAAATACCTACTTCCCCCCGCAGCCCGTAACGCCCCGCACTCTCCCGCGCTTTAAGTCGGGGCTGTCACGTGCCAATAATTTTATTCCAGACTAGCGGCCAGTCAAGCGGTTGCGACCGCTGCTAACAGTTTTCCCGTGGGAACAAAATATTTACCCGTTTTAAAGTCTTACCTTACCATTTTATTGTTAATAGGTAGGTAAAGAATTTTAAAATAGGTGCAAAACATACCTACGATACGAATGTGCTTATTTATCATTATCAGCTAACAATGACTTAGGCACCTAGGTAGTTTAAATTAGAAAATGGAAACTAGGTACCTACGTAAGTAAAAATAGGAGTACATACAACAATTACGTATAATAACGAATGGTAGGTACCCTAGGTATTTACTGTAAAATCATCACTTACCTTGGCTCATCTTTAGGCAAATTAAAAAAACTTACTTTTGCAGCCATACACACCACAATAATTCGGCATTGCTAAATTTTTCACAAAAAATGAAAATTCGACCCGCACGACGAACGTTTCCGCGGCGAAGCGCACTACCGACTGAATTGTTCGCTAAGAGACAGCCAGACGGATTGACCTTGAGCGCGTCTGGAGCGGGAGTGTCATCTCTATGTGATTTCTACTCTATGCCTCAAGCTTTTGTCAGACGTGGTGTTAATATCCGTTTTACGGCCGTTAACGCTCTGCCTACCCCGTAAGGGAAATAGGCGTGATTAATGTATGTATGTATGTATATGTGTATGTATGTATGTTAATTATTACAAAATAATCCAATGTTCCTAATTGTAAGATGTAGTGCAGCGCTGACGAGTATAACCAGCCTTTCCGATATAATGTCCTACATACATACATACATATATCACGCCTATATCCCTTGCGGGGTAGGCAGAGCGGAAAAGACCGAAAAACCGGTCACTCGCGCCACGTCTGACAAACATTTGAGGGTCATTCTGATAATTGTGTATCACTTTAGTGACAGGTTGTCAGCCCATCGCCTAAAATTGCAATACACACCCCCGAGTCCCTCAGTCGCCTCGTACGACTCCCACGAGCAAGAAATGGGGTGATGCTATTCTCTCTCTCTTTTCGTGTGGGACACCGAGTCATCCAACGACCCGATGATCCCATGCTATTCTAAGCTGGCATCACACGGCCATATTTTGTCCTAATGGCTTCTATTTGCAGGTGTTCGGGATGCCCTGGGCGGTGGTGGGACGTTCAGCAATTCTCTACACGGACAGTTTCTTGTATCTCAGCGGATTTCTGAACGCAAACAACCTGCTGCAGGAGCTGGAGAGGAAAGGCACCATCGACATCAAGAACAGACTACTTTCCAGGTGGTTTAGGTAAGTGCCCATGTTTTTTAGCACCTGTGAAATGTAGTTATAGTGGTCAACCTACTACTACTAGTAGTAGGCGGTTGAAAAACTTTGACACCAGGGTTCTTCATGTCATTGGACGACTCGGTGTCCCACACGAAAAGAGAGAGAGAGAGAAAGAGCTGCAAATTTTTATAGCACCGTAATGCATGCGTCTTTCAGGCGAAAGAAAATTGCTAATTCCGATCATATTCCTATTCGGGTGCGTCTGTAAAACGATTTGACGGAACTTGCAATAAATATATTTTGTTAATGAAATAAATTGCAAGTTTTTAAAAACTGTACTACCTAATTAAAACACTTCCCGTGTTAGGTACACGGGAAGTGTTTTAATTAGGATAGAATTCTCAATTTCTTGTCGTCTGACAGACGCATGAAATACGCAGCGACGGACGACAAGTGGGAGAACCGCCTTAGCCTATCACCAGCCAGTACCCATACATACATACATAAGTCACGCTTCTTTCCCGGAGGGTAGGCAGAGACTACTTCCTTCCACTTACTACGATCCTGGCATACTTCTTTCGCCTCCTCTACATTCATCAATCTCTTCATGCATGCTCATCGGTTTAGGGTACTCTTGACCTGACCTTTCTTTAGCACGTCCCCGATTTGATCGAGGTACGTTCGTCCAGGTCTTCCCCGTCCGACGTTCCCATCCACACTTGCCATATACACCTGTTTCGTTAATCTTCTTTCATTCATCCTCTCTACATGACCAAACCATCTAAGCATACCCTTTTCTACACTAGTCACTACGTCTTCTTTAATACCACAACTTTCCCATAACACGCTATTCCTTATCCTGTCACTCAATTTTACGTCAAACATACTTCTTAACGCTCTAATTTGTATGCACGCACTGCATTTATTCTACTTTCATGCTTTTTCTGCCATACCCAACAATTTTTTTTTATTCTGGACTCTATGATTTTAGCCCCGGGGCTATGAAAATCTACACCTGACTGTATGGTGGGGAGCAGGAGCTCACCCTGAGAAGTTTTGTGGTTACGTATCCAGTCCCCATTTTTCACTCACCACTCACCAAGCACTCGTAAAAAGACTATAATGTTTTACAAAATTGCACCCGAAATACGTATTTCCATCAAATCCAAATTCAGTAGCCACACAATAATATTTATTAACCAATACAAATAACAATTAATTATCAATATTAAAAGTACTCACGATGAGATACATTCCGCATTTACACACAAATTATTGCTATCATTCATTTTGGTCTGTTTATTTACAAGCTTAAATAATTTGTTTCACGGGTTATTTTAATGAAATGTAATAGAACGTTCACACTATGCCTCTGTGGGCTAGGATAGGAAAAAGTAAAGGTTGCTACTCGTCATGCCGTTGCCACTTCCCGTGCTCCCGCGCGTATCGGCTTTTCGAGCGTGAGTCAAAGGAACGGCAGCACGAGCGCGAGTGGAATGTATCTCGCTCACTCGTATCGCTGCGAGAAGAGTATGACGGCAGTGTGTGAATACTCACTCGCGTTGATACATCCGCGAAAGTATTTCGGGCAATATTCGCGGCAGCGGAAGGAGCACGACAGGTGCATAGTGTGAACGTAGAACAATACCACAATCTGTTGGTTAACTAGATCATATTTATTACTACACAGCAATTCAGCTATTCCGGAGGCACTTTTTTGTCAGACTTATATGGCTTTTAAAAGATCAATCGCCACAGTCAACTATGTAAGTATCTGAAATCGTATTTCTACAACACGCGGAAAACTGATTGAGTGTTTTGTCTGACACAGCGGCGATAAAAGGGGCAGTCGATTTACCCTACTAAGCGCCTTAAGAATGCTTTTTTATGTAATATTTTAGATTATAAGTATGCAATGAACGATTAATTAATATCTAAATAATATGCCCTTTGTGCTTGATTAGGTACATCGATGTTTTCTGTCTGAAAAATAATATTATTATTATTTTATTATGTTAGCTGAACTGTATAACAGAACTAGGTATAACAGAGAGCATTGTGTCTGCCAACAAACTGCTATGCTATGTAGCTATGCTATGCAGTTTGTCGGATTATTGTAAATTTTTATTTAAATTTTGAAATAAAGACATAATTTTCTTATTTTTTTGTCTTTGCACTTTGCAGTCCATGGCTATTTGCGACCAGGGGTCTCAATTCTCATATTTTTTTGTAATTGTGATTCCATCGCATTTCAATTGACATTATAATGCCATTTTGATTTTCTATACTTCACACTGTTAGCAGAATACGAAATGACCAAAACTGTCCTACTGACAGGCCATTGACACACAACTGAAACGATTTTCATTTAGCAGACTTCAGGCCCGCGTCAAAGTCGAGTAGGTACAGTCAAACTCACGTCCGGTTAGACACTCAAACTGCCAATGTAAGTCTTATGCGTAAGGCTTAAGGCGAGGGTACATATGGATAATAAATACTACAAACATTCTGATAGATTGTTTGTATAAAGAGAAAATATTTTTTTGTGAAGTGGAGCCACTGTCGAGGTCATTCATGCGGTCCAAAGTTCAAACAGTCTAACCCAGCCAGATCTTGACTTTACAAAATAATCTGTGTTTTCTTCCAGACTGTTTCCCCTGTTCCTGTCTCTGATGCTGTTCTGCACTTACATCCTGCCCGACGTGAACAGCGGGCCGCAGTGGAACCTGGTGGTGGAGGAGCATAGCAGGGTCTGCGAGAAGAACATGTGGAAGAGCTTCCTCTTCATCCATAACTACTTCGGATTTGAGAATATGGTAACTATGTTTCCATCATCTTTGACCACAGCATCTATCTAGATGATTATTCCATACGCCGGATACCATCCGTACCTGGTTGCCATTCCACCAATTCGGACTAAGCGCTTCCAGTTATCATTAATAATGCGCACTGCAAGAGTGGAACTCACTACCTGCGTCTGTGTTTCCAAACGCATACAACCCTAATCTCTTCAAAGTAAGAGTGAACAGGCGTTTTCTGGGTGAGCTCGCTCCATCTTAGACTCTGTCTCTGTCCTATGACCTAGACTAGAGTGAAGAGCAAACCATACATACATACATACATAAATCACGCCTATATCCCTTACGGGGTAGGCAGAGCGTTAACGGCCGTTAAACGGATATTAACACCACGTCTGACAAAAGTTTGAGGGTCAATCAGATAACTGTGTATCACTATAGTGACAGGTTGTCAGCACGTCGCCTAAAATTGCAATACACACCCTTGAGTCCCTTAGTCGCCTCTTACAACACCCATGGGTAAGAAATGGGGTGATGCTATTCTATGAAATTGATAAGAGCAAACCCATCCTTAATAATAAAAAAACGTGTTAAGAAAACGAAGGATTCAAGATCGAACCACACTGATCTGTGCTTAATTTCATATTTATTTAAGTATTTAAAAAATAACATAATTATAGTCTTCTTCTTCTTCTTTTCGGGTCAATGACAGTCAACCCGTGATTACAGCTGTTGTGCCCTATAAGTATCGACGTCGATGGCATTTTGGTTAGCTTCATATAAGTCCTCCTATGTGCATAGTTTCTACACAAAGCTTTGCTCTCGAAGGGCGCTACACATATCTCAGAGTGCCACACATAGGTAACCCTGCCCTGACATGAGCTACTGATATTATTATATGAAAAAGAAATCGGACCTCCCTTACAAAAAGGTGCAATATAATATTTCAGTTTGTATGGGCGGTCCAAGTTTTTTTTCAAATTTCGAAAAATTGATTTTTATAAAAGTTGTTCAGTTTAACGAGCAGAACTCACCCTCAAAATATGTGTATAGATATGTACTGTGAGTGCACTGTAACTAATAGAAATGATGAACTACAATAGTCACAATTTATACAATTCCTCTCTCAGATACAGAACCTTGCTATTGCTAAAGCCCTGACAAAAACCATATTTCCAGTAGAATGTCGGTGACTCGGTAACCCCAGTTAATGGTTATATAACATCTATACAGCCATGAGAACTGGCACATACCGTACAGTATTACCCCTTAGGTGGTTCTCCCATTTGTCGTCCGACGTTGCGTATTTAAAACGCACCGTAATACATGCGTCTGTCAGATAAAAGGAAATTGCGAATTCCGATCTTATTCCCATTAAAATTCATTTACGGTGCGTTTACGGACGCATCTGGCAAGTAATTGTACAGACACATTCGTAAATGCACCGTAGCCGTATTTATTTAGCCGTCGTTTTGAATATTGTTTAAGTTACTAATATATTTTGGCATACCTCGGTATGCATAAAATTCTTTGTCATACTATTTGTTTGGCATAATGTTTATATCTCATACTGGATTGAAAGTCATACTATTATTCTGACCTAGATATTTTATTTTAGACTAGTTTGAGTCGCATATATTTTATTTTTCATGTTTTTCTACATAATTGTAGCTTGTCATAATTATCTATGAGTATAATATTTTTATGGGAAACATTAGATTCAATCAAAGTATTAGGTTAGGTTAGATTCAATCAAAGTATTAGGTTAGGTTAGGTTTTTGTATAATATGCGTTATTTTCATTATGCGTTTTTAAAGTAATGCTAACGAATAATATGCCTATTTATCTTTATGCTAATGAATAATATGCCTAGTTATCTGTATGCTTATAGAAATTATGACTTGGTAATTGATGCTACAAGGGTTATGCTTGTTGTTTTTATGACTTTGAATAATTGTGACTATATAACATAGGTATGCGTTATACAAATTCGACTTAAAATTTTATTCAAACCGCCCGAAACCGTATTTGTATGGGATTAAGATCGGCATTCGCAATTTCCTTTTATCTGACAGACGCAATCGTTACGGTGCGTTAAAAAAACGTAGCGACGGACAACAAGTGTGTGAACCGCCCTATTGTTACCCTCTCTATGTGATTTAATTAGACAGATTCGTCATACTGACTGACTGTTATTAATTGGTGTAGATATAAGGAACCTGGTATTTGGCAAATTGGGTACTTAATTACTAACGGAATTCTGCGAAACTGAGAGTAAATTAGGGATTGTGATGAACGGAAATTATAAAATGCTAAATTGGGACAGTAAATTATACATTCTAAGTAAATAGCTATCAAATACGAATTTGACGATAAATACCATCGGTGTTATTACAAAAATAATTAAACAGTGCGAATTCGGGATATGAATTATCATAACTTGACGCAAAACACGTGTAATCTGTCAAAATAAGGCAACGATTAAAACAATGGCGACTAAATAGAATCCATTAATTAATTTTCAAAAATTGGCGAAATTTTCTCAGGTTAAAAAAATTTATCTGTCGTGTGCGTATGAACGGGGTAGGATAAATTTGATGAGTAGAAATTTTCTCCTTACAGGCGCTCTGAAACGCGGTTTTACGATCTGTCATCGCTGACATATTCTCATAAGCGACGGCGTTGAACGGTTTCCGAGTCCCAACCGCAGTATAAAAACTTTTTTTTTCATTCACTTTTCTTTCTCTTCTAGTGCCTAACACACACGCACCAACTCGGCATCGACATGCAACTCTACGTGGCGACGCTTCCGCTGATGCTGGTGCTGTGGAAGTGGCGCACCCTGGGCTGGACCCTGGTGGTGCTCATCGCAGCAGCCTCCACCGTGCTCCGGTACCTCGCCATCTACTGGTACAGCATCAGTATGTTCGTCTACTTCGGGATCTCGTGAGTATTTTTTTAAAATCTGTTTTAACGTGTCTTTTGAACGTGTCTTTAAAGCGGCTTGATAAAAATGTACTATGGGTTATATGGCACTCTCAGTGCTATATTATTTACATACATTCATACGTATCACGCCTTTATCCCTTGCGGGGTAGGCACAGTGTTGACGGCCGTAAAATATGATTGCAATCGCCACGTCTGACAAATATTTGAAAAACGTTTTAGAAAAATCGTGTTACAGGTAGTCAGCTGGTTGCCTAAAATTTTAATACACATAAAACCCTAGAGTCCTTTTATTGCTTCTTACGATACCTGCGGGAAAGAAATGGGGTGATACTATTCTAAGCCGGCATCTTATGAACATGGTTCTAAAGCGGCTTGATTGAAAGGATACTGGGTTATTTTGCACTCGCTTTGCTATTTTTATTAACGGCTTGTTTAAATCAAGAATTTTATATTATTTTGTAAGAATTTTAAGCGCTATGACAAAAGTGCAGAATTTTACAACATATTTTTATAAATTTTCACGTATGCTGCACGTAAAGAATGCTTACACTTTTATGATTAAAAATACTTTACGCCTTTTCCAGAGTACAAAAACTACTAGACGCGGCAAAATTCTGTTATATCTTACCTACGCATAGAGCTACAATCTACCTGATCGGTGTCGCCATGGCATACTTCATCAGAACTAAGAGACTGAACTTCACTTTGTCAAACGTAAGTTTAAACGACTGGTGACTCTGCCAGCAACGCAAAGAGTAAATTCCCGGCCGGTGCAGATACTTGAGGAGAGAAAAATCAAACAACACAATCCTTACAATCTTTGTGTCAAAAAATGTGTATGGGACAGCCCTCCGAACACTTATAGGGTGCATGGGAACCATGATAGTGAACAACTTTCCTCTAGAAACATATGTTAGGAAAAGACAAAAACATCGACCTTCCATACAAAATCACGATCAGCTGAGTGAATAAGGGAAGTTTCTTTTACCTAATCTACAATATTTTTTTCGGGATATTGTTCAGTTTGATGGTCTGTATTCACCTTATACATATTCGGAGCGACAGCCCTTACTCTCTGTATATACTTAAACTCGTATTAATTACACTTTTCACATTGTCTTGTATGTTTATTTATACATCTACAGAAAATAACAGTACATTCTCTTCCAGCTCCAAGCCCGTGCTCTCTGGTGCTTCGCCGCAGGCCTGATGATGTTCACCCTATGCTACCCGTACCAAATGGGCCTGGAGGGCTACACCTTCACGCCAGGACCTGCAGCCGTCTTCGCAGCTTTCTCACCCATCATGTGGGGCATCTACATGAGCATAGCGCATTGGGCTGTCTGCAATAATTATACTAGTGGTAAGTAATAGGTGTGGTGAGCTTAAAGGTGTAAATAAGCGAGATGGCTAATGTCATCCGCCTGGTGGTCCAAAAAGGTGTAAGTAAGCCACACGCTAATGTCATCAGCCCGCTAGTCCAATGACATCATCAAGTCGACAGGATCTCTATGAAAGAGATTAACACGGGACCGTGAGGATTGGCGCAATAGAGATAGTAGATGTGGGCTTACGATATTGCTGGATTAGAATAGTGTCATCCTATTTCTGCCCCTGGTCGTCATAATAGTGACTAAAAAGCGAGCAAATTCATCCAGGGAATGTGTAGTAGCGTAGTTTGTAATTTTTTAGTATGGCATATAGATATCTACGCTCAATTTAGGGAGGCCTAAGTTCAGCAGTGGACTAACTCAGTTGTGAATGTTGGTGATAGTAGGGTGATATGATGTTTTTTCAGAACTCAGATCTATACTATTTATTCAGTTCAGTCCATTAGGAGCAGTGAAATAGATCGTGTTTTATTAAAGTACACCACAAATTGAGTTCTGATTAGCAATAAGAAAGGGAAATATGCAAACTTGATGACCAATTCGTTCCGAAATGTTTAAATGGTTTGAAACAATTGAAGTGGAAGCGATGGGACAGAACCCTACAAACATTTACATTAACACATTAATTGCTGCATCAGTCGACTGCTGGATGAGTCTCCCCCTTATGAGGAGGTATTGCCATGGCAAGATGTTAAATTCACAAGGAACGCTGCCGCTTTCTCCTACGATGATTATCCCTTTGTCGCTTTTTACGACACCCACGAGGAGAATTGGAAAGTTGCTATTCTACGCCAGCACCACACGGCAACATACATTTGTTCATACCTTAACCACAAACTTAGTCTTACAATATGAATTTTCCACAGAAAAAGGAACCTCATTCGTGGATTCGCGAGTGTTCAAGTTCTTCAACAAGATCGCGTACGGCGTGTACCTCACACAGTTTCCCATATTTTTCTACAACGTCGGCATTCAAAGGAGTCCAGAATACTACAGCCCGTTACTGCTGGTAAGACAACTCTTCTTCTCTTTCTTTCTCTTCATCGTCATCTTCTTCTGCCTCAACAAGATCGCGTACAGCGTGTTCCTCACTCAGTTCCCCATCTTCTTCTACAACGTGGCCACACAGAGGGGTCCAGTATACTTCACTACTGGTTAGACACAATAAAAGTCTCAATTCGGTAAAAGAATTATCTTAACTTATCCTAAATAAGCGCTGTCACTTTCCTTTAAATAGGTTTAGAAAAGTGTAGCAGATATCTTAGTTCTAAAAATAACAATAGATTGTTTGACATGTCTAGTCAATTTAGTTGCATTGTTTTCATTTTCGCCGTAATTCGACAGATAACGCGTATTTTCGGTCTAATTATAAGACATGACTAAGATGTCTCCTTTCCTTTTTTTAACCTATTTTACAGAAAGTGACAGCATGAATTTAAAGCAAATTAAAAAAAATAAAAACAAATCGAGGCCAATATCTTTTTCAATTTACTTATTTTTAGTTTTAAATGGCTGTTGGAAATAGGGCCCTTCTTACTATCGCCACCGTTGACTTCAGTTACAGTGGGCATTGATGGCTAACCACAAACACCTTTAGATTATATAAGTAATGGAGTCATGGCTCTATGTCCGATAATGTCCATAACACATTTATCAAATAAATATGTGTATAAAAATGCAGGGCTAGCAGTTGTTTCATGAACAAAGCAATGGAACAATTTGCGATCTGCTGCGATAAGATGGCATAAGTTGAGTTTGTAAATATGCAGAACCTAGCATTAGAACTCACGTACCTAGTTAATACATACATACATAATTATGTCGTATTAGTGGCAGAAACAAAAAAATACTTTGTGAAGAAAGAAACACAGTTAATAGGATAACATATATTGAATCACCACTATGTTTCAGAAAACTTGCAAATTTTACTACCATTAAGATACTGCTACTGCTACGCTAGCAAAATTCGCGGGTAAGGCATGAGCCACACGGTAGCCCAGATAGAAGCGACGTTGGCACTAGTGATGGCAAAAATTGACGGTTCATATCTGCCCGGGATTGAAAAAAAAAAGTTTTCTAAAATGCTTTGCTATCTACATGCTATCTTTATGCATTAGTTTATCATATTAGTTTATTTTATCTTAAATAATGTACTTATGCATTAGTATGTAAAATAGTTTATGAGTATATGTAAGTGTACCTATGCGCTTAACCTTACATACTCCTACTTTTTTCACCCAAAGGTTGCCTGGTTGCTACCTCGGCAATAAGGCCGCCTAAATTGTACCGATTTTTTTCTTTGAATGTATCTGTTCTATTAGTTGTTTTTGTACAAATAAAGCATATTGTATTGTATAGTATGCTAAGATATCTTGCACGAAAAACGTTAACGTCATATTCAAATATTTAGAAAGTTGTATTTGCTTTCAGTTGCACGCCCCAGAGATGTTATCAGTGATTGTGATATCAGTGCTCACCACCGTCTGCATTGAGATGCCCTTCAACCAGGTCTATAGGATATACTTCGGTAAGAATTACACTTCATTCTTTTTGATTTTCTTATCTTTTCGTGTTGCGACGAATTAAGTTTTCTAAATTAATAAAGAATAAAAACATCGGACATAAAACAAAGAAGTCCTATGTTAAAAAACGGACTGTATATTCTCGATTCTCCAAATTTTTCAAAATCACTTTTTAGTTTTTAAGCACATTTCCAAAATTATGTTCTATAATGAAAAAACTAGACCGACCTTTAATTTAGTTTACTGATGCATCTAACACGGGTTAAGGAGCTTCTTTGTAACAAATTGTTTTTCTTTTTACAGGAAAATCACAGATAAAATTAAAAGACAAGTAGAAGACTTTCAAAGACTTAGCAATTATGACTGTGTATTATTATAAGTATAATTTACTGTTAGCCAAGCATCACGCAGCATTGTAAGTAGAATAAGTATTATAAGTAGGTAGGTATTATAAATAATCAACGTAATGACTATTTTTTATACGTATTTTATAAATTGTACATGTTAGTTATTAAAAGACATGAAATGAAATGACTGTAAATAATTAAAATATTTTGTTTTATTTTCACTAACTAAAACACATATCATTTCTTGTGGGGTAGGCAGAACGTAAACCGTCGTTAAAAATGGCCGGCCACGTCTGATGCTTTTTTTATTAACTGAAAGAGGCTGCTAATGAGTGGGAGACAAATACACAAACAAATAGAAGGTAAGTACATTAATAGCCACAATAATCCACCGCTGGACATGGGTCTCCCCAATTGGGGTGTATTGTCATACTCACCATGCTTGGCAGGCGGATTGACGAGCGCAATGCGAGATGTTACATTCGCAAGGAATGCTGCTGCGCATTCCCTGCACGAATTTCTCCCTATGTCACTTTCAGCCCTTTGCAGAATTGGGCTGTGCTATTCTAAACTGGCATCACCAACAAATAGTGTTTAAAACTACAATCCATTCACATTCAACATTTTTTTTTTAAATACGATTAAGAATAGGACACATTCGAAAAATTACGTGACGGAATTCTGAATTTATGTTTATGTTCCTCCTTTATACATATATGACATCAACAAAGTTTAGTCCTTGTAGCCATATTTTTTACAACAACGTCACGTACTTTTCGATTGCCATTAGCATTGGCAAACACTAACACACACTAAAGAAATACAAAATGGCCGACTCAATATGAGCCTCCGAGATCAAAACAGCCGTCAGCTTTTGACAGCAACCCTAGTATCATTACTACAGTCATCTCCAGGTCTGCAGTCTGCCCCAGATCTGCTGCAGTCGGTGCCAGCTCTGCATTGGCACAACACCCGGCCGTAAGGGTCCAGGGCCAGCCAGGACCCTTCGGGGCAAGGGCCTTGCGTGTGCAGGATGTAGCAAGTGCCGTTGTACGCTACTGAACCTCGCCGCGTGTGGCAGCCTTCCACCTGGAAAATACAGAAGATTATTATTTTTTTCGCATCCGCCAATGATACTCCGTTAGGCAGTTCTCCCACTTTTAGTCCGTTGCTGCGTTTTTTATCGCACCGTAAACCGTTATGCATGCGTCTGTCAGACAAAAGAAAATTAAAATTCTGATCTATTTCCACACAAATACGGCTACGTTGCGTAACGGCCTTAGGTACAGCATGATACCCCTACGATTACAGACAGCTGCTTAGGTTTTTGTTGAGAGACAGTTCAAGCAACAAAGTAAGACTATGGCACAAATCTGAACGCCACTCTTTTCTGCACTTCTTCTTTTGTGTGGTGTGTGGGACACCGATTCGACGAACGACTCGATGAACCCCCTTTTCACCTGCCTACTACTAGGTACTCGTAGGCCTCTTACATGGTTGTGCAATGATAAAAAGCAACCGGGATTGACGGCTTAACGTCTCCTCCGAAGCACGGAGCCATCTTTCTTAAGAGCTTTCTTTCTTCGACAACCTGCAATATCAGATGCTGTATTGATATCAGATGCTGCAAAGAGTATTCAAATTGCATTCTCAAAAGTCTATGGAGCAGATGTCATGATAAGGATGTGTTGGGCTCATGCGAAAAAAAATATCCAAAAACGAGTTGAAAAATCCGTAAACAAATCATTGCAGAAACAAATCTTGTCTGATATAGATGATTTACAGTGTGCATCGTCTTCTGATGTCTTCGACCGTGCGTGCGAAAGTTTCATGGTAAAGTGGAAAGACCAAAAGGAATTTATTAAATACTTTAGTGATGAGTGGCTGATTATGAATCGCAATTGGTATTTAGGAGCCCTTCCAGGTACCCCGGCAACTAACAATGCGCTTGAAGCATTTAATCGCACTATAAAAGACGAAAATACCATGCGGGAGCGTTACTCATTGTCACGCTTCCTGG
Organism: Tuta absoluta; assembly: GCA_027580185.1. NCBI lineage: Eukaryota > Metazoa > Arthropoda > Insecta > Lepidoptera > Gelechiidae > Tuta > Tuta absoluta. The sequence continues at coordinate 2,984,264 of JAQAHW010000051.1, forward strand.
TGTTAGCGAAAGATATGGTGACAGAGTGGTCTAACAATTATGTTATAGGTAATAAATCCGTTTCCCAACAACCGACCATTACTCTCAAACAATGGACTGAAGCGTACCAATGGGCCAAATTGCCTAAAAGACTACCAGTTACACAGACAACTGAATCAGCGACATACTACAGGATACCAGCCGGTGAGAACATGGAGTGTAAAACTTTCGATGAAGATTGGAAAAGCTTCGACGACTTTAAGGAACAGTTTTTCAGTGAATGGGAAGTTATGATACCAAAAAAAAGTGATGATTGGCTAACAGGCACATGTAATTGTCCTGCATTCCTGAAACAGTACGTCTGCAAACATTTGCTGGGTTTAGCAATCAGGCTAAAGTACGTGGAGCCACCTCCCGAGGCCAGAAATATCCCTATTGGCCAGAAGAGAAAGAGAGGGCGGCCCACAAAAGCCAAAAAAGCTTTGTTAGTTCAGTAATATTTTTTTTTGCTAGGTTTTAGGTGATTGACTGATTGTAACTATTGTGTTCCTTAAAGTGCCATTAATTATTCTTAAGTACAAATTAATCTTATAAGATAAGATTGTATAAGACTGTTACTATTGTGTTCCTTGAAATGCCATTGATTATTCTTAAGCACCTTAATAAATATTAATTTTTGATTTAATTTCGATTTTTTATTTCCTCATCTACCAATGGTTCGTTTCATTGTATATAACTTAGCTATTATGTGTTGCAATAATTGACTACAAAGTAATTATTTAACAACATAAAAATATAATAATTAAATGCATAATGTATTAAATAAGTAACTTGTGTTTGGTTTAGTCAATATTATATTTGGTATGAAAAAAATATTTGCGGTCGACCATTTTTTTTTTGCCTCAGCATAGAAAACTAAAATGTAAGTAATAAAATAAAATATTGGTAACATCTCTTTAGCGACAATTTACAAAATTTGGTCTCTAATTGACTTTAAAGGTGTTTATGTATTTTTATAGAATGTAATAAAAAGAAAAATGGCTTTATTTTTACAATATTTTGTGATACACAATTTGGTGAGCATTTATCCGTTTTGGCAGGCATTTCGAATTTATTGGAAGTAAGATAAGTGCATTTCTGGTAGGCATTTAAACACAAGCCATATCCTAACCAGACTGGGAACCAATTCACAAAGTGACCAATATCAACATTGTGAGTGCCCTACCGGGAATCGAACCCAGACAGTAGCACTACCACTGCGCCACATCAGTCGTCATTTTAACTTCACCGATATTATGATATGTAGTTGATTTATTTTATCGGGTACGTGCAATGCGCAACAAATATTGTTCACAGCTGCAACATGTAACTGGTGACATTTACCTATTCGGTCAGCCGACGGCTACGACGCCCATTCCCGCTAGAAAAGCTACTGTAACCATAAAAAAGGATATGCATAGTGATCGATCTGGAACCCAAGCTTGGCAGTACAAGTTTATTTTATAAGCAAAATGAAATCAAAAGAGGTAGGTTTCTTACTTCTCGTCTAGTACAAGACCCGCTGCCGCAAGCACAGACTCCATTATGGCTCAGACCATCAAGAGCTGGTCTGGCTTCAAAGTCAAACGCCACCACTTCTCCAATGGGACACGGCTCAGCATTGCCTGGCCGGTAGCAGCGTCTGCGCTCGGGGACATAGAGGCGGCCGCGGGCGCATGGCACCTGGAATAAGGCATTTTGAAAGTAAGTATACGGATTTCCGGTGGTTGTGATAAAAACAATTAAATACAATATGGTGCAATATTGCCGTGTGGTGCCGGCTTAGAATAGCATCACCCCAATTCTACTCGTGGGTGTCGTAAAAAGCGACTAAGGGATCCAGGGAATGGGTAGCAGCGTTTCTAATAGGGGGAGGCCCATGTCCAGCAGTGGACTGTTTGGCTGTCAATGTTAATGTTAATAAATATGGACGGAAATTGTGCAGACACGGGTAGTACTGGGAATGTACGGCTGTCCCAAGAAATCTCTTGTTATTCTTGAGGGCGTGCAGAAATAGCTTACCTTGCCAATGCCTTGACGCCATCTTTGCGCAGTTGTTATAGGTTATACGCCCGATTGATCCCTTATCTTACCTCTGAAGATAATGATCTTTACCTTAGTACACCGTCCACCTCGAGCAATCATCTCGTCAGCCGCGCAGGGTCCTCGCGTATATAACCGGTAGCAAGCCCCGTCATCAGCTCGAGCATGAAAGGACTTGCACCGACATTCCGCGCGGGATCCTGTCGTGCTGATCGCTGTGATGGAGAATAGGTGCCCTTTTGGACACGGGCCGATAGAATCTGGAATTTAGAAAGGGGATGTTTTCATTTGTTATGACCTTTTTGGACAATGAAGTGGCTGACGAGCACACAAGCCTGGCCTGACAGACAGACGTCATGTCTGTCTGTCAGGCCTATTGACTTGATATTGACAATCTCCGACGCTAGTGGGATAGCACTGACCTCTTGTATACAAAGTGTTTTACTAGTGACCGTTAGCCAAATCTTAAGTCAGGCTGGTGATAAGATACAACTTTGCCCCAGCAGCTTGAAATATGACAAAAATAAGAACAGTTGGTCCTTCCTCTAGTTATTAAAGTATCTTTCTACATATTTTATTTCTCACCTAGCTCGTAGCATCCCTGGGTCTGGTTATGATAATGAGGCAGATGAGTTTCACAGCCACACTTGCTTCCAGGCAGGTAGAGCTGGCCCTTCTCGCAAGGACCTCGAGTGTAGTGCGCGTAACAGCCTCCGTCTGATGGGTAATGGTGAGGACTCTCTGGAGTGCACTGAAAATGAGATTGAAGTTTATTGGAAGTTGCTTAAATAAACCATTGTCAAAAGTTTATATAACGCAATCATTCTTCTTGTCGAGTGAGAAACGATTGGTTTATACTCGTGTGAGCTCGACAAACACAGTCTAATGCATTAGTAACTAACATCTTGAAAAACACTTTGAAATGTCTTTGATTGCCCCAACAGTCTTAAGGGAATAAAACTAACCTCCAGAACTAAGCTCCCATTGACTTTACTTTAGAAGGGCTTAGAACTTACACTGCACACCGCAAGTCCATCATCGCCAGCGTCAAGAATAGCTCCAGGATAGCAAGGACCTTGACTGAGCCTGTAGTAGCAGCGACCATCAGCAGGCCAGTACAGCAAGGTCTCGTCTGCGCATTGTTGAGGTCTCATGCACATGCCTTGTCGTTCCCTGGAAAATGGGTAAAATTGCAAGATAAGGAAAAACTAGTTTACAATTTATCAACTTCAAACGCGTATCAAAACCATTTGAAAAGGATAGCAAATCAACGACATTAGAAAACCTCCTATGTTATTTATAGTTACGTATGTAGGTTTAACTTAAATCACAATTGCACTTTTTTATTGCTTTATGAACAACATTGATACAAGTTTCAAAAACCTAGTTATAAATTTTCATTACCTATTTCATATTGTGAACATTCCACAAACATTTCTATATCTAAGCATTCGGAAAAGGCCAATATATTATTTTTATTATATAACGGATATAACCATACAAATCAGTGCCAAAGTCATCGATGAAACCTTGAAGAGGACAAAAGAAACACACGTAAAGAATTCAATTTCGTAATGTCGATTCCCGCTGTCGTAATTCCCTTGTGACTGAAGACTGCGTCATGAATGGGTTCATGCATATTCAGATGAGCGCCGGTGGTCTAGGTTAGGTTAAGCCGTGACCGAGTTTTATTCAAGGTTTGTGGTCAGTGTGAAGTATTAGAATAAAATTAGTTTAAAGGTGTGTCAGGGATTTTGCATATTTTTGTTTTGAACCAATAAATGAGGACATTTCAGAAACGTTAATTTAATGAGTGAAATTTTAATAGTGATCGATAGCAAAAATTTAAGACGGGCTGGTGATAAGGGACAACTTTCCCCAAGGCAAATTGAAAGAAATAGGAAATAAAAATTTGGTCCTCCTATGCAAAATTGCCGATCAGCTGATTTGGGTAAGGTACTATGAACGCTCGAAATATTTTTGTCATATTTCGCCCTATTTTTCTTGGGGAAATTTGTTTCTTATCATCAGCCCGTCCTGTTTTCAGTATATCGGTCACTAGTAAAATTGCTCGCGGTATAATTTACTCTGAAATAGTAAAGGTAGAGGTTTCACTTTTACATAAGTATCTTATAGGGTGTTTTTCTAAATGACGCTCAAATATTTGTCAGACGTGGCGCAAATGACCTTGCTTACAGCCGTTTACACTTTGTTTACCCTGAAAGGCGTGATATATGTATGTATGTAAGGATGCTTACCTACCCTCGCTTGTTGAAAGACTCCTCGACGGGCGCGAAGTATTCTCCAGGTCTGCAGGGTCCTCGTTCGAAGAGCTTGTGGCAGGTGGTGCTGAGAGGGAGCTGAGCAGTTCCAGGTGGACACTTGCATTCAGCAACGGTCCTGCCGCCCCAACGGCCTGGGCTTAGCTCTTGGGTCTCTGGGCATGGATGGCCTTTCTGGAAAATAGATGAAAGTAAGGAGTAAAAAATGAGCAAGGAAAAAAGAGGAGACCTACACTCAGCATTGGGTGGCAACGGCTTGAAGAAGAAGAAGGAGGGAAAAATAATTTCTTGGAATACCTAGGTTTCTTTTTGACACTCTCAAGTGCGTTGATACGTTCTAGCAGACGATCATCATTCATCAGAGTTTTTATAATTTAAGTTAAAATATTGAGCGTATCGGAGTCTTTTATTTCATAAGGGTTAGTTCGTTGCTTTGCCGTAATGGCGGATGTTAATTGGTTACAATTTTGTTTATTTTAATATTTGGTGAATAAATCTGATAGTGTTTTAAGTTTAAGCAATAAACCAAATGATTAGGGCTACTAAACTAAGGATAATGCAGCAAAAACCCAACAGGCGCTTAAGCAATAAACTTTCCATAAACTGATTATTACATAGGAAATTGAAACTATGGCATATATCTGACATTATGTAATATTGACGAGCGGATCACCACGCGGTGCAGAAATTTTACCATCACGTTTCTGTTGCTACACATACTGCGCAACACAGCCCCTAGTCGTGAGACTAGGTTTTCTGTGTTACGGATTCTCCCCATCAGCGTCAAGCCACATACCTTACTGACTTACGATTTTGACTACAAAATAGAGCTTACTTAGACGGAAAAATACGACTCTCTATAAGAGCCGTGACTACTAAACTAATAATAATTATTATTTCGTAAGCCATATTCGTTTGACGGGGAATCGACGACGCACGGGGGTTGTAAGAACTTGGAGAGCAATGTGTTATGGTTCATATTTTGAGGGGGTAATACCAAATAACCCACCATCCTGGCCCCTGACTCTCTTTTTACAAGATTTTATTTGACTTGCCGTGTTCGTTGCCGTTAGTTTGTACGGGTCAAATCTTGGAAGCAAAATTTGCGCCATTTAACGACTTCCGATTGATCTAAAATTTAGGATAGACATGTAAATTGGGTGACAATGCAATATTATAATGTCAAAAAGCTGATATGATGATGGAGCCGAAAGGTGGTCATAGCATCTCAGAGATGAAACTATCTACCCCTATCGAGTTTGGGCTCGTTGGAATCGTCTTGTCAAGCACTCTTCAAATACATGGTAGCCAAGATCTGATGATGGAGCTGGAAGGTGCTCATAGCATATCAAAGATGAAATTACGTACCCCTATCGAGTTTGGGCTCGTTGGAACCGGAAGGTGGTCATTGCATCTCAGAGATGAAACTATCTACCCCTATCGAGTTTGGGCTCGTTGGAATCGTCTAGCCAACCACTTTTCAAATACATGACAGCTATAAAAGATTGTTTTAAAAAACCTTTTTTAATTATATTAATTTAATTATTGTAAAGCCAGCTATTCTCAACTGCCATTCTATTACTACTGTGATATTCTTTAGTTCAAACTGACCAAAACCATATCAAATTAACATGCTTTCGACACACAACGGAAACGATTTTCATTTAGCAGGCTTTGGGCCCTGGCCCAATGCATTGGGGGGGTCAGAGCCTCGTTCGTTTGTAAGCAGAATTCACCACGAGCAGGAGAGGTTGGCTTAAGACCCGATAGGTGTTGGTTGAGTTACATCCCATTAGCCTTGTATTGGACGTGTTTTCTCCTGATAAACTTATAGCCCGTTGACAAAGTCTTACCTCACAGGGTCACGAGCGCTTAGTCTATAACTGTTCCTTATCCTGTATTCAGAATGTTTGTGTTTTAGCACGTATTGTGTCTAGCCCTGTCGCATGTTTGTGAATTGTGACGTAAGCGGTTCCTGGCTCGGTCAGAGGTCGGCTTGTGCAATAGTAAGCTTTAGCTGTTATCTAGGTAGTTATGTTACCAGTGCCCTATGCTATGAGACTACAGGCTACAAGTCTAGTATATTGCGTAGCCGGTTAATATTTATGGTATCATAATGGCTGATCGACTACGCAATGAACATCGAATTTCACCTATAAAATTGTAGCCTGTAATTTGATAATTTCGGACATTGATATGTGCTTTAATTGTAGTTTAGTTGATAAATACATCCTTAGTAAAGTAACGAAAATTGTTGAGTAGTATGAAATTTCTGGGTGATTTTCTGCGAGTCAAAAAATTCTAATGTATGTACCATAAGCAGCATCTATACCTTCCCCTTTGACGGATTAACCTATGGGTACTGTTTTTTTATAACATACTTAAGCTGTATGAAAAACCTGTTTAAGTTGATACCTCAACTAAAGTATAACTAAAAAATTGAATACTTGCTTAAATTTACGTAGTAAACAGTTTGTTAAAAAATAATACCTCCCCTTACAAATTTACTACAGGTTAGGTATATATACATTTTGAAGGCACAGGAGATTGAAAAATATATTTTATCCCTCGACCTATGTTCCTTAGGGAAAGTTGTTCAGTTTCATGAATTGGTTCAAATATTTTCAGCAAGTTTTTGCATGCTGTAGTACCTTGATTATGAGCAATAGGCAGTTGATAGGCGATATGGGCTGACAACCTGTCACTAAAGCGATACTCAATTTTCTGAATAACCTTCAAATGTTTGTCAGACGCGGCGTAAAAGTTTGTATTACGACCGTTTATGCTCTGCCTACACCGCAAGGGATATAGGCGTGATATATGTATGTATGCGGTAACGTACACTTCCTTGTCGTGACTTGAGAACAGTTTAGTGAGGAAGAGAAGGTCTAAGTACAAGGTGAAATCGGCCGATATCTAGGGTTTAGTATTGGAGACAATAGGATTTTACATAATAATTATATTAACATTACTTCCTACGCCGTGTGGTGCCGTCTTAGAATAGCATCACCCCAATTCTACCCGTGGGTGTCGTAAAAAGCGACTTAGGGATAATCATCTAGGGATGGGCAACATACATACATGAACTCTAAAAACATTACACTCCTTTTTTGGTTGGGCAGTCTTGTATAAAACGGAACCCCTTAGGTCTGTCAAGACAAGACCCTTAAACTCGGGAACGCGTGGAACCTAATACAAAAATCTTCAATGAATTGTGGCGTAATTTTCATACGACTCATCGCTAATGGAATCACACAAATTTCAGCCTTAAAATTTGAATTGGTTGCTTGTTTCCTGCACCGATGTACTTATACAGGGTGTAAGGGACAGCCCTCCAAATACTGATATGCATGCAGACTATGAAACTGAACACCTTTCCCCGAGAAACATATTTCAGGAAACGAAAATAAAATGTCGACCTCCCATACAGGAGAATGATGCTTTTGCGAATTGTATATTTTTTATTATTGTATGCCCATGTAGGGTGGATTTTATGAGAAAATGTTAACTTATGAACTTGTATTACCATAATCTTACAATAAACGAATTTGATTTGATTTTACAAAATCACGATCGGCGTAAATATTTTCTTATGAAAAGTTGAATGAATGAATGAATGAAATGAAAAGTTGTTCAGTGCCATGGTCTCAATGGACCCTATCAGTATTCGGAGGGCTGTCTCTTACACCCCGTATATAAATCTTCCCTGAATTGTGGCGTAATTTTCATACGACTCTTCTCTAATAGAATCACATACAATTTAATTTGTCGCTAGTTTCCTGCACCTATATACTTATACGTACATACATTTATACATTTTACACGTGGTACCTGATTATTGTCTACACCATAGCTACTTCTCTCTAACTATCATCCATCATCTCTCTTTGTCGGCATAAAGCGTTATCTTAAAATTGGTTTTCCCGCAATTTGGCATCCATTCATTCGTCTTACTAGTACAGTCAACCTCGCATGCAGTTAGAATAGACACTCAAGCTGTCAATGTTCATGATTCTACCAATATTCTACGTTTTAATAATTTTAAGTTTCTAAAGCTAAAATCACTAAATTTAAATCTCTAGACTTCCACAAAAAGCTTTGTTTCTAGTAAGTTTCTGACAGCAATATATTTTGATTTTGAATAGGCTATTTTTACTTACTTTAGTGTTACAACTTTAAAAAAATATAAAAGTGTTGCATCGAAAGAAATATTCTTTCATACACAACTAAAAAACATTATTCTTTAAAGATTATACGTGCAGAGTAGGAAACGGCTTTAGAAACGTCAAATTAAATTTAGTAATTTTAAAAGCGCGCCTTAATAATTTTAATGGAATATGTCGATAAGTATTTATATCTGGGCCAAATAGTCTCCTTCCAGGCGAGACAAGACAAAGAAGTTGCTCGACGCACCGAAAACGCCTGGAAGAGCTATTGGTCCATGAAAGAACATATGAAAAGCGATTTACCACTCTCGCTGAAACGGACACTCATGAACATTTGCATTCTCCCAATCCTCACTTACGGTGCTCAGACTTGGTCTTTGACGGAAGCACAAAGGTTCAGCCTCAAGATTTGCCAGCGAGCAATGGAACGCAGTATGTTAGGCCTGAAACGGATTGATTGGGTCAGGAATACCATACTGCGCTCTAGAACAAAAATATCTGACGTAGCCCTAACAGCAGCCAAGCTAAAATGGGACTGGGCCGGTCACGTATGCCGCATGCCAGAAGAGCCGTGGGCAAAATCATTTACTTTGTGGAAGCCACCCACCGCAAAAAGACGCCGCGGCAGACCCCGTCGTAGATGGCGCGACGAGTTGGACAATTTCTCACGAAACTGGCATGCGGAAGCCCAAAATAGAGATGGATGGAAGGAGAAGAGGGAGGCCTTTGCCCAGCAGTGGGATGGTGTGGGCTAGACAAGACAAGACAAAAGCGCGCCTAGAATAGGGTCTAATGTAAGTCTTATGCGCGTGGAATAACATAAGAATGGTCCAAAGTTCAAACTGTCTAACCCAGCCTGATATTGACTGTACATCTCCCAACCATTCGTGATCGACGATAATAAAACTACAGTATTGTCTCTTAAATTGAGAATTTTTCTACATTTAATGGCTAGTTGCACGAAAAACCATGGTAAATATGGAGGAATTTGTTTATTTTTTGGTCCTTGGCTTGGGTCGTTTTCGTGTATCTAATAAGGTTTTTCTTTGCATATTAAAAAAGAGCAAACGTTTCATTGTTGTAGGGCAAAATTAATTCATTACTACAAACATTCGTACATTCATCCTACTAATATTATAAATGCGAAAGTATGATGTTTGTTTGTTTCTTTGATATTTTGATACTTCTTCGCGCAAAAACTACTGAACCAATTGTAATGAAATTTGGCACACATATAGAAGGTAACATGGATTAACATAAAGGATAGTTTTTAACATCAATAACGGGCAACGCCGCGGGTAACAGCTAGTACATACATAAATTACATTAATAGCCACAACAGTGAACATAATAGAAGTGATATAATAAACTTTGTGGTGAAAATGCGTAAAATATTATAATAAATGTGCGTTGCATAAACTATATTCAAGTTAACCGCTATTAAACGATGTCTCGTAATAACACCGAGCTACGAATGTAACAATTCCATGATATTACATAAATAAATACAGGGTGTAAGGGACAGCCCTTCGAATACTAATAGTTCATTGAGACCCATGTTACTGAACAACTTTCCATATAAAATATTTTAGGAATCGTCAAAAATAAATTGACTTCCCATAGTAAATGCAGTAAGTTGATCGTGATTTTGTATGGGAAGGCGGTAATTTTTTCTGGTTTCCTGACATATGTTTCTTGGGGAAAGTTGTACAGTTTCATCGTTTGTATGTAATTATATCAGTATTTGGAGAGCCCTTACACCCAGTATATTAGAAGGCATATTACTTACTTATTCTTTATAAAAGAAGAAATAAAGACCTAATCTAGTGTGATCTAACCTATCTTTAACTTACTTACTTAAGGCGACAACAGTCTCAAAAAGAGTCTCTTTCCTTTTCGTTAGAGAAAAACAGACGATGACGGCTCAGATCAGGAAAACCGAACATTTGTTTAGTTATTAAATTATATAAACATAAATCCGCGATAGCTTGTAATTGGCATATACTGTTACAATTAATTAACTTTTGTGTTAGGACGGCTGTAAGCTTCCCAAATAAAATAAAATAAAATACAATACAATAAAGTAAGCCCTATATTATTATTAGATAGATTCATTACTCATTTATTGAGGAAGGCGAAGACACAAAATAAAAGATGAAATAATGGATAACACATCGTTTAGGTGTTTTGTCTAAAAAACGGACCAAAAATTAGAGCACACTATGCGTTTTCTTTTTTATCGAGGCAATTTCAATAAATCGTGTTTTGAGCCCCATAGTTCTGTGGCATTTAACTCGAAGTAAGTATTTAAAAAATATATCGTCTTGAAATTTGAAGATTTCAGGAAATGGGATACAAAATTCCGAACACTATCCAACCTTGCACGATTGATTTATAAGCCCACTTCACCTTAAGGTGGGTTTATTTACACAATATTTACACAGACAATAAAGATTTAAGAACTAAAAAAGATTCAACTTCTAATATTACAAATACAGGGTGTAAGGGACAGCCCTCCGCATACTGATAGGGTGGGTGCATGCAGACCATGAAAGTGAACAACTTTCCGACAAAAAATATTCGACTTCCCATACAAAATAACAATCAGCTGACTGCAGTTACTATGGGCAGTCCAATTTTTTTTACATTTCTGTTTTTTTTTAAATGGAAAGTTGTTCAGTTTTATGGTCTTAATGAACCCTATCAGTATTCGGAGGGCTCTCCCTTACACCCTGTATACGCGAGCTATAGGTAAAAGGCGTCTTTCAGTGCGTCTCCAAGAGGAAGAACGCTAAAACAATTTCTTCGTTAGCAAAACGGCCGATGTGATGTGGCACAGTAGTAGTGCGACTACCTGCGGGACAAAGGTTCTGGGTTCGATTACCGGTGGGGCTCCACAAAGTTGATTTTATAACTGATCTGTTCCCGGTCAGGTGAGGACATTGCAGGCCGTACCAAATGATTGTCCGAAAAAAAGATGGTTGCGTGCTTCGGAGGGCACATCAAGCCGTTGGTCCCGGTTACTGTCTATGATTGATTACATAGACGGTGGTCGTTACACAACCATGTCAGAGGCGTACCAGTATAAGTGGGCGGTTGAATAACTCTAGACAACAGGGTTCATCAGGTCGTTTGTCGACTCATTGTCCCACATGAAATAAAGAAGAAGAACTATAGCATAAAAAGAACATGCTTGTATTTCCTGATGCACCAGGACACTCTTTAAAACGGATAAAGATTAAATCTATGCACTTACTACCTACAGTAGGTAGCTAACTATATGAAATAATTTCATCGCTTCACAAATAAATATTAACAATTCTTGGTTATGCACCAAGGGAGCAAATGAATCGATAATGCGTGGATTAATCAATAACATAAAGATGACTGGAACCGGTCTGACGGGACTATTGGTTACTTACCGGTTGCATTTCGGTACTTGTGAAAGACCGTGACCGATCGCGCGCCACTGACCTACCAACAGTTAACATAGTCCCACTACTGCAACACTTACATCGACTTATATATTAAAGTAATAGTTATCACTAGAGACCAGATTATATTTGCATATTTTGCACATGCATTTTCATCGCAAATAGCAAACTTCCTTTAAAATCTTGTTATAATGCATATTATTTTCGTATTTCCAATATTTTTGTAGCTAACTGCGCCTTTTTTTGTTTTAAGCGTGTTTTCCTAAAGTTGTGCTCATTATTGGCGAGTGGGAGAAAAATGGGTATTTTTGGATGCACGCAATTTTGTTGGTAAATACGATAGACACCTTATTTTTATGTGTAATGATTTTTCATTATATTATCAAGATTCTGGCCGAAGGATAACACGATTAAAGAAATTTTGTTCTTTGTTAAACCTGAACCACTTTCCCCTAGAAACATATGACAGGAAACGACAAAAAAATCGACCTCCCATACAATATCACAATCAGCTGACTGCATTTACTATAGGAAGTAAAAAAATACGTTTCCTGAAATATTTTTTATGGGAAGTGGTTCAGTTTCATGGTCTGAACTCTGAATGCACCCTATCAGTATTCGGAGGGCTATCCCTTACACCCTGTATAAGTGTATCTAGAATCTCTAGGTGTGGGACACCGAGTCGTCCATCTACCCGATGAACTCTGGTGTCAGAGTTTTTTTTTCAACCGTCAACTATAATTTGTAGGCCTCTGACATGATTGTGTTACGACCGCCGTCTAAGTAATCTTAGACAGCAATCGGGACCGACGGCTAAACGTGCCCTCCGAAGCACGGAACCATTTTTATTTTCAGACAATACGGTGGTTCAGCCTGCAATGTCCTAACCAGACTGGGATCAAATTCACAAAGTGATAAATATCAACTATGTGAGTGACTGACCGAGAATCTAACCCGGAACCTTTGCGTCGCAGGCAGTCGCACTAACATTGCAACACATCGGTGGTCAACCTAGGTATAGGGTAAATTTTATCAGTCGGTACGTACCTACCTATTATTTTGTTTGTAATATCGAATCAAGTTACAGTTGGCGATTATTTTGTTGCTCAAGATTCAGTAAGCCAAGGCAAGTACCTATCTCTGTATATTGCAGAATCTTACCAATCGACCTTGATCGCACGTAATTTTATCGAAACTTTCGTTGTTCTTTCACACATTTACATTTATACATAAATCAGGATAAAGGTAGGCAGAGACTACTTCCTTTCACGTCCTTGCATACTTCTATCGCCTCCTCTACATTAATCAACAAATTGTCCTCACAATTACTCTAGTCGTTTACTTATCCTAAACTATTATTAGTGTTTAAAATGTGTATTGTCATGCATTGTTGCCATGTACTGTTTTTTCAGTGAATAAATGATTTATCTATCTATCTATCTATCTTAATCAATCTCTTTATACACGCTCGTCGGTTTAAGGTACTGCGCATCGGTTATTCCCATCGACCCCCGCGAATCGGCCCCCGCGGGGGTCGTTGGGAATTTTTTGTCCCAACGACCCCCGAATTCAAACTTTTAGAGTTTCGGGGGTCGTTGGGACAAAAAATTCCCAACGACCCCCGAAATCAAAATTAAAAATATTAATTATACTTATATTATTGTTTTTCAATGCTAGTTTTTTTATGTTTATGGTATGTTTTCGAAATTAATGGATGTTTATGGGTTATTGTGGTGTTTCTTCGGTGTTGATGGTGAGTTATCAATGTTTATGGTTTATTTCTGTTATGATGGTGTGTTTACGATGTTTATGGGTTATTGTAGTGTTTATTCGGTGTTGATGCTGAGTTATATTGATATTGATGTTTATTCGGTGTTGATGGTGAGTTATATTGATAACTCACCATCAACACCGAATAAACACCACAATTACCCATAAACATCGTAAACACACCATCATAACAGAAATCAACCATAAACATTGAGGACTCACCATCAACACCGAAGAAACACCACAATAACCCATAAACATCCATTAATTTCGAAAACATACCATAAACATAAAAAAACCAGCATTGAAAAACAATAATATATAATTAATATTTTTAATTTTGATTTCGGGGGTCGTTGGGATTTTTTTGTCCCAACGACCCCCGAAACTCTAAAAGTTTGAATTCGGGGGTCGTTGGGACAAAAAATTCCCAACGACCCCGCGGGGGCCGATTCGCGGGGGTCGATGGGAATAACGGCTGCGCATTACATTTGAATGACTCAAATTCTTCGAAACTAAACTGACTCATAATGAAACAAGGCGAACAGATAATTAGTATGACGTAGGTAGCAAGATGTCACCAAAGCCAGGTCAGAGTCAGGTTACGCAATGAACACGTTGCTCTGAACTGGTTCCACTGGTTCCCACGCAGTGAGCACACACGTTAAGTACAGCGTGTTGCGCGCCCGTTCAGATGGCTCACTTTATAGTTCATAAAATATAGCTTGAGCTCTGTGACAGATGTCAGATTCATATAATTTTTGAATACCAAATTTTATAACACTTCCCGTGTTAGGTATAATTTTTTTGAAAACTTGCTAAATTTTCAAGCGTGGGCAGGATTAGAAACTGCGACTTTCGCCATTACAATCATGATCACCATTTTGCGCGCACATACCTAATCAGTGCGTCTACAAAATTTTCAGTGTCTCTAAAGATTCAGTGTAATCGTTGGTTATTTCAAATACAATACAAAATTGTTTTGAACTCACGCGTGGTTTTTGTTTCCAAAAAATTACTATTAAAGATTTTCACGCCTAAACACATATAACGCCTTTGCCCTTGTGGGGTAGGCAGAGCGTTAACTGCCGTAAAATACGAACGCTATTGCCACGTCCGACAAACATTTTCAGCTGTGCATCACTATAGTGTCAGGTTGTCAACTATCATACACATGAAACTCTCTAGTCTCTTACGACACCCGCAAAAAATAAAAATCCGCGAAAATCACTAATTATAAGTATTTACGAAAATAGCATGAGGAATCCTTCTGTAAACCATTTGTCGTCATATGCAGTGAATCTGCAATCGCGAGTTATCTATCATTTGCATACGGAAATAAGAATAAACTGGTTACGATTCAAGCAGCCGAAGGGCTTTTTATGACCTCAGCTATTTCAACAGGGATTTGGAATGAACTTTACTTTTATGCATGAATGAAGTAATACCACTTCATGATTTATTTATATATTATAGGACGTTACATCAAACCCTCGTACATATGATAACACAACTTTCTCCAAGACAAAGGTCGATAAGGAATTATGTCTTGGCAAAAAAAGGTAAAAAGAGTGTGAGTGTGAGTTTTTCTGGCGGTCTATGTTTTATTTATTTATTGTGTACTTAAAGATATTAAATAAGTTACTCTAGTATACTCGCCAAACTGCGAAAACAGTTTGTTGCAAGATAGCACTCTTAACATACAATTGTAATATCTATCTTAATTATATAACTAACCTAAACATGCTACCTTACAAACTATGTATTGCCTACTGTGCACTAGATAGACATCTTAAGTATGGTATATCTTCTAGCCTAACTGGAGTTATGCACATTTAAGTTTTCAAAGTTTTTTTTAATGATGTGATCTATGACCTATTAAACATCAGAAGTTCTCAAAAGTGAAGTATTTTATCAGAAGGAATGAAATTGTGTAAAGCATGAGCTCTACAGTACTACACTGCAGCTTGAAAGCCGCACTGCAATGCCGCCAGCCAAAACCAAGCCGCCATCTTGTTTTCAAACCCTTCCCCACAATATGCTTATCCTAGAGTGTCTTCATTTTAGAATGTTCCCATCTTAGAATGTCCTCAACCTAAAATGACCTCATCCTAAGAATGTATTCGTACCAGATTGTCTATGCCCTCATCTATGTAGTCCTCATTCTATATTTTTCTTACACTTCGATCTTCTGCCATTTCAAATTTTGATTATTACCTATCTTTACCGGAACTTGCAATACAAACCTGATAAATAGTGTAGCATTTCCCATCGGTGGGCCAGTACAGCATGAGCCATCCTCTAGGATGGGCGGCGCAAGGGTTCCTCCTCACGTCGGCCCAGGGCGGAGGCAGCACTGCAGCCTGAGAGCCACACAGCAACGCTGCCAGCCAAAACCACGCCGCCATCTTTGTATTACACTTTAGTACTTTAGGATTCTTCCGGCCATTTTTTAATCACTTTCTTTTTCAATGTCCACTTTTCTTTTGTACACTTTATTAACACGGTGTTTTTAATTTTAAATAAAATGTCTTATTACATTTTTAATGTACATCAATGAGTTTAAATTTAGTTTTAAATGGTCGGCCAAGCTGAACTGTAAAAATAATTTCTCTGGGTCTTTAGTATATTTTTTGGCATTTATTTTAAACTATCTTAAAGGACGAGGCATAGTTATAAAAATTTCTCAATGACACTGTTTAGGTGTGACCTAACGTTGTAATAAACGGTCGATTAAAAGTTGAATTTATCTCGTATCAACAGTCAACAGCTAAAATTATGTGGTATGTGGAAATACATATAAAAATGTGGAAATACATATAAAAATGTGGAAAGCAATGACACTATTACAAAATCCATACTTTGCTTAAAAAAATGGTAAACAGGAAAGGTAGTAGGTACTTATAAGTACTAATAGTTAGCTACATACTTATCTAATAATAATAATACGGTCCGAGAATTCAAACTTAAAAAGTTCCGTATTGCACACGTACCTAATTAGTTTGGTATGATTAATCATATCTCGCTTCAAGATCAAATCCACAATTTTGACCGAGAACCAGTGCACTCATTCCGGTAATACTGACCGAGATAACTCAGCTAGTCTTCTTATGTAATTCTATTGTTTTGCAACGTGTTTTTTATATTTAAAAGATTGCGTGTTTCGGTACGCATCTCAAGATGGATATCTTTTGTATGAAGCCGTGTTTCCGTTTGTTTTGAAACAGTCAAATGCCATTTTGTATTAAAGTTTTATTATTTGTATGACGTATGATTTCAGAGATATATCTTCGAGCCGATTGCAAGTTATTATAATATTTATAATAATTAATAATAAAGCGCGAAAAACGAAAAGAGATTCGGAAAGAACAATGACGTTTTTTTAATGCCTTTTGGCTTTGGCATATAGTAACGCTATCTACAGAGATCTTGGAAAAGTAATCTTTTTTTTTATAAAAAAAAAAAAAAGATAACTCCCTATTGATTTAGCATCCCTGAGACTGCAATCCAAAACCACCAGTTTGTCATGATGCCCGTTATTTGAGCTTAGTACTAATACGAAAACTTCCCGTAACAAACATTTCCGTAGGCACAATTCAAAATAGATATTTCGTAGGAAACGTTCGAAAAAAAAACACAACTTAAATCCGTTTAAAATTGTTTTATAGTGATGTTGATGAGTAATAGTAGTGCCAACTTGAAAAAATATTATGTCAAAATAGGTAGCTGGGGATTAAATTTGTGGAAAGCTAAAATGCTTATGTATGAAATCTGCCATTGAACACCAAGAACAGTTTCGTTTGTCCACATAAAATACCGCAGAACACGTAATCTCAGTAAAAAAATAGCAAATAACTCAACTATGTACACCTATTTCGACATTCGGTGCTCCAAGCGAACGGTAACACTGACCGTTATAATACAGTCACCCGCCGTTGTTATACTTATTACGTAGTTTTTTACTAACTTCTGGTTTTTATTAGACACTAGTCAAGAATGTCAAGATGAGTACCTTTTTTGCATGATGAGTAAGGCCGTGCCTACTATTTATTTAACCGTTCATTGTACACAATATTACACAAAGGACATAATATATAGAACAATACATACTCGTAACAGGTCAGCTTATTTCTTAAAATAAATATCTTAAAGCAGGCCTAGGGTAGCGAGATGGCATAAAGTGAGGCAGTTGACGTGTATAACTTAGTGTGATAAAAATAAATTTAGGCTCATAAAACACGAATACTTATTAGATACAATATATATAATAATTATAATTTTAGTATTGTATAGAGCATTTGTAAGAGGAGTAAGTTTAGCAGTATCCCCATGAGATGATTTTATTTTATGGTAGATTCAGCAGTATATTGTCTTAAACAAATTCCTCTACGCTAGTTATTATCTGAGATAATGTAGGCTTATTAGGTAGAGAAGTAGAGCATAGGTACCTACTGCCACTGCACTGATTAGTAACATTGTTTTACAACTAAGCCTATCTATATCTATACATATAATAAAACAGTAAAACCCTTGTGTCTGTACACTGAACAAATTTTCAAAAAAAGTAATCGTAGGTGATGTTTAAATAGGATTAAAAAATTTAAAATTTAATTTTTTCTGTCTGTTTGTATGTGTCCGGGCTAATCTTTGAAACTACTGGATGGATTCGAATGTCATTTTTTATTGTGTATAGCTAAGCTTGGTCAACATCGAAAAACTATGAAACATAGTATTTTTAGGCCGCCAGCTACAAAAGTAGTTCAGCATGACATGTCACTTCTACTGGTACACTTGCCCTAATATTTAATCAGCGAAACAAAGTGCGCGTGCACCAGCTAGTAACAAATATATATATATATATATATATATTAGATAAAAGCGATGAACGTACCATAAGGTGTAGAGTCACAACAGTTCAAGAGGATTTTTAGAAGGTAGAAAATTTGGAGGTGTTCGATCGAGTGTCGGTAGCTCAGTGGCTGAGTGGTGGGACGGTACCTCACAGTTCCTGGGTTTAATCCAAACGCAAACAAAAACAATTTATTTGTACATTATGACAATAATATAAAACTGTGAGTGCAAACTAAACCATAAGTGCAAGATGCGATAACTACAATCAAATACGCATATCTATGATGTATTTACTCAATTTACGCACATGTATTCACCTAATTTTTGCGTTCAGAGAAATTCAAATAGGTAGAGATTCAAATCTACCTAAGTACAGTTGTGGTACAGTCTTAAAAATCTTACCATCTTTCTAGAGTCAGTAACTCTTCTACAAAATAAGTTCAATTTTATTTCTCCTTCACAATAAAACAGTTGTATTGTGATGAGTAATACTTGTGCAAACTCAAGAAAATATTTAGTTCTTTATACTGAAAATGTACATACAAAAAAATAAACGCGCCACTAAACCCGAAAAGGTTTGTGTTAACATCAGGCTTCGCCGCTCGTTTTAATTAATATAACATACATTAAACCTTTATTCTTGTTAGTCTTAAGCGAATACCTGTAATTGGTTTATTAGAAACATAAATCTATGTAAACCTAATTTGTAAATGAAAATGAAAATGAAATAACTTTATTCAATGTAGGATAGCATTATCACTTATTGACGTCATGATCGGTCATTGTAAAAAAAGACATTTGCATAACGCAATTTTCTTCTTTTTATAACAATTTTGTATTGTCCTAATAGAAAACCGGCTCGGGCGAGATAAAAAAAATAAAAGTAAAAATAAAGGCACTGCCTCGGGGCTGGCCAGGTCAATTACAACACAGCACGTAACTTTACGCCACCACCATTTGTAAACGACATTTGTTTCAAATTTTAGTCAAGATATCCAAAGCGTGTTATTTACATGCATATAAATAAAATCTGTTGGTATTCCAAATAAAAATTTATTTATTTAATTCCGCATTACGAACTATCTATTTAAAGTTTAAACCCTATTTCATTAAAACTGTAGGTACGCCACAAACCATATTTCTAAAAAGCATTGACAAATTGCAAACGCAGCAGCTAACCTATGGGAAAGATAAGTGGTTGAAGTTTTTTATAACCCAGGTTGGCAATACTCCAATTGGTGGTATAACGGTGATCTGACGTAACCCAAGGGTATCGCACTCGCTTAGAACGGGTTATTTATCCTGTACGTTGATGTTATCGGACTGACGACCACTTATTAAAAATCAGATGATTGAAGGATGCCTTTGGATTCGAAACTAATAGGTAGGGAGGTAGTAACGTAAAAAGTTATTTTGTAAAGAAAATGAATATTATGTTCAGAATCAGAATTTGGCCGTGTGATGCCGGCTTAGAATAGCATCTCGCCATTTCTTTTCCATGGGAGTCGTAAGGGGCGACTAAGGCGTGATATGTGTATGCATGTATCTGGAATCAATGTATTTAGGTAAAAATCTGACAACTGATCTCCGTTGCGTTTAAAAGCAGTGAGCCGCTGAAGTAGCAACATTTTTGTAAAAGCTAGAATATGTGCTAAACAAGTGCTTTTTTAAATAATATATAGGAAAACACCAAGAAACGTTGCCACACTCGTATCTGGTTGTTAAATCTTAGCCAGTCTGCAATGAAGCTACAAAATCACTTTCTTTTCACTAACTTGACACTGGCGAAATCACAATATGGAAACGCCATGAATAAAAATAATAATATTTTTTTGCAACATAATCACTCGTCTGTCGCTTCATACTATAACAATTTCATTGGTTTTGAATTTTATTGTGGGTAGTTAAGGTTCACTGGCGGAGAGGAGAGAAGATTGGAAGTTACTCCACCGACAAGAGTTTGACTCTTAAATTTGAAGAAGAAGAAGTTAAGGTTCAAAATTGTTGTCCGGCTCCCGGTACGTGACAGACAAGCGGTTAAGTGACTCAGTGCTTCTGAACGAAACCACTCTCGGCAGCCAGACCATCACCTGAATAATCCTTATTACGACCAGATTCTGAAAATACTATTAATTTTTTGTACAAAACATTTTCGGGATTTTAACTTGTCGCG